>CM076574.1:496176237-496486237 GCA_034641835.2 Pinus albicaulis
GTGTCCTTTTTTCCTGCATTTCTAGCACACTATACCCAATATGGGCTTGGATCTTCCTTTCCTTAATTTACTATGATATCATGAGCTCTTTCCTCTTTCCATTTTTATTCGCCTAGTCTCCGAACTCAAAGAATTACCCGATGTCTCACCTGATCTTTTTCGTTGTATTTCCATGCCAAGGATAACACCGACAACATTATCAAATTTAAAGTACTAGTTCTAGAGACAGAGTTACTAATGGCCATAAATAAAACATTAAAACATTATAGAAATAAGCATAGAAATAACATAGCCCTAACTTCATCTTCAAATTTTACCCCTACAGAACTTAACTGATTGGTAACTGTATTAAATTCATTTAAATTATCAGCAACAGATCCAGCTTCCAACATCTTCATATTAAATAAACGTTTTATAAGAAATACCTTATTTGAGGCCGAGGGTTTTTCATATAGTTTCAAAAATGTCGTCATTAAACCCTTTGTTTTCATTTCCTTTGAAATATTGAAGGCTACCGATGCCACCAGGCATAATTGTATTGTTCCAAGTGCCTTTCTGTCAAGAATCTCCCATTCTTCATCTGTCATACCCGACAACTTCTTTGTTTTTCCACTCAATGGTAGGTAAAAATGTTTATGATATAGACAATCTTCCATCTGCATCTTCCACATTGGGTAGTTTTGGCTGTTAAATTTCTCAACCCTAAACCTACCATTTTCTGCCATTGCTCCCACTCGAACTAGGAACCTTTCTTTCCTACAATTTTATCAGCCAAATATACATTTGTCTCTGATACCAGTTGTTATAAAATTATATATTACAGAGCAATGGAATACATAAAATATGTGGAAACACAAACACAAAAATAAAATATAAAACAAGAGAGACATAGTTATATGTTTTTCACCCAACTTGGGCTACGTCCACAGAAACATCCAGTCCTTCCTTTTTATTATCTAGAAAAATGAAGAGACACAACCTACAACAGATCCATTGTAATATAATCTACTCTCTCACACAACCCCCTTTCTATTTCTTGCTCAGAAATATATACACGATACACAACGGAAATACAATACCCTCATATGACAGAGGTATTTCCTTATAGGGAAAAAAACCCTAAATTAAACATAACTTCTATCGTCATATCATCCACCTAATGAATGGCCCAGATTGACTCTAAATTACAATAATTTACAAGGCAATTTTACATATGTTTTTAGCTTTGGGGGCACTGCCCCCGAAACCCCCCACTATCCCCCCTCTGCACCCCCCCTGACGGCTATAAAACGATGGGTGATGTTTCCGCCCTATTAAGAACACGGGTTCAATGCAGTGATACATCTAAATAAAAAATATAATCAGGTTCCACACTGAAAAAAAACAAGTTATATATGATCTTGGAAAATACATGAGGTAAGTAGTGATTTATATCCAAAGTGTGTTTTCAATTTGTTGTTCAACTTAATGACATGTTTTTTACTTGTAATATAATATATTATGTTGTATTGAAACATGTTATTTTCTTTCATCATATGTAGATGGTTGTCTTTGAAATAAATCCATAAAGAAGATATAAAGTATTGGAAGAGATAAATTCCTCGGCTAATGTGTGAAATGCAAAAGTATATACCTCTGAAATTTTTCAATGGACAAGAATGCTACCTCATACACCAAGTTAAGGAGATTGAAATGTGTGGAGTTATACACACAAGGTAAATGTGGAAAATGGAGAGGCACTTGAAATCATTGAAGGCTTTGGTTAGACAAAGAACACATCTTGAGGGTTCTATGGTGGAGGGACATATAATATATCAATCCACAGTGTATATTAATCAGTGGATTCCTAAATTAGCAGAAAATATGCATGTGGATCACATTTGGGATGTAAAATCCATAAAAAAAATTGAAGGGGAGCACCTATTGGGGAAAGGTAGAATAAGAAAAGGGATAGGTAATTAAATAGTTAATGTGGAGATTTATAATACATATAATTTTTCATTTTTGTTAATACTATAATTATTTAATGTTTATTTTTTCATCAATTATTAATATTGGCCATGGCAACTAATATTTATTAGTGAATTATGATTTTCTGATAAAGTTGGTTGAGAGTGGGATGCACTATATATATACAATGCAAACAATTTTGACTGGATGAAGGTATGGATTGAAAGATGTATACAACGTGATGGTAGATTATCATGGGAAGGGGTGTCTACATTGGTTATATAATTTCATCATAAATGAGATACTAATCTTACGTAGATGGAAATTGATTTAGTAAATGGTTTGAAAGATAAGTAGGAAAGAATGTGTTTTCACCCTCCAATATATTATTAAGTTATTTTATAAATTATTAATGTGAATGAATGTGTGGCTTTTTTTTTCAAGATACTTTCAAATTTATATAAATATGTTTATTAATTGACAATGCATTTTTAACGTTGTTGGAATATTGCAGTTGAAACACCACAACGCTATGTGGTACAATGGCTGTAAATTTCGCATCAAAAAGTTGGATGAAAAGAGGAAAAATTCTGATTTTGGGATAAATGCATTCTTCCAGGCCACTAAATTTTCCTCTAGAAGTGACACATGTCCAAAAGTATTTGAAATTTGATACTATGGGTATTTGGATGACATACTTAAGTGTGACTCTAAATCCTTAAATTTGGCTATGTTTGACGTCAAATGGTACATGATAGGAATGAATGAACATGATCCTGATAGAATTTTTATTCAGCAAGAAAATGGATTTACCATGGTTAATACAAGGTCATTTGATCCAAGACCATTAGAGGAAATTTTAGCCTAAAATTGGCATCCTAAGGAAAAATAAGAAAATAATAGTAAAAATAATAAAATAAGAGTTATGAATTTTGGAGGGAAAATAATAAAACTACTTTTTTTAATTGTATTTTTGGCTTATCTCCTTATAGGTTTATTAAAATTTCAAGTGTATACACTCGTTGGATGTGGAATTAAATTCCATATCCAATGAATACCCATTATGCATACTTTTAAGAATACCTACGTTGTAAAAAAAATGAAGATACAGTAAAAACACAGGTTCAACACGTTTTTTTAATGTATCTTCAATTTGTATCAATGTGGGTCTTCTAAAAAGTATGCATAATGGGTACTCATTCGACATGGACTTTAATTTTGTATCTAATGAGTGCCCACACTTGAAATTTTAGTAAACCTATAAGGAGATAAACCAAAAATGCAATAAAAAAGTAGTTTTTCTTCTTTTCCCTCCAAAATATTTACATGTACCTCTTTTTAAATTTGAAGTATTTTGTTTGGTTTACATATTATGACATGGAAATTACATGAAAATTTCATGGGAAATTGTACGCTGAAATTTCCTCTAATGCATATTCTTATGTTCTTTCAAGCCAATGCAAACAAGTCTTTTACTCATTTGTTCGAGTTAGAGGGAGTTGGTCATATGTTGTTAGATATGATCCAAGAGGAAGGTAGGTAGAGTATAATGTAGCGAAATAAGATGATATGGAAGAAGAAGATGATGTAGGGGAGCAATTACTTCATGTGTCAAACGAAGATGTAGAAAATTTCAATAAGATGTTAATCGAGACAATGTTTTGGATGATGATGATATCAATGATGTATTGTCAAATGAAGAACTTGAAGAAGTCGAACCAAACATAAGAGATAATGTTCCTGATGATGATATATAAGATGGCATGATTGGAAATAATGACATTGATTATGATTTTGATATCACCAATATTTTCAACATCAATTCTGAACCGGATGATACAGATGTTGACTTGGAAGGAGAAAGACATTAATGATATCAAAATGTTGAAATGTATGAGGTATGTGTTTATATGTTTTGAGTTTATTTTTCATCTTTTATTTACCTTAAATTTTTTTTTTCTTTATTTGTAGCTATGCTTGATTCTTACTATGTTGCTTTCAAATATTTTATAGTAGATAAAGTGGGTATTGAGGAATTGAGAGTGTTATTGGGGTGGGGGGGGAGGGGAAACATATGAGCTTCCCCCTTAACGTGGTTCGCCTTGTTCAGTAGAGAAAATATTATTCTTGAAACCAAGAGAAGCTCATTGAGGTTTAGACCATCATCTCCAATTTTAACTTTGGTTCATATAACAATTTTCAAAGTTATCCATTTACCAGTTAGTGGAAAATATGATTTAATTAATTAACCCTGCATAGAGGGGGTTGTGAATGGGGTCAATGTTGAATTCTTTTTTAGTTTGTGCATTTATGCATTGACGATATGGGATGGTTTGGAGACTCAAATAGGATTCAAAGAAATGATTTGAATAAATTATGGAATAAATGTCAAGGAGATGAAATTATTAATTATTTTTTACTATCCTTATCATCATATGTATTTATCCCCAAGGTTTGGTTCAATGGGTCAAGTAACTATCATCAAAGCACCTTAATTTACTATTGAGAGGTCACAAGTTCAATTATCTCAATGCTCTTGAGCTAAGATAAATTTTCATTTCACTTAAAATTTAGCAATCAATGGAAGTTTTCTTTAATTAATTGACCTCACACAGAGGAGGTTGTGAATGGGGCCAAAGTTGAATTTTTTTCAATTTGTGCTTGTATGCACTAAAATTTGACATGGTTATAGTAGATGCATGAGCTAATGGTATGGGAGGGTTTTGAGACTCAAATATTACTCACACAAAGAATTCAACAAGATTATAACATAAATTTCAAGGAGATGAAATTATTTATTATTTTTTAGTGTCCTTACAATGATATGTATTTAGCCCCAAGGCTTATCTCAATTGGTTGAGTAGCTATCATCAAAGCACCCTAATTTGTTATTGATAGTTCATGGGTTCAATTATCTCGACACTCTTAGGGTCAGGTAAATTTTCAATTCACTTAACATTTAGATAAATTAATGGAAATTATGATTTAATTAATTAACCCCACACAAAGGGGGTTGTGAATGGGGTCAATGTTGAAATGTTTTCAGTTTGTGCTTGTATGCAATGAAATTTTACATGGTTATAGTAGATCCATGCATTGATAGTAGGGAAGGGTTCCAAGACTCATATATGACTGACACAAAGAATTCGGCAAAATTATAACATAAATGTCAAGGATATGAAATTATTTATTATTTTTTAGTGTCCTTATCATGTTATGTTTTTATCCATAGTGATTAGCTCAATTGGTCGAGTACCCATCATCAAAGCACCTTAATTTTCTATTGATATGTCAGGGGTTTAATTCTCTAAATTATCTCGGGATCAAGTAAAATTTTAATTCATTTAACATTTAGCAATCGATGGAAATAATGATTTAATTAATTGACCCCGCATAGAGGGGGTTGTGAATGGGGCCAACGTTGATTTTTTTTCAGTTTATACTTGTATGCGCTGAAATTTGACATGGCTATATTATATGCATGCATTAATGGTATGGGAGGTTCCTGAGACTCAAATATGACTCACATAAAGAATTTGAAAAAATTATAACATAAATGTCAAGGAGATGAAATTATTTTTTATTTTTTATTGTCATTATCATGGTATGTATCTAGCCCCGAGGGTTAGCTCAATTGGACGAGTACCCATCGTCAAAGAAACTTAATTTTCTATTGATATTTCAAGGGTTCAATTCTATGACGCTCTCGAAATCGGTGGAAAATATTCTTTAATTAATTGATCTCACACAAAGGGAGTTGTGAATGGGGCCAGCATTGATTTTTTTTTAGATTATTCTTACATATGCGTTGAAATTCAGCATGGTTATAATAGACACATGCATGTGTTGATGGTATGGGAGGGTTTTGAGACTCAAACATGACTCACACAAAGAATTTGACAAAATTATAACATAATTTTCAAGGAGATGAAATTATTTATTAATGTTTACTATCTTTATCATGGTATGTATTTAGCCCCAAGGGTTAACTCAATTAGTCGAGTACCCATCGTCAAAACACCTTACTTTTCTATTGATAGGTCATGATTTCAATTCTCTCGACACTCTCTGGATTCAATTATTTTAATTTGGTGGCTCAGGGATCCTTGAGAATTGAATTCTATCAACACTCTTGAATCGATGTCAACCATGTCAAGGATCAAAATTACCTATGGTTTTGTGTTGGCTCCATAAAATCAAGATTCTCAATTACATTTAGAATTAATAGTGTGATGCATAAGAACCCATTTATAAAATTTAATTAGGGATGAGATTAAAATTGAGAGCCATTACTTCATTATTAATCTTCTCCACATTGTTAGCTTGTGTTAATTCACTTATTTTGTGCCATATCAACATCCACATCAAGGAAATCTTGTGTCAAATTATTTTCATTTCCCTACTATTATTTTCTCATACTTTTGCACACACTTTGACTCTTGCATAATAAAATACTTTGCTAAAACATTTAATATGCTCAATTTTTAATTAATTTTTTCAAACAACTACTCTAACCAACGTTTGTATTATTTCACTATTGATTTAGCTTAACTTGTTTCATGGAAATAATGTGTAGTAATCCTCAATTCCAATGAAATTAAATCATAATCCAAATATTGCCTAAATCATTTCTCACAAATTATTTCTATTTTTCAAATTCTAAGTTATGACATTGTATAAATGCTTTATAGAACATTCACAAATATTGGGTCTTCATCAATAACCTATTTGTATTTAAAGTTGTATATGTTGATCTTTCACTCTTATTAGGATATATAAAAGTATACTAATGGGATTTTTCCATTCCCTATTTGAGTGTTTACAAGCATAATAACAAGATTTTTTTTCTCAAAAACAAATATAATGGAAGGCCAAGCACAAACATTGGCACGTGTTATTATGTTGGAGAGGAAAATGGAGAAATAATTTAAAAAATAAAGGATGATAGTCATAGAAAGTGGAACCATATAATAATTCATATTATTGAGAAGCATATAAGAAATATAAGAAAGTGCAATACAATATCTTCACTTATATATAAACAAATGGTAAAATCAACAACATTCATGGATAAAAACTCTAGGGACAAATTATGCAACATTGTAGTATCAAGAACCACAACTACCATAGATTGATCAATCTCCATTGCCACACCTATTACTTAGGTCCTTTGTTCAAATTACTTATACTTTTTAGATCCATGTCCATGACAACCTCAAGATGCTTTTATTCAATTTTTATAGATTTTATCCTTATATCATCTTCCTTTTTAGAACCAATACTTGCATAAGTTGGGCTTGCTCTCTTTTTTAGGACACACAATGAAATATTGATGAGATTTTTTAGTGACATCCTTTTTTTGAATGATTTTGTTGAGTCCTCATAAGAAGGCGATTTAAAGAGTGTGCAATGTCATTGTGACTATTATATGCAAGATGATAAGAAGATATATGTTTCTTAATGATTGGTAATTTGTAAATTGATTATTATCTCTAATACCACCTATAATTGTCTATCATTTTGTGTCCATTTTTTTGAATTTTGAAGGGCTTGCAATTTTGCAATGTTATTTTAGAGGATCACCATAATATTCCCACATGGATAGAGTTTGATGGCCAAATTGTCATCATGGGTCATTTTGGCTATTGAATATGATTAATAAATTTAACTTCTCATTGTCAATCATATGAGATATGATTAATTAATGAGTAACAAACTCAACCTTTATCATGAGTTTAATTATCTTTTATGTCGATGTAGAGTTTTTCCTAGATATATTCATTTTCTTTCAAAATTTCAATGCCATGAATCATTTTAACATGTACCAAAAACTATGAAATTATTTTTTATAGTAAAATTTCCCATTAATAAAATAAGATTATAACCTTTAACAATACTTATATCAAAATTATGAAAATAATTCCATTAAAGAAAAATATAAACGTATTCACCTATTTACACGCACCAAAAAATATGATAAATTACCTTTGATTATTAAGTTAAGATTGTCCAATTAACAAGAAAATTTACAAATTCCACTATTATTCCCACTTTGTAAGAGAAACACAATTTTAACTTTATGAGTGCCATATATATATATATATATATATATATATATATATATATATATATATATATATATATATATATATATATATATATATATATCCAACGAACATTATATATACCAAATCCTAATGATGTGATTCATCTGAAAATACATTTATCTACTTTATAGATCACAAAATTATTAGATCTAACAAGATAATTTTCCCATCTACATTTTTTATGTACAACCTATGGGAAAATAATCTAACTGAGTCTTGGCTTCACTTGTTCATAGTCGAAGCCCTCAGGAGAAATTGCTGACATTTTTTTGCCTTCCCAGACACTCCTACTACAATGTTGCATAATTTATCCTTGGCATTCTTTAATTTAATGTCGAATTTGAAAATATTATTCTAGTTTTTATGATGGAAAAGTTTTTTTTTTAATCAAACAAAACATCAAGAATTACCTCATCATAGAATTTCAAACTCGTAACATACCCTTTAGCTTCATGTGATTCTTCCATAGAATTTGGAAGAAATATACCACATACACTTCTTCTTTGATAAGGAGGGCACCTATCATGGCAATGGGACAGTCTTCTTCAGAATCATCCACTTTGGAAGATGGGAAGGGTGTTGGGATTTCCTTCATTACAACTAAGCTTGAAATCGGTCCATAATACCACTTTGTCTTGAACACCCACCACTAAAGAAATTTTTTGATGACTTTTTATTCCCTCATTCACTTCAAGGGTTTCATTGGTTTCTATTTAAATAGACACAAGCCATTTCTATATAAAAGAAACGTTATGCCTATTCTAAGGCACATTGCAACCTCGTGGGATTCTAGGATTTTTCTTGCTATTGTTAATGGCATTGATAGCCACATAATTTGCATCATCTTCCTTATTTATAGTTTCGACACAATGTTGATCCATGGATAGAGATAATTAGGAACATTTTTGCATAAAAACAATATTTCACATCAATTTTGGGACTCCTTAAGTTCTCCTTGTAACTAGTGCCACAATTGCTTCAAAATTATATTTTGTAGGTTCCTTATCATGCTTACAATTAGAGGAAAAATGGATTTTATCAAAAATATCTACATCATCAAATCAAAGTATTATCTGACTATAAATTTTCAAGGAAGGGTCTATTTCTAAAGACAATTTTAAGATTTCTCTATGAAATACCTACCATACTAGGCATCAACACTAGAAAAATTACTAACATATTCACAAGCTTCTCTTGAAGGTGTCATGGACCAATTTAATTCCTTTTAAGTGATTGATTCCTTTTTTCACTACTAGGATCAAGCTCTACACAATGTGCCATATTCTTTATGAAGTTATTAATGGCCAATGCATTTCAAACCCCTTTCAAAATATTATAAGTTTTGTTCTAGATATTCTGATTCTCCAAACTATATATTGAAATCCCAAAAATTATCTCTTCCACGTGTGTTGTTAACCAAACTACCCAATATAATTAAAGATGCAGTCCATTGTACTTTTTTGATGATGGATTCAAATTTTCTTGATGTAATCTCACTCCCTGTGCATTACCAATAATATCCACATGAATATAGGACATCTTTGAAATGATGATAGTTATTGGTATCACATACATTAATTTTTCAATCAGAAATATTGGATATGAACTTCATGGCAGTATGGAAATCACTAGATACACAAAGGATCTTGTTTATTTGAATAGTTTTCCCAAGAGGTGTGTTGATCAAAACCAAAGGCAATTCAAAACCTCTCACTATAGTGAAATAGAGATTGCTTTTTTTCCTACTCTATATCATGCAATAAAGAAAAAAATTTCAAGTACTTTTCCTGCTTCATTGATCTGCTTAGTTAGTTCCCTTAGTTTTTCATAGATTTTGTCACTTTGAGGGTGTGATCTATTTTCTGCAAAAAATGTGTTCAAGGAGTTTTTTATTTCAATCTAACTATGAATTGGCTCCTTCCTTACCTTTTCCTCTAACATTGTGGTTCTAATATTTTCCATATCATCCCACCTACCTATTGATGCATAAATATTTGACAACAACACATATGTTGCAATAGCTTGTGGATCCAACTCAAAAAATTTCTTTGTAACATGAATTCCAAGCTTAAAATCATTATATATTCTACATGAACCAAGTAAGGTCCCCCGCACAAAATTATTTGGCTTAATATGAATCTTGTTTATTAAAATTCATAGTTTCATCAAGACACCCCTGCATATCCAAGAAGATCAAACATACATGAATAGTATTCTATTGTCAATTCAATACCATAATATTGACCTATGGAGTCAATTTAATGAAGACGTTCATTCAACATGCCTACATTACTACATGCAAAGAGAAAATTAACAAATATAATGTGATCGGGTCTCTTAGGTGTGAATAAATATCTACAATTTCTTTTTATTTAAATTAAAATGAGTATGAGTTTGTGTGGAGATGTCACCTAATGTGGTAACTACAAATATGTCAACCATCAAAGTGAGAGTGCTTTTGTGCTATAAAATATTAAATGGACAGAACCTACAAATCAAAGTTCCTTATGTGATTATAAGTTGAGTTGGCCCTATCAGCCCCTTGATCTAGATGTCACTATGAGGGTATTTTAAATTGGACCAAGGGCTGAGTTCTTGACACAAAATAGTGATGAATTCAAGTTATTTTAAACTACATATTGCCAAGGAATCAATTTTCTGTGTAAGACACAATTCTTAAAAATTGGGAATTGATATTTGAGGGTGATGAGATTTATTATTTCCCTGTGAATTTCACATTCACAGTGGTACACTACCCGAAGAACTTGAATTTTTTGTGATACAAAACATGTAAACTCTACTTTCCAACAATATATGAAAACCTCCCTCCATGTTGTCGAAAAAGTGAATTCCACTCTGATATAGAGGAGGCTCTTCTCCTTGTTATAGAAACTGTGTTTTTCTAACAATTTTTGGAGATCTAGATTCCATATTGCATAAGGATCCTCCTTCAGTGGCGGTATGTCATGAAGAAATGAACTTTTCTAGTAATATGGGACTCTTGTTACAAGAACTTAGAGAGGAATTATAATTTTCTTATTATTAATTTATGTGCCATATATACAAGGAGAGAAGAAACAATAAGTTTGTTTTTGTCATGATTTTCCTTCTGACCTTATCTCCATTGGGTTTGTGTAGTCCAAAAGTAGGTACATTGAATATTTTTTTCAAGGCCAATGCAATGTGTGGATAATTTTTCATTTTCTCAAAAAATTGAAGGGGTTCTATGCCATGCACATGTTGCGCATATCCTGTTATCCTTGCATTCCATGACACTATAACTTGTTTAAGCATGTTGTCAAACACACAAGGCACATCTCAGTATACTCCCATACTTGAAATGCATGTCAGTAAGAGAATTCCCTATAAAAATATCTTAATTGAGTCCATGTTTGAGCATATGTCTATGGATTTACTTGACTTTATCCAAATATACTAAGATGGAAGCCTTGAGGATACTAGAGAAGGTATACTTATTTGAATTGATCCCTGCTTCTTGCATTTGGTAGAATATATTTAAAGCATCATCACTATATCCATTATGGGAATATCATGAAACCATTGTAGCTAATGCGATGACATCCATTCAAGATTTTTATCAAACATTTTATGTTCATTTTCTTTCTCGCCACACTTTTCATGCATGCCAATGGTGGTACTGTAATGTTTGTTTAAATTGTTGAAGTGTCTTTTCACCATTCCCATTTTGGAAATATCCTATAATCATGGTACTCTATACAACAATATCCAAGTCAATCATTCCATCAAATAGCTTGTGTGCATCCTCTACATTTGTGCATTTGGCATACATATCAATAAGAAAATTATCCATAAAGATATTTAGTTCAAAACTAGCTTTTATAACATAAGCATGAAGTAGCTTGCATGTTTATAGATCTGAAAGGATAGAAAAAACCCCCGTAATGGTTGTAATTGTAAAGTGGTTTGGTCTGATGCCCACCTGGTTCATTTCGTGAAATAGCTTTAGGGTTTCATGAGTTTTTCCATTTGGACATTTTTCACTATTATAAGACTCCACGAGATGGCATTTCACTAATACATTTGGTCAAATAGTAGGCGTACAAAATTTATTTGACTACAGTTGGCATAGAAGTTGGAAATCTTATTCCATATACATATGCCCACCTAAGTTTCATCTTTAAGGAAATTTGCATGGACCTTCTTTCCCTCTAACATATTCCTATTATCAATGTTCTATTGTAAGAGCTTTGGAAGATTGTGTTGAACTACCACATTTCCTTCCTCTTTAACAACAATTGCATTAGTTGTGGAAGTGCCAATGGTAAAGAATCTATAATGGATATACCTTACACTGCAGTCATAACAAATGGAGAACTTACTAGATAAAGGGTGTTGTTGCAAAATTAAAGTTCTTCTTTATACTCTCCTGTGCGTTCAAATTTGTGGGTAGAAAGGGTAAAGCGATAGCCATGTTGACATCCATACAATCATTTTATCCCATTCTACCTAACAATGTTTGTAGTGGGAAGATGATATGGTCTAGCTACTCTAGAAATGCACAATTGGAGCAAGTAATGGTGATGCCAAACATCTCTTCAGTAAGATAAATCCCTAACCAAGTCTGCAAAAGAGTTCTAACTTGAAGGGAATAAGGGGATGAAGATTTTACAAGGAAGGTATTAAAAACCATCTTTTTTTCCATGAATTATAATGAACGACATTCTTGGTTTCCTCGTGGTGCCTTGATTAGTTGCTCAACTACAACATTCAAATTATACTTGATTTGGGTGAAATCAATTGGGAGGCAATTTTTTTTTAAATTTATTTGTTTGGTATAATTTTATAGGTCTACCATTGGATTTCGTTGATTTTATAAATAACTAGGAATCTCACATATGCTAGAGATTAATTATTCCACTTGATTCTGTTGGTTCCAACCCTTTAAAAATTAATAAATGTCTTCACAAATTTTATTGGTGGGGACCTTGAGACCCCAGTTGTAATATTTTTCAAGATTACCTTCGAGGTCTGAAACAATCCCCCTTACATTGTTCTTGTTGGATCTATTTTAGTTGTTACACCAATAAAAACACCTCTTGGTGCACCAAGGTAAATTATATTTTCAATTCAATACTTTGAATTTTCTTTAAGGATCCAATTCTCAAGGATATTTGAGCTACCAAATCTATGATGAACCATATTGTGAGTCAATGATCTATCAAGTACCCACTCATTCTCTCCATTGATAGCTCATTGACATAGAAGCATATATTTTTCAAGATAGTCATTTTAATTTTAAAAGTAAGAACATGTGATATTTTGGTTCAAAGGATTTGATACAAACACCTTGAATTATCTTCATAGTTCTTTGGATAGAAATAAGTTGCATGTTACAGGCCATCAATTCATTAATTTATTCTCTCATTCAATGGCTTGTAGGTACAACCAAACAGGTACATGGCAGTTCTATCTTCGTCAAGTAATGGAAGTTCAAGTAGAGTGGAGAAAAGTCAAAGATATATTAGCTCTAATAGACAAATATTAACTAGAGGTGATAATATCAGAAGAAAAATTCATAGACACATGGAATTTTTTCTCGTTGAACTGGGATCTGTTCTTACGATGTTGAGATCATACACAACATTGATATGCCCTTGAGGTACAAACATCTAGTGAAACAATGGGTACCCAATGATCCACCTAAAGTAAACATTGATTTTTGTCTCAATGAGAGGATATATCACATTGCTCCATCATTTTTACATTGTTTTGGGATATTTTACATGGACGGAATAAAGGTTTTTTATGGTGGATTAACTGAACTGATGGATTATGTCAAGCCATGTTACAATTACAACAATTGGATGCAGCTAGCCCAATATACGTGATTGTGAGGTATGCGAAGATATGGAGTGGTTGAAAATTATATACACATAAGAGACAATAATAAAAATAAAGGAGTGTTTAATTATATTGATAGAAGGCCAAAATCATCGGGGAATATTGTAAGGTTTATAAAAAATACACAACCCGGGACAACAAATAAGCAACACAATTTCATATTTGAGGAATGTGAAGGAAATCGTGTATTTGTATGCGTAATAAAATTAATAATTGTAGGAGAAGATTTTTTGATCAATTAAAACTTGAATCAAATAGATACAATTGACATTTCTATAATGGGGGCAGTACGTAACCTCTCATTAATGATTCTTATATTTTATGTTTATCATTCAAAAGAAATGGTTTCATGAAAGAACTAGTTCCATGGCATATCCTTAAATTACATCTTTATATTCTAGCATTTGTGGAATTTAGTTTCACCTTTTTGGAGATAAAACAAATGAATTTGATGTTGAAGTTTGGGGAATTTCTAGATGTGATTTTCATTTACCTGTTATCAAAATTTCATAGCCAATGAACATCGTATGACTGACTTGTCAAAAAGTTATATCTATTGTCATTTTGCATTTTTTAGGGTTAAATAAATGAATCTATGGTTAATTTTTTTATAATGATGTGTATATATGATCCAACTAACTAGAGTCCAAATTTTGTCTTCATTTGGTTTATTATGTATTTATTAAGCCAAAATTTATATTATAATGTGGCGGGTTGATTGTGGAAAATTTAGAACAAGTAAACAATTAACAATTTCAATTTACATTGAATGTGAAAATGATTATTTGCATAAATAATCGAAGCAAATTTTCTTTTGTTGAAATATGTAGTTCAGGGGACATGACCACAGTAATCGTGATTGGTTTGATGATGAGTTGTTCAATTCTCCCAACCAAATTGAAACAATCAATAAGCTTGTGATTAAAGTGAACAAATACCTTGTACATTTGATTCGCATTAGAGATAAAAATTTTGATATTAAACATAAGATGGACATCTTGAATGAAGATCTTCACAGATATTAGGTAATAACCATATTTTAAAGTGATTTTTTTAATGTGATAACTTGAATTATGAAATTATGTTTTCTAACTTTTACATTATCTAATCGAGAAAGAATTTTCTTTCTTATATAGGATTTTTTGGCAGAGACACCACAACATCCGGCCACCACAAGGTAGCATATACCTACAAGGTTTTTCACTTCTCCAACTTTGACGGTCATAGTCCTAGTAGTCATACTGGGTCCACACCTTTGGTTGGAACCCATGAGCACAAACCCCCAGAGGAAAAAACACTGCCAACTTGTAGAGGTGGTGATGGAGGTGACCATATTGATGCCAATATGGGCTTATTTCCTAGATCATCATTTGTTATTAGCACGAGGACAATTCCATGCACATTTTTGGTAAATGAGAAAGGAATTCCAATAAAAAACCAAGAATCCTTGGTAATTTTTAAATGTTTTAATTGTTTCATGGTGTCTATCTCAAACATAAATCATCTAGATTATTATTTTCAAACTAATGATCATATATTTTTGCATGTAGGAAACAAATTTCTTTATAAACACATGAATGAAATTTTTTTGTTAATTTTTGGGCCCACCATATGCACAAGGTGGAATTCCCAAAATTTCAAACTGAAGAAAGATCTTATGGACTACCTTGAAGGTTTAATTGGGGTAGATACCTTCAATAAAAGTGTGGCCACCTCCATAGTTAGAAAATATTTAAAAAATATGTGAGACGTGTATGGGGGTCACTTGGAAAATAAATCTAGGTATGAGAATCCACCCAATATTCATATGAGGGAATGGAAGGTCCTGATTCCTAACAGATACAATAAGAAAAAAAGAAAAGCAGGAAAAACACCACCTAGTGCACCAAGGTAAATTACATTTTCAATTCAATTTTTTTAATTTTATTTAGTTTTAAATAAAATTGTGATATATAACATACTTTAAACTTTTCATAGGCTCCCTGACACTTCAAAAGCCTCCAAGGTAAGGCTTGATAAACATGGTCAACACAAACTAGGGTAGGGCATCTATTCGAAGTTACAGGCATGAGTTGGAAGTAGCCAAACATATTAACAATATTATTTGTTATATCTCCTTCCAACTATCTAGTAATTGCGCTAGCCAGTCAAAAAATAAATACTCTTAGGCATTGTAGGGTGATGAGTTCAGAACCAAAGCTACAAAGGAATACTTTTAGCCTAGTTTCAAGTTCTTATTTCAAGTTGTTGTTGATCGTTGAATAAGAATGTGACTAATTCCAAGATCTAGTTTGAAGGACACCGTAAATAAAAATCAATCCACATTAACATTTCATTACTTATAAAATACAATCATGTTTGATATCATCCATAAATTTTATGTGTTCTTTGTTTTAAGTAGGGGAACAACAATATCAAGGAGAAATTCTTTGATAGTTGAGTGCATCAAGAACATGGTGCCCTTGTATAGCCCCATGACAGTGGGGTGTAACCCCATGATATTTCTTTAGATGAGGACCACAACGCTAATTTTACGATTCTGCTATAAATTTTATGAAGGTACTTTACAATTATGCACTTTTAAAATTTGTGCTTTTAATGGAAGAGCATCTTGTACATGATGATCCTCTACCAGAAGAGGAGCACAAGGCAGCCATTCCAATGATGTTGACTAGTGCACCAAGTGAATAATTACATTGCAAAGGTATTTTTTAGTATTAATGAACTACTTCAATGATATTTCCTTTGACTGAGTTCTTTGAATCATTGTTTAGCCTCGCCTTTTCTTCATTTAGAAAGAGGACTAAAATTAAAAAGATTTAATTTCAAATGGTGTATTAGTTATGACCTTTCCTGTTTCAACTCTGTAGCATGTAGAGGATGAGGCTAGAGAAGAAAATACTCCTCCTACCTCTGCTACTCAAGAAGGTAAATAACACTCTAATTATCTTTTTATTATTGAAATACTTGTAATAATAATAATAAAATCAATTTGACATTTCTTTCTTGTTGCAGTTGATCATCCTCATCCAAACCTCTTGCAGCAGCCTCAATGTCAAGAGTACATGACCAAGTTGTCAAGAAAACTTCCATAACAACTGAAGGGGGAAAAGGAACTCATGTCCTGCTTTCTCAATACAATTAAAAAGAAATGATTGAAGTAGTTATATAATTAGAAACATCATGTACAAGATTATGAAAACATATTTTTTATGATAAAATTGATTGAGATGAATTATTTTGTGTTTGCGATTAAATAATGAATGAATGAATGTTTTATATTAATGAATGATTGTTATATGTTTCTTTATGTACAAAACCACATATGTTTCTTTATTACTTTTCCTGTTTTGATAGTGTTTATGCATGAATCTTAATGTGTTGCTTACAACTATTTTATAGTAAATGGATTAGTTATTTGGGAGTTGAAAGTGATGTGATGGGGGAGGGGACATAAGTGCTTCCACCTTCACATGGTCGGCTTTGTTCAGTAGATAATAAATTCGGATAGGAATAATCTGGATCCGGATTTATGTAGGAACGCAATAAAATACAGAAATAAACATAAACACAGAGATGCAACGGAAATAATGTTTCACTTCATTAATATCATATAACATAAATATGCTTACAGACATAATGGAAATCAAATGGCTAGGGCATTGGTAGCTTATCTCTAAGAAGAGATGTAGCGGCTAAATGCCTCTGAACTGTGTTACAAAACAAATGACTGAAACATGCTTACAGGAATAATAGAAATGAGAGGGCGAGGGCACTGGTAGTGTATCTCTAAGAAGATATGTGATGGCTATAGGCCTCTCCATTGTGTTACAATGAGGCTCGAAGGCCTATTTATTGCTGAGAAATAATGTAAAACCTGAAACGTCCAAAAATGTAACCCTAGGAGATGAAGCGCAAAAATTGTGGGCCCCGTTTGGGTAAATTGGTGTTTCAACTTCTTGGGGACATAACATTGGCATATGATCTCCATTTGATAGACTCAATAGCTCGTTAGAAATATCCTGGTTTTTCCAAAAAATGTCGTTTAGGGTGTCAAAACAGCTCCAGAAGTTCAGGACCTGAAAAACTGCTAAAAATAGTAAGTTGTGTTGCAACTTAAAAACGAAAAGAATTGATGACGGGGGTTCAAATGGAATAGGTGGTTGGCCACAAATATCCACCTGGATCATCAACGCCCCAAAACGGCTCTAGGAGTGTAGGACCCAAAACCTACTCAAAATAGTAAGCTGTTGGAAGTGAAGAACTGAAAGAGTTGATGGTGCAGGTCCAAATGGAATAGGTGGGTGGCCACCTATATCCCCCTAGATCATTCCTCTCTCCTTATCTAGGAAGCAATGGTCCCCGTTGTGTTAAGTTCCTCCATGGGGGAGAAAATATTGTTGAACTTGATATTGGATTTGTCCAGGATGTTGCGGACCTTTTGGTGGATGTGCTAGATGTAGATGTGTCATTGGTGGGTAGGCGTCGAAGGATTTGGGAAAATTTATCCATCATCGTGTTCCTCTGTTTCTCGAGGGCCTCCTCGAGCAAGATTTTGATAGGATCTCCAGCTCCCTCGTCTTTCTTTTCTTCTTTCATGGGGGGTCGTTGTTTTTTGCGAGGATGATCTTTTGACGGGTCAACCAGATTGAGAACGAACTCCTTATACCATGACTACATTGGGGACATGCAAAGAAAAATAAAGAAAGAGCAAATCTGCTCTGATACCATTGATCTGGATTTATGTAGGAACATAACAGAATACACATATAACCATAAACACAGAGATGCAATGGAAATAATGCTTCCTTTTATTAATAAAATAATGACTGAAATATGCTTACAAACATAATGTAAATAAACAGCTAGCGCGTTGGTAGGCTTATCTCTGAGAATAGATGTGGTGGCTACAGGCCTCCGAACTGTATTACAAAACAAATGACTGAAACATGCTTACAAGAATAATAGAAATGAGTATGCGAGGGCACTAGTAGCATATCCCTGAGAAGAGATGTGACGGCTACATGCTTATCCATTGTGTTACAATGAGGCTCAAAGGCCTATTTATTGTTGAGAAACAATGTAAAACCCGAAAATTCCAAAACCTAACCCTAGGAGATGAAGCGCCAAAACAATGGGCTCCATTTCGTTAAATTGGTGTTTCAATAACTCTGTTTGATGTGCTCAATAGCTTGTTAGAAATATCTATTCAAGGAGTACAACTTTTGGTGTGAGAAACATCAGTCTGTTGACCCATGTTGCTCCCAATTTTTCCCAAAAACATCATTTAGGGCCTCAAAACGGCTCCGGAAATTCAGGACCCAAAAAACTACTAAAAATAGTAAGTTGTGTTGCAACTTAAAAACAGAAAGAACTGATGGTGGGTGTTCAAATGGAATAGGTGGGTGGCCACCAATATCCACCTGGATCATCAAGGCCCAAAAATGGCTCCGGGAGTGTAGGACCTAAAAACCTGCTAAAAATAGTAAGTTGTTGGAAGTGAAGAACTGAAAGAGTTGATGGTGCGGGTCAAAATGGCATAGGTGGGTGGCCACCAATATCCCAATGGATCATTTCTCCCTCCTTAGGAATCAATGGTCTCAATTGTGTTAAGTTCCTCCATGGGGGGGAAATTCTGTTGAACTTGGTATTGGATTTGTCCAGGATGTTGTAGACCTTTTGGCGAACGTGCTGGATGTAGATGTGCCACTGATAGGCAGTCGTTGAAGGATCTGGGAAAAATTATCCATCATCGCATTCCTTTGTTTCTCGAGGGTCTCCTTGAGAAATATTTTAATAGGATCTCCTACTCGCTCGTCTTTATTTCCTTCCGCCATGGGAGGTCGTCGGGGTTTGCGAGGCTGACCTTAAAATGGGTCAACCAGATCGAGCCCAAACTCCTTAAACCTTCACTGCATTGGGGACATGCAAAGAAAAACAGAGAAAGAACATACCCACTCTCATACCATTGATCCGGATTTATCCAGGAACACAATAGAATACACATATAACCATAAACACAGAGATGCAACAGAAATAATGCTTCCTTTTATTAATAAAAGAATGACTGAAATATGCTTATAGACATAATGTAAATAATTAGCTAGGGCACTGGTAGGCTTATCTCTGAGAAGATATGTGGCAGCTACATGCCTCCGAACTATGTTACAAAACAAATGACTGAAACATGCTTACAGGAATAATAGAAATGAGCGGGTGAGGGAACTGGTATCGTATCCCTGAGAAGAGATGTGATGAATACATGCCTCTCCATTATGTTACAATGAGGCTCGAAGGCCTATTTAATGTTGAGAAACAATTTAAAACCCGAAACGTCCAAAACCTAACCCTAGGAGATGAAGCGCCAAAACGGTGGGTCCCGTTTGGGTAAATTTGTGTTTCAACGTCTCGGGGACATAACTTTGGCATATGATCTCTGTTTGACGCGCTCAATAGCTAGTTAAAAATATCTATCCGAGGAGTACAAATTTTGGTGTCAGCAACATCGGTCCATAAATCCATGTTGCTCCCGTGCTTTCCAAAAAACGTCGTTTAGGGCCTCAGAACGGTTCTGGAAGTTTAGGACCTGAAAAACTACTAAAAATAGTAAGTTGTATTGCAACTTAAAAATAGAAAGAATTGATGGCAGGGGTTCAAATGGAATAGGTGGGTGACCACCATTATCCACCTAGATCATGAAAGCCCCAAAACGGCTTCGGGAGTGCAGGACCCGAAAACCTACTAAAAATAGTAAGCCGATGAAAGTGAAGAAATGAAAGAGTTGATGGTGCGGGTCCAAATGGAATAGGTGGGTGGCCACTGATTTCCCCCTGGATCATTCCTCGCTCCTTAGGAAGAAATTGTCCCCATTGCATTAAGCTCCTCCATGGGGGGGGGGGGGGGAATTTATGCTGAACTTGGTATTGGATTTGTCCAGGATATCTTGGAAATTTTGGCAGATGTGCTAGATGTAGATATGTCACCGATGGGTAGCCATTGAAATATTTGGACAAATTTATCCATCATCACATTCCTCTATTTCTCGACGACCTCCTCGAGCAAGATTTTGATAGGATCTCCTTCTACCTCGTCTTTATTTCCTTCCGCCATGGGGGGTCATCGGGGTTTGCGAGGCTGATCTTGTGATGGGTAAACCAGATCGAGCCCGAAATCCTTATACCCTGACTCCGTTGGAGACATGCAAAGAAACACAAAGAAAGATAAAACCTGCTCTTATACCACTTATCTAGATTTATGCAGGAACACAACAGAATACACATATAACCATAAACACAGAGATGCAACGGAAATAATGCTTCCTTATATTAATAAAAGAATGACTGAAATATGATTAAAGACATAATGTAAATAAATATCTAGGGCACTGGTAGGCTTATCTATGAGAAGAGATGTGGTGGCTACAGGCCTCCAAACTCTTTTACAAAACAAATGAGTGAAACAAGCTTATAAGAATAATAGAAATGAGCGGGCAAGGGCACTGGTAGCGTATCCCTGAGAAGAAATGTGATGGCTACAGGCCTCTTCACTGTGTTACAATGAGGCTCAAAGACATATTTATTCTGAGAAAAAATGTAAAACATGAAACGTACAAAACCTAGCCCTAGGAGATGAAGCACCCAAACTGTGGGCCCCATTTGGGTAAATTTGCGTTTCAACTTCCTGGGGACGTAAATTTGGCATACGATCTCTGTTTGACGCTCTCAATAGATTGTCAAAAAGATCTATCTGAGGAGTACAACTTTTTCTATGAGAAACTTTGGTCCATGGACCCATGTTGCTCTTGGTGTTTCCAAAAAATGTCGTTTAAAGCCTCAAAATGGCTCCAGAAGTTCAGCACTCGAAAAACTTCTAAAAATAGTAAGTTATGATGCATCTTAAAAATGGAAAGAACTAATGGTGGGGGTTATGTTAGACTCCTATACCAATAGGTGTCATATATCATGATTGACTTGATGGGCTATGTAATATGTTCATATCTTTCCTTGTTGCAAAGAATTTCCGTATTGTCAAAAAAATCAAAAAAATTTAAAAAATGTAAAGAGGGTATACCCTAAAAGAAAAATCAAAGGGTGAAAAGAATAAAAATGGCAAAAAAAGTAAAAGAAAATGAACCCCACCAAAAGAAAGGCCAAGGAAAGTGTGCAAGTCTAAATGCCACTACTTTTTTCTCTTATGTAATAAACAAATTGTGTGCAACTGGTAACTTATGCCACAATTGATGAACAGTCAAACAGCTTAAGCTTAGCTTGTTCATGTTTGAATTTTATGTTTAGAGATAGAGAATAAAATCTGACCAAACTGTTTAATCTTGGCAGTTAAGTAGATAGGTAGAGTAAATAAAAGGAGCTCAACAGCTTAATCTGAGCCCTTGGATGTAATAAGGTTAGATTTAGATAGATTTATACATGTAAAAGAAAAGAAAGTGTGATAAGGGTTTTCCAGTCTAAGTGCACCCTAATAAAGAAGAAAAATGGTAGGGTAAAGTAGGTAGGGTAGGTAGATGTTGTTGCAGAATTACATGTGATGGATAATGAATCTAGATGTGTTAAATCTTTACTTTCATCACAAGTGCAAAGGCAAATACTACACTGGAAGAATTTCAAGCAAAGCAAAGTCAAATTATGAACTTCCCTTTTCATTTTTCCCTAAAAATTTCACTAATTTCCCTTAAGTACTAAGGCATTTGAAAATTAGAGGGGCTCAAGGCATTTCCTTGACTTTTGGAGGGACCGGACCCTCGGCCCAATAATTGGAAAAGCCTAAGTACTTAAAATCATTCATTCACATCCAAAAAATCTTTTCCTAAGTAAAATCCTATTCTACCTAGGAAAATTGTGCAATATCTCATAAAAACCATTTTTTAAGCATAAGTTAAATACATTACTTTAATGTTTTACACTTAGCACTTCCATTCATTTTTCATATTAATTTTTAAATTTATTATTTAAATCCCTATGAAAATCCACCCATCCCCGTATTTATTTAATAATAAAATTCCCAAATATTATATATCCCGCCTTGTTGGTTGAAATATAACCTTAATATGGTGATTAATTAATCAAATCATGAGCCCGCATCCCCGCCACATTTAAAATACGTTAATTAACCCTCAAGGTTAATTAAAAAACAAACATCACCAATAGAATTTCCCCCGATGCGATTAATTCACACTTAATTACATTGGGCCCGCCCTATGAATTCTCTGTCATCTCCCTTTCCCGACGACCGTTCGATCAACCAATCCATGATCTACGGTTGTTGTCCATATCGCTGCGCCTCCACGTCCGAACGATAACATGCGATGGCTAAGCGATTTTCTGAACAGTGATGCGCCACGTGTCGTGTATTGTATGGAATCGCTCACCCTCCGCTGAAAACCGCCCGTCCCCAAAAGTTGTGCGATGAATACCGTTTACCACTCGCCTCCCATGTCAAAGCAACCATACTTGCTGACGTCATCCACTTAAAAAATAAAAAAACCCGCCAACCTTTGGCTTTTCAAATAAAACAAATGAACTCACGTCATTTTCACTATCCCATGCAGTGACCAGTGTCCCATGCAAAAAATTCCAAAATCAACTGTCAAAGATTGTCAACCGCTACCTTCCTGAGGAATATTGCAGCCGAGCAATCCATAATTCATCTGCCATAGCCAACACATGTATACGTCACTGTTTATTTCCTGGAAAATAGGTATTTACCCAAATTCCCGTTGAACTCTGCAAAATCCTGGTTTTTGTTTTAATTCCACACAAGAAAACTGAAACAGGGTTCAAGATTGGTCTTTATTTCATTCCTTAATTCCCAAAATTGCAATTGTACTCCCAAACCTGGGATTGTGCCTGTTTTTTCATCAAAACCCGAATTCATTTCTGAATCCACAAGAACCAGAAATGGAAATTCCTGTGGCTTTGAATGTCGCACCCTTGAATGCCCCTCACAGAGATTTAGACTATCTACCCTTAGCAGATAGGGATTTCCAGATTAAAGACCTCATCCTCAGTGAGAGTCCTCTCAGAATTTTTTGCCAATGCAGATATAGTTACTTAAACAGCTCTGACATTTTTGGACTGTGGGAATCCAATCTTCCGATATGTCTTTTACCCTCAGTCCACATTTTTCCCAAAATAATTCACTACTGCCATGCCAATTATGATCCTAATCAACGAGCATTCATGTCCCCGAGTCAAACCGTCATTTTCCCAATAACTGCTCAGTCTATCAACGAAATGTTACAGTTTCATCCTGGTCAAGCCCTGACTCCCCTTTTCATGGCAGATTTACTTGAAAAATCGACCAATTTATCTCAAGAAGAGCTGAATCATCTCTGCCAAAATTTTATGTTTTCGGAACATCAACCCAAAGGCCCACCTCCTTATGGATACACTTTTTTCACAGATATGGGCAGACTCATTTTGAATATGATATCCTCTGTAATGGGTTTCAATACTAGTGAATATGTTGATCAGTTAACCCTAGTGTTGTTGTCCATTTTTACCCCTGGACAACCCCCTGCTGTCAAATATGATTTTTCTTCCTATATTGCTGATAAAATCCATGATCAGTTCATGAGATTAGAAAATGAAAGAGTGTTCAAATATTCCTCTGTTATATACCATCTCATGCTTTACTATCAATCAGAGAGTTTCCCTTTCAATGTCATGAAACATGATGCCAAAGGAAATCCTAGGTCTGTCATTTTTTGGTCTGCAATCTTTCATAATTCCTCTGATTCTCCTTATTATTACAATGAATTCATTGACCTATTTGTGCACCCTGCAACAAATTTATTAATAGGAATCTCTCCTCCTAGGTTCAATAATGACATTAAGAAAATTCTCCAACTATCCAAGCAATACAAGATAGGTGATTGGTACCTATACAGGAATCATACATAGATTAGAATATATGGCAGTGAGCTATGTCCTTTCAAGCTACCAAAGTATGTTCCAATGAGGCTCTTTGCCTTGGAATATTTCAGACAGATGATAAATTCTGACATAGTCCATTTTTGTAATGCAAAGAAAAAAGCTCAGCTCAGAATCAAGAGTCAATTAGGTCCTTTTGTTTGCAATTCTAGGGATGCAGGAAAAGAAGCTGAAAGAATCCTAGAAGATTATCTCAAATTGCAAAAAAGTTTCCATTGGGTACCTTATGACCCAAATAAATTTATTTGTGATAGGAGAATGAAAAACAAATTGTCACCATACCTTCACCATAGAATTCCAGAAATTGAACAATTTGCAAATATGGATGAATGGATGGAAGGGACCTTAATAGAACAAGATAGTGAACATGTCAGTGTTGAAAATGTTATGAGATATTTTAAGAAAATACTTGACCTGGATTTTTTTGGACAGGTGCAAAGACCAGGAATTGGTCCTTCTTCTGTTGGAACTTCTCAACAAAATTTGCAGGAAATCAGTGCACTGACCACAGTAGCATCTAAAGGGAAGAAAAAGGAGGCTGATACACAAGTCACAGAGAAATTCACAATGACAGAGCATCCTGAAACTTCCAAGGAACAGGCCCAAATACAGATTTCTCCCACTCAGATTAGTGTGGCAGAAGTTTCAATTTTGTAAACTCCTCTCAATAAAGAAAAAGGTAAGAAGAGAGATGCAAAAAAAGCTACTCCTATCAGTGGATCTTCAGAAAAACCTGGTGTCAAAAGACAAAAATTAAATCCTCTTTCAGAAGTAGAATTTGTTCAAGAAACCACTGATAATTAGAGGAGAGAAGAATTAGATAGTCAGCAAACATGCACAATCAGTGGAACATCCACTAATTCACAGAGAAAAGAGCTACAAAGACAGCAAAGTGCAGAAGTATCTTCCTTTAAACCACCAGTGAAAGATGCCTGAGATATTAAAAGGAAATTTATAAATATAAAGGCTAGAAATGATCCATTAAGACTTCAAGTTTATAACCAATATTTGAAGATGGCTCCAAAAAATCAACAAAGATTGATGTCAGCCTATGACATCCAGCTGGGTAAAATGGTAATGAGTCACTTCAAACCCAAAGTGCAACAACCTCAAACAATTGTAGATTATGTTAGAACTAATTTTGAAGTCATAGCAAAGGATATTCATCCTTTGGATCAAATTGAGCTGCACAAACAAACAGGTGAAATGATTTATTTTACTTTGACTGATAAATCAATGATGACCCAAATATTATAAGATTCTTTGGAAAATACTAATGCTCAATTGCATCTTGAGAAATCTTCTTCCTAGGCTAAGGACAATAGGATAAAGACTTTGGAAGAAATAATTATTAGGTTGGGTCATAATCCCAAAGATGCCGAAGGTATAGAAGCCTTGATTAAGAAGAAAGATGATGATATTGCAGCCTTGAGAAAACAACTGAAGTTACCATCCTCAAGGCATCCACAAACCACAGAAATCATAAAGAAAAACTATGAAGAAGAATTGATGGATTTTCTTTTGAAACTGAATGAGAAACTAAATGAGACTGAAAAAGAACTTGAAAAGGCATTAAAGGACAAGCAGGAAAACATTCCAGCATCTACAACAGAATTAATTACAGGTACAACAACAACAGGTCAGCCAATAGAATTATCACAGGTCAACACTTCAAATTTAAGCACTGAAGAATTAATAAAATCAATGGAGGAATTGAAACTCCAAGTGACATAACTCCAAAGAACAAAGGTACAATTCACCACTTTAGAACAAAAATATGATCTCTTGAAGATAAGTGTTGCAGAAAAGACGAGAGATCAACCGATTAGAAAAATTGGTGAGAGCATTAGAAAGGGATCTCACCCTGGAGAAACCTTTAGGCGAAATCAAAGAAATTATTTGGACCAACATCATTTAGTCAATAGAAGATATATGGCCATCAATCCAAATAATGTATGAGTAGAATGATTTAATTAAATTGGCTCTGGAAGAAATTTTAAAGGCAAGAGAATAATTAGGAAACATGCCTGAAGAAGCCAATAATCTTATACAATTTTTGAATACCAAGAACAGATATCAACTGGAAGAACTAGACATCCAAGCCAGAACAGGAACAATTTTGGAGATTAAAAGAGTTTTTACTAAAAGAACTCTGATGCAGAATCTAGAAATAAGATGCTCTGATATGCAGGAAGAAGTTAATGCCTTTATAAAGAAATTCAATATTTTGCAAAGTAAAGGATTGCCAAGTCCTTTAATTTCAGAGGATAAACTTATGAGCCGAGAAAACTATGTTGAGAAATTGAATAAATATGTTGACAACCAGGCCAGTTCATCAACCAGTTCATCAGTAACAAAAGCATTGCCTACAGGAAAGATTCTTCATGACAATCTGGAAATTTTTTTTTATCTCGAACATGAGGTAAAACACTTATTCCCAATTCAGCCTACTTTCTTCAGATATACAGACACTGATGAAACTCTGAGGAAGCTTCAAAGAACAAGAATACCAGAAATACAATGGTGGGAAGAAATATTAGACTTTTTATAAATATCATCCTTGCATGAATTTTGATTATTTACTACAGTAAGACATGATAAAAATGATAAACAAATATCAAACAGATGTCAAAGTGTATCAGTATAGGTAAAGAGTATCAGTAAAACAGAGCAGCCAACACCGAATTACTAAAGAGGACAGCAACAGCCCAATCATAGGACCTTCCTCCAGCACATTCTCAAAAGAAGGAAACATCACAACATCGGTTATCCTTTCTCTTATCTACGAGACCATCTGTCTCTATTTTCTTGTAATATATCCATGAGTCATCCTAGATTATATCTCATTTTGTTAGGAGATATTTTTAATAATTCTTTGTATAAATAATCCCTGAATTGGAGTATTGAGGGGTGGATTCTTAAACTTTGCTGTAATACTGATTATTTTGGAATAAAGTGTTGTTGGACCAATTTCGCATGGCTAGCTGGATAAATAATTGACGCAAAAGACTTTTCACAAGATTCTTGAATCAAACAACTGATCAATAAGTCATCTATATCTTATGTTTTAGAGTTTTATACTTGTTTATTATACCATATGTGTTTCATATCTGAATGATAAACGAAAAGGAATAATTCAGAAAGTGCTTAAGTGCAATCTGTTTTCAATCGTTGTTATTCTTAATGTTTTCTTCTGAACTAGTTTAAACAATGAATTTTTAATGCTCATGTTTTCTAGTTTCTCCATTCTGATTATTTGATAAAGAACTCTTAATTGCTCTTTGTTAATAATCATTCAGTTTCCCTCTTTCGAAAATATTGAAGGATTCTTAATTGCCCTTCACCCACTTCGAGTCCATTCCATTTATTTAAGATCTTTAATTGTTCCCTATTTGATTACCTTGCCCTATGAAGCCATCCCTTGTTAAGAAACTACATCCAGTTAAGCCATATTCTTTGACTCCATTAGCCCAATGGACTAAAACTACTCAGTCATACCTCTCTGTTATTGAATTCCATCACCCAAACACAATCAAAATCCCTAAACTTTCATAACTAGCCTAATATCTTTAAAAAACAAAGCTAAATCTTACAGAGAGAGCCCTCTCTGGGTACAGATTAGCTAGATTCTGTACCTAAAAGTTGGTTTTTGGTTACCTTGGACCCCTTTCCTCTTCCAACAACTTCAAGGAAAATCTAAGTGATAACATAGTGGCGACTCCACTGGGGACCTGAATAATTCTATTATTACTATTGTTTACTTTATAAACTATAGACGGAGCCTGAAGTTAGCCAGGTAGCCTTTGAACTACTTTTGCTCTGCAATTGCATAAGTAAATAAATGTTGCTTCAGTCTATCTCCAGTCTAGTTTATGAACTGAACATTTGGTTTCAAACATTTGATCAGTTCCTCTAGTCAAATAAATCTTTAAGAAAATTTAAATCCAAAATCTTAAACCTCTTAAAGAAATTGTAAAAGTTGTATTGTTCATTCCATTTAGACAAAAACCAAAAATGAGAATCATCTAGAAACCTGGCTTCAGAAAGGACTCATCACACCAGGTCTAATCCTGATCCAAATCCCCCGCCTGTGTTTGAAAATACGAATCCGATCTCTAGGATTCTTAGGAGACAGGAAAGCCAAGAAAGTTCTGCTAGTTCTCGGCCTCTCTATAGATCAATATCCTGTCCTGTGAAGTGGATTTACCTTGAGGACGAACCTTTTGATGAGAAATTTGAAACCTCTTTATTTGTAAATTTTTCTAAATATGAGTTGTTCAATTTGGTTCCAGACCCAGTATTTATTGAATATTTACAATTTGAATTTGTTACTTCACATCTTGATAAACATTTGCGAAATTACATACAATCTGAGCTTACCTCTGAAGGAACATCAAATATTTCTGTGATCACTTCAGCCTCTCCAAGTTCATCAACATTTCCTCAAACATCTCAACCTCAAATTACCCCTTCTACTCCTCCACCCACCACTCACAGACCAACCTCACCTGTTATTTCATCACTACCTCCTGCAATGGCAAATAGATATGCTCCCTTGGTATTACCAGCCAATCTAGGGGATATGCCCCAAGACTACCAAAGTAAAATCACTCCTTTCGATGGTTCTGGTACCTACACTGCACAACAGCATACTAAAAAGATGACCGATTATTTTGAAATTTATGAAATAGATGCTGATGATGTGAGAATGAGAATATTTTTCCAAAGTCCTACTGGAGAAGTCAAAACTTGGTTCAGAGCCCTTCCTACAAACAGTGTTACTAACTTACAATCTCTTTATAGAACATTTTTAAACAGATGGGAAAAGAAGAAAGATCCTCTTCAAATCTTATCAGACTTTGGAAATTTAAAGAGAGGACCAAAAGAGACTATGCAAGATTACTGCACTAGGTTCAATGATGTTTACTATGCTATTCCTCAAAACCTTAGACCTCCTCCAGATTCAATATTAATTAAATTCCCAGATGGATTTGATTCTGATATGGCGTATCAGCTTAGGGAAAGAGATCCTCAAACTTTAGAAGATATGCAAAGTATAGCTGTTAGTGTTGAAGCCAACCTGATAGAGAAATGAGCTAGAGCCAGAGCTGAAAAGAGAATGCCTTTAAATGAAGAACCCTCGGCTTTTGAAAAGAAACTGGATGCTATTATTAAAGGGATGGAAAGGCTAGGAGATAGAGTAGAAACAATTGAAAATAAATCTCCTTGGGATGGTCAACCAAACAATACTGGGAGAAATCCCAATTTCAGAAAGAACCAAAACCAAAATACTGGAAAAACTGATCCTGACCAAAATATTAGGCCCCCATTCCAGGAAAATTATATTGAAGCCTCAACTTCTGATGAACCAACAGAAGATGCTCAAATAAATAACTTGACTGAACACAAGAATGAACCAGAAGTTTTTTGACCTAAGAGGATCACGAAGCTCACATTCTTGAACCTTTTCAAACTCATTCAGGAGAATCATTTGACTTCAAGGAGGGATATGACACAACCATTTACGAAGTTCACAAGCAATATAATTTGAGGAACAGGATAATTGATATCCTGGAAACAAGTAAAAAAAAAGCTATAAAACAACCCCTCAAAGGTAAAACCAATACTACCTCTGTACATATTATTTCTAGATCAGATACTAATCCTGCCAACCCAATAATTGAAGACGTATCCGATACTCAACTGAATAATAAACAAATTTCCAATACTCTTCCTCCTAAAGGGAATGTAGAGGAACCTCCAGAAGTTGACTCGGAAACAACTTCAGCCCACAACCTCACTCCTGAAAAGGAGAAAAATACCAAAAACACAAAAGAAAAAGAGAATCCAACTTTCCGAAATACAAAAAATCAGACTGAAAAACCTTTTAATCTGGAGGCTGAAGTAGGCAAAATAAAAATAGTTGTTCCATTGTCTGAATTAGCTAAACATGATTTCTACCGAAGCCAAATCAATAGATCACTTAAGATCACTGAAAGTGATGACTCAGTAAACGTTTTTGATGATCAGCCCAGATTACTCTTTGGCCCTGAAGTAAATGGAAAACCAGAAAGTGGAGGAACTCCTCCATTTTATGTAAGTTTAAATATACATGATAAAATAGTTCATAATGCCATGCTTGATTCTGGGGCATCTCACAATCTAATGCCCAAGTCTGTAATGGAGAAATTGAACCTAGATATCACCAGACCTTACAAGGATCTCTTTTATTTTGATTCAAGTCAGGTGAGATGTTTAGGATTAATCAAAGACTCGTGTGTTTCTCTGGTTCAATACCCTGCAAAAACAATTTTGATGGACATAGTAGTAGTAGATATTCCTCCAAAATATGGCATGCTATTATCTAGATCTTGGACTGCAAAGCTTGAAGGATCCCTTCAATTGGACATGTCATATGCTACTATTTCAGTGTTTGGTCAACCTAAGAGACTATACAGAGAAACTTTAATGAAATATGTAGTTAGTAGTCAGGAGAAACCTGAAAAATTCCCCATCTACTCAGTACATTCTGATATGGACTCATTTATTCTTTACAATACTGAAATTGATCCTCCTACTGAATTAGAAGCTCCAGCGGCAGAACCAAAACAAACTACAAATGGAAAATCTAGTGTTCAAATCCAGGAAATCTCCAAGGACAATGAAGCATTAGATACCCAAGAAAAACAACAAGAAAGTAAGAAACCAGATCTCACTGTTAAGAAAGTTCCTGAAACTCCCGATACCAATTACGAACATGAAATTCTCTGGCACTTAGAATTTGATGGTTCCATTAATAAATTAGGAGCAGGAGCTGGAGTTTTGCCGCATAATCTTGAAAATGATCATGCTGAAGGCCATGCCTACAGATTAAATTTTAAATGCACCAACAATATGGCAGAATATGAAGCTCTTTTGCTAGGTCTTAAACTGGTCAAAAGATTAGGAGCAATTAGAGTATCTGTAATAGGGGATTCTGATTTAATTATTCAACAGATCAAAGGTCACTTTCTGACAAACTATCCTAGACTAAGAGAATATAGAGGAACAATTGTTGATATTCTCAATACTTTTCTACAGACTCAGCTTGCTAAAATCCCAAGAAAACAAAATTTGCATGCTCATAGTCTTGCAATGTTTGCTAGCACTTGTAAATTACCATTCGAACCTAATCATCAATTCACAACCGAGATTAGACACAGACCAGCCATACCAGAAAATTTTAAGAACTGGAAAGTGTTTGCAAGCAATGAACATATTAACAATTTCCTGACTTTAGAGAATGAATTTTCTAACAGTAACATAGATGAAGATACAATCATTGAATCTGATCAAACAAATGAACAAGAAACAAACATTTCAGAAGAAAGTGCAATTCAAATGCTTCATCCAACAAATTTCACCAAAAAATAAATGCAGGACCTCAAACAAATGGAGGTTGATGAGATTATAGAAGAAGAATCTGAGATCATTAATTTAAAAGATAATAATTTGCCTAAGGGATTAACTCCTCTAGAAGATATTTTCAATTCTAATGATATTCCAAAGAAAGCCAAAATGGAACCATTGAAAGCTGATATTGAGGTATATAATTTGGGAACTGAAGAAAATCCTAAAATGATAAAGTTATCTAAATCGTTGTCTCCTGATCAAAAACTAAAATATGTTGAACTAATAAGAGAATTCCAAGATGTCTTTGCCTGGATTTATGAATAATTGAAATCATATGACACCTCTATAATTCAGCATACAATACCTCTGAAAGAAATCAGAAACCATTTAAATAGAAACTCAGAAGAATCAATCTTGTATTGCTACCTTTAATTGAAAAAGAAATCAAATGAATGTATGAAGCAGGGATAATTGCTCCTATTAGATTTTCAGAGTGGATGTCTAATTTAGTCCCTACCAGGAAGAAAACTGGAGAGATCAGATTATGTGTTGATTTAAGAAATGTAAATAAGGTTTCTTTGAAGGATAATTACCCTTTGCCTAAAATGGATCACATTTTACAAAGGGTAGTAGGTGCTTCTAGGATTTCTCTTCTAGATGGGTTCTCAGGATACAACCAGATTCTGGTTCATCCTGATGACCAGGAAAAAACAACTTTTACAACACCATGGCGCACATTCAAGTACGTTAAAAATCCATTTGGACTTAAAAATGCAGGAGCAACCTTCCAAAGAGCAATGAACATCACATTTGCAAAAGAAATTCATGATTTTCTTGTCATATATCTAGATGATTTAACTGTTTTCTCTAAATCAGATCAACAACATTTGGACCATCTCAGACAAGTATTCATAAAATGCAGAAAATATGGTATCTCTTTGAATCCAAAAAAGTCCTTATTTGGTCTTGAAGAAGGTAAAATTTTGGGCCATATCATCTCCAAAGATGGTATTAGAATTGATCTTGCTCTAATAGAAGCTATACTGTAGATATCTCATCCCAGAAATGTCAAAGAAATTCAAGCTTTCCTAGGAAAAATCAAATTTTTAAGAAGATTCATATCTAGCTTAGCTAAACTAATTAGATTGCTTACTAACATGCTAATAAAGGATTCAAGTATTAAATGGACAGTTGAAGCCAAACAAGCATTTGAAGAAATTAAAATGGCTTTGACTAGAACACTAGTTCTTACCAGTCCACAATTTGATAGAGGCTTCATAATATTTTCATTTGCATCAGAACACACTGTAGCAGTTGTTTTATTACAAAAGGATGATCAAGGATGTGAAAAACCTATAGCCTTTTTTAGTAAAGCACTAAGAGATGCATCATTAAAATACAACATCATGGAAAAACAATCTTTTGCACTTATAAAAGCCATTAAAGATTTTAGAATCTACATATTGTATTCCCATGTGATAGCCTATGTACCAAGTGCTGTTGTCAAAGACATCTTAACTCAAGATGGAATTGAGGGCAAAAGAGGTAAATGGATTGCTACCATATTAGCGTATGATATTGAAATAAAACCTACACAACTGATAAAGGGACAGGGATTGGCTCAACTCATGACAGAAACAAATTATCAAGCCCTGGATATTAATGAACTGGATGACAAACAGGAGATGGCGACTCCAAAAATCAGCCAGGCCTTCTTAGATTCACCTTGGTATGCTGATATAATTTATGTACTGTTAAACCTATAAGCTCCTCCAGGGTTATCCAGAACAAAGAAAAGGTTTTTAAAGATGACATCTTCAAAGTTTTGTATTTTAGATAATGTTCTTTTTTGGAAAAATCATGAAGGTATTCTATTGAATTGTTTATTAAAGGACGAAGTTGACAAGGCTCTTCATGAATTTCATGCAGGAGACTGTGGTGGACACCTTTATTGGAAATCAACGACAGAAAAGATTCTAAGGGTTGGATTTTATTGGCCAACCTTGTTTTCTAATGTAAATAAATTTGTCACTGCTTGCCATAAATGTCAAATTTTTGAAGTCAAGAGAATACTATTACCTTTACCCCTGAAACCAATTTCCACTGAAAAACCTTTTCAACAATGGGGCCTGGATTTCATTGGAGAAATCCATCCTCCTTCTTCTGGCCAACACAAATGGATCCTCACTACTACAGATTATTTCACCAAATGGATAGAAGCAATTCCTTCCAGACAAGCCAATGAAACTGTGATTATAGGATTCCTAGAAACCAATATATTATCAAGATTTGGTTTTCCTAAGAAAATTATAACTGATAATGATGTTGCCTTCAAATCTAAGAAGATGATAAGTTTCTGTAACAAATATCATATCACCTTAAGCCATTCCACAACCTATTACCCTCAAGGTAATGGAATAGCTGAGTTTTCCAACAAGATTCTCATCAATATTATTAAAAAATTATTGGAGGAAAACAAGAAAAATTGGCACAAGAAACTTACCAATGCACTATGGGCAGACAGACTCACCACCAAAAAATCTATTGGGACTAGTCCTTATGAATTAGTCTATGGCATTGAGGCTGTATTTCCTTCATCTTTAGGAGTTCCTGTAATGAAATTACTTCAAGAAGCTCAGGTTGAACCTAATGATATTCAAAGGAGAATAAACCAGACTATCAATTTGCAGCAAACCAGAGAGGAAGTATATCAGAGATCCCAAGTATTGCAGAAGAAACTAAAGAAGATATTTGATAAAAGGACTAAGGCAGAAGATTTCCAAATTGGAAACAAAGTTTTAAGATGGGATTCCAGAAGAGAGGATAAGGGAAAACATGGGAAGTTTGATTTCCTATGGAAAGGACCTTATATTATCCATGCTTTACAAGGAAACAATACATATTTTCTGAAAAACTTGGATGGTAAAGAAAATGAAGTTGGGCCAGTTAATGGTGGAATGTTGAAACATTACTTTGATCCTATTTATTAGGATATCCTGATTTTAACATGTACATATTATATCCTTTGTAATGTCACAGTTTTGAGTGGATAGTAACTTGTTGGAGTTGAAGCCCGAAGAGAAGGCCCTAAGCTTCAAAAATATTACTGTCATACATACAATAAAGCAACAAGCAGAAGAAGATTCCATAGCTCAGTCGAAATCATTTTGAGGGCAAGTGACTTGCTGTTCTTGACTTTTCATCAGGAAAAGCCATCCCCAAGTGGAGCCAGTGTTAGACTCGTATACCAATAGGTGTCATATATCATGATTGACTTGATGGGCTATGTAATATGTTCATATCTTTCCTTGTTGCAAAGATTTTCTGTATTGTCAAAAAAATCAAAAAAATTTAAAAAATGTAAAGAGGGTATACCCTAAAAGAAAAATCAAAGGGTGAAAAGAATAAAAATGGCCAAAAAAGTAAAAGAAAATGAACCCCACCAAAAGAAAGGCCAAGGAAAGTGTGCAAGTCTAAATGCCACTACTTTTTGCTCTTATGTAATAAACAAATTGTGTGCAACTTGTAACTTATGCCACAATTGATGAACAGTCAAACAGCTTAAGCTTGGCTTGTTCATGTTTGAATTTTATGTTTAGAGATAGAGAATAAAATCTGACCAAAATGTTTAATCTTGGCAGATAAGTAGATAGGTAGAGTAAATAAAAGGAGCTCAACAGCTTAATCTGAGCCCTTGGATGTAATAAGGTTAGATTTAGATAGATTTATACATGTAAAAGAAAAGAAAGTGTGATAAGGGTTTGCCAGTCTAAGTGCACCCTAATAAAGAAGAAAAATGGTAGGGTAAAGTAGGTAGGGTAGGTAGATGTTGCAGAATTACATGTGATGGATAATGACTCTAGATGTGTTAAATCTTTACTTTCATCACAACTGCAAAGGCAGATACTACACTGGAAGAATTTCAAGCAAAGCAAAGTCAAATTATTAACTTCCCTTCTCATTTTTCCCTAAAAATTTCACTAATTTCCCTTAAGTACTAAGGCATTTGAAAATTAGAGGGGCTCAAGGCATTTCCTTGACTTTTGGAGGGACCGGACCCTCGGACCAATAATTGGAAAAGCCTAAGTACTTAAAATCATTCATTCACATCCAAAAAATCTTTTCCTAAGTAAAATCCTATTCCACTTAGGAAAATTGTGCAATATCTCATAAAAACCCTTTTTTAAGCATAAGTTAAATACATTACTTTAATGTTTTACACTTAGCGCTTCCATTCATTTTTCATATTAATTTTTAACTTTATTATTTAAATCCCTATGAAAATCCACCCATCCCCGTATTTATTTAATAATAAAATTCCCAAATATTATATATCCCGCCCTGTTGGTTGAAATATAACCTTAATATGGTGATTAATTAATCAAATCATGAGCCCGCATCCCCGACGCGTTTAAAATACGTTAATTAACCCTCAAGGTTAATTAAAAAACACACATCACCAATATAATTTCCCCCGATGCGATTATTTCACACTTAATTACATTGGGCTTGCCCTATTAATTCTCTGTCATCTCCCTTTCTCGACGACTGTTCGATCAACCAATCCACGATCTATGGTTGTCGTCCATATCACTGCGCCTCCACGTCCGAACGATAACACGCGATGGCTAAGCGGTTTTCTGAATAGTGTTGCGCCACGTGTCGTGTATTGTATGGAATCGCTCACCCTCTGCTGAAAGCTGTCCGTCCCCAAAATCTGTGCGATGAATACCGTTTACCGCTCGCCTCCCATGTCAAAGAAACCATACTTGCTAACGTCATCCACTTAAAAAATAAAAAAACCTGCCAACCTTTGGATTTTCAAATAAAACAAATGAACTCACGTCATTTTCACTATCCCATGCAGTGACCAGTGTCCCATGCAACAAATTCCAAAATCAACTGTCAAATATTGTCAACCGCTACCTTGCTGAGGAATATTGCAGCCGAGCAATCCAAAATTCATCCGCCATAGCCAAAAACTGTTTTCGTCACTGTTTATTTCCTGGAAAATAGGTATTTACCCAAATTCCCGTTGAACTCTGCAAAATCCTGGTTTTTGTTTTAATTCCACACAAGAAAACTGAAACAGGGTTCAAGATTGGTCTTTATTTCATTCCTCAATTCCCAAAATTGCAATTGTACTCCCAAACCTGGGATTGTGCCTGTTTTTTCATCAAAACCCAAATTCATTTATGAATCCACAAGAACTAGAAATGGAAATTCCTGTGGCTTTGAATGTCGCACCCTTGAATTCCCCTCACAGAGATTTATACTATCTACCCTTAGCAGATAGGGATTTCCAGATTAAATACCTCGTCCTCAGTGAGAGTCATCTCAGAATTTTTTGCCAATGTAGAGATAGTTACTTAAACGGCTCTAACATTTTTGGATTGTGGGAATCCAATCTTTCGATATATCTTTTACCCTTAGTCCACATTTTTCCTGAAATAATTCACTACTCCCATGCCAATTATGATCCTAATCAACGAGCAGTCATGTCCCCGAGTCAAACCGTCCTTTTCCTAATAACTGCTCAGTCTATCAACGAAATGTTACAGTTTCATTCTGGTCAATCCATGACTCCCCTTTTCATGGGATATTTACTTGAAAAATCGACCAATTTATCTCAAGAATAGCTGAATCATCTCTGCCAAACTTTTATGTTTTCGGAACATCAACCCAAAGGCCCACCTCCTTATGGATATAATTTTTTCACAGATATGGGCAGACTCATTTTGAATATGATATCCTCTGTAATGGGTTTCAATACTAGCGAATATGTTGATCAGTGAACCCTAGTATTGTTGTCCATTTTTACCCCTGGACAGCCCCCTGCTGTCAAATATGATTTTGCTTCCTATATTGCTGATAAAATCCATGATTAGTTCATGAGATTAGAAAATGAAAGAGTTTTCAAATATTCCTTTGTTATATACCATCTCATGCTTTACCATCAATTAGAGAGTTTCCCTTTCAATGTCATGAAACTTGATGCCAAAGGAAATCCTAGGTCTGTCATTTTTTGGTCTGCAATCTTTCATAATTCCTCTGATTCTCCTTATTCTTACAATGATTTCATTGACCTATTTGTGCACCTTGCAACAAATTTATTAACAGGGATCTCTCCTCCTAGGGTCAATAATGACATTAAGAAAATTCTCCAACTATCCAAGCAATACAAGATAGGTGATTGGTACCTATATAGGAATCATACAGAGATTAGAATATATGGCAGTGAGCTATGTCCTTTCAAGCTACCAAAGTATGTTCCAATGAGGCTCTTTGCCTTAGAATATTTCAGACAGATGATAAATTCTGACATAGTCCATTTTTGTAATGCAAAGAAAAAATATCAGCTCAGAATCAAGAGTCAATTAGGTCCTTTTGTCTGCAATTCTAGGGATGTAGGAAAAGAAGCTGAAAGAATCCTAGAAGATTATCTCAAATTGCAAAAATGTTTCCATTGGGTACCTTATGACCCAAACAACTTTATTTGTGATAGGAGAATAAAAAACAAATTGTCACCATACCTTCACCATATAATTCCAGAAATTGAACAATTTGCAAATATGGATGAATGGATGGAAGGGACCTTAATAGAATAAGATAGTGAACAGGTCAGTGTTGAAAATGTTATGAGAGATTTTGAGAAAATACTTGACCTGGATTCTTTTGGATAGGTGCAAAGACCAGGAATTGGTCCTCCTTCTGTTGGAACTTCTCAACAAAATTTGCAGGAAATTAGTGCACTGGCCACAGTAGCATCTAAAGGGAAGAAAAAGGAGGCTGATACACAAGTCACATAGAAATTCACAATGATAGAGCAGCCTGAAACTTCCAAGGAATAGGCCCAAATAGAGATTTCTCCCACTCAGATTAGTGTGGCAGAAGTTTCAATTTTGCAAACTCCTCTCAATAAAGAAAAAGGTAAGAAGAGAGATGCAGAAAAAGCTACTCCTATCAGTGGATCTTCAAAACAACCTGGTGTCAAAAGACAAAAATCAAATCCTCTTTCAGAAGTAGAATTTGTTCAAGAAATATATGATAATAAGAGGAGAGAAGAATTAGATAGTCAACAAACATGCACAATCAGTGGAACATCCACTAATTCATAGAGAAAAGAGCTACAAAGAAAATAAAGTGCAGAAGTATCTTCCTTTAAACCACTAGTGAAAGATGCCCGAGATATTAAAAGGACATTTATAAATATAAAGGCTAGAAATGATCCATTAAGACTTCAAGTTTATAACTAATATTGGAAGATGGCTCCAAAAAATCAACAAAGATTGATGTCAGCCTATGACATCCAGCAGGGTAAAATGGTAATGAGTCACTTCAAACCCAAAGTGCAATAGCCTCAAACAGCTGCAGATTATATTAGAACTAATTTTGAATTCATAGCAAAGGATATTCATACTTTGGATCAGATTGAGCTGCACAAACAAACAGGTGTAATGATTTATTCTACTTTGACTGATAAATCAATGATGACCCAAATATTAGAGGTTTCTTTGGAAAATACTAATGCTCAATTGCATCTTGAGAAAGCTTCTTCCCAGGCTAAGGACAACAGAATAAAGACTTCGGAAGAAATAATTATTAGATTGGGTCATAATCCCAAAGATGCCAAATGTATAGAAGCCTTGATTAAGAAGAAAGATGATGATATTGCAGCCTTGAGCAAACAACTGAAGTTACCATCCTCAAGGCATCCACAAACCGCAGAAATCATAAAGCAAAACTCTGAAGAAGAATTGATGGATTTTCTTTTGAAAATGAATGAGCAACTAAATGAGACTGAAAAAGAACTTGAAAATGAATTAAAGGACAAGAAGGCAAACATTCCAACATCTACAGCAGAAGTAATTACAGGTACAACAACGATAGGTCAACCAACAGAATTATCACAGGTCAACACTTCCAATTTAAGCACTGAAGAATTAATAAAATCAATGGAGGAATTGAAACTCCAAGTGATAGAACTCCATAGAACAAAGGTACAATTCACCACTTTAGAACAAAATATGATCTCTCGAAGATAAGTGTTGCAGAAAAGACAAGAGAGATCAACCAATTAGAAAAATTGGTGAGAGCATTAGAAAGGGATCTCACCCTGGAGAAACCTTTAGGCGAAATCAAATAAATTATTTGGACCAACATCATTCAGTCAATAGAAGATATCTGGCCATCAGTCCAAATAATGTATGAGTAGAATGATTTAATTAAATTGGCTCTGGAAGAAATTTTAAAGGCAAGAGAAGAATTAGGAAACATGCCTGAAGAAGCCAATAATCTTATACAATTTTTGAATACCAAGAACAGATATCAACTTGAAGAACTAGGCATCCATGACAGAACAGGAAAATTTTTGGAGATTAAAAGAGTTTTTACTAAAAGAACTCTGATGCAGAATATAGAAAGAAGATGCTCTGATATGCAGGAAAAAGTCAATGCCTTTACAGAGAAATTCAATATTTTGCAGAGTAAAGGATTGCCAAGTCCTTTAATTTCAGAGGATAAACTTATGAGCCTAGAAAACTATGTTGAGAAATTGAATAAATATGCTGACAACTAGGCCAGTTCATCAACCAGTTCATCAGTAACAAAAGCATTGCCTACAGGAAAGATTCTTCATGACACTCTGGAAAATTTGTTTTATCTCGAACATGAGGTAAAACACTTATTCCCAATTCAGCCTATTTTCTTCAGATATACAGAGACTAATGAAACTCTGAGGAAGCTTCAAAGAACAAGAATACCAGAAATACAATGGTGGGAATAAATGTTAGACTTTTTGTAAATATTATCCTTGCATGAATTTTGATTATTTACTACAGTAAGACATGATAAAAAGGATAAAAAAAGATCAAACAGAAGTCAAAGTGTATCAGTACAGGTAAAGAGTATCAGTAAAACAGAGTAGCCAGCACAGAATTACTAAAGAGGACAGTAGCAAGCCCAATCATAGGACCTGCCTCCAGCAAATTCTCAAAAGAAGGAAACAACACAACATCGGTTATCCTTTCTCTTATCTATGAGACCATCTGTCTCTATTTTCTTGTAATATATCCATGAGTCATCCTAGATTATATCTCATTTTGTTAGGAGATATTTTTTATAATTCTTTGTATAAATACTCCCTCAATTGGAGTATTGAGCGGTGGATTCTTAGACTTTGCTGTAATATTGATTATTTTGGAATAAAGTGTTGTTGGACAATTTCGCATGGCTAGCTGGATAAAGAATTGACGCAAAAGACTTTTCACAGGATTCTTGAATCAGACAATGGATAAATAAGTCATCTATCTCTTATGTTTTAGAGTTTTATACTTGTTTATTATACCATCTATGTTTCATATCTGAATGATAAACGAAAAGGAATAATTCAGAAAGTGCTTAAGGGCAATCTGTTTTCAATCGTTGTTATTCTTAATGTTTTCTTCTGAACTAGTTTAAACAATGAATTCTTAATTGCTCCTATTTTCTAGTTTCTCCATTCTGATTATTTGATAAAGAACTCTTAATTGCTCTTTGTTAATAATCATTCATTTTCCCTCTTTCGAAAATATTGAAGGATTCTTAATTGCCCTTCACCCACTTCGAGTCCATTCCATTTATTTAAGATCTTTAATTGTTCCCTTACCTTGCCCTGTGAAGCCATCCCTTGTTAAGAAACTACATCCAGTTAAGCCATATTATTTGACTCCATTAGCCCAATGGACTAAAAATACTCAGTCATACCTCTCTGTTATTGAATTCCATCACCCAAACACAATCAAAATCCCTAAACTTTCATAACTAGCCTAATATCTTTAAAAAACAAAGCTAAATCTTACAAAGAGAGCTCTCTCTGGGTACAGATTGGCTAGATTCTGTACCTAAAAGTTGGTTTGTGGTTACCTCGGACCCCTTTCCTCTTCCAACAACTTCAAGGAAAATCTGAGTGATGACAGGTTCAAATGGAATAGGTGGGTGGCCACCAATATCCACCTTGATCATCAAGGGCCCAAAACGGCTCTGGGTGTATACGACTCGAAAACCTGCTAAAAATAGTAAGCTGCTGGAAGTGAAGAACTGAAAGGGCTGATGGTGCGGGTCCAAATGGAATAGGTGGGTGGCCATCGATATCCCCCTAGATCATTCATCCCTCCTTAGGAAGCAATTGTCCCCACTACATTAAGTTCCTCCATCTGGGGGAAAATTCTGCTGAATTTAGTATTGGATTTGTCGAGGATGTCACAAACCTTTTGGCAGACATGTTGGATGTAGATGTGCTGACGGTGGGCAGTCGTTGAAGGTTTTGGGAAAATTTATCCATCATCGTGTTCCAATTTTTCTCGAGGTCCTCCTTGAGAAATATTTTGATAGGATCTCCTGCTCGCTAGTATTTCTTTCCTTCCATCATTGGGGGTTGTCGGGGTTTGCGAAGCTGATCTTGCGACGGGTCAACTAGATCGAGCCCAAACTCCTTATACCTGAATGTTTTTGGGACATGCCAATAAAAACAGAGAAAGAGCAGACTTGCTCTGATACCATTGATACAGATTTATGTAGGAATGCAACATAATACACATATAACCATAAACACAGATATGCAACAGAAATAATGCTTTTATTAATAAAAGAATGACTGAAATATGCTTACAGACATAATGAAAATAAATATCTAGGGTGCTGGTAGGCTTATCACTGAGAATATATGTGGCGGCTACAGGCCTCCGAACTGTGTTACAAAACAAATGACTGTAACATGCTTACAGGAATAATAGAAATGAGTGGGCGAGATCACTGATAGTGTATCCCTGAGAAGAGATGTGACGGCTACAGGCCTCTCCACTGTGTTACAATGAGGCTCGAAGGCCTATTTATTGCTGAGAAAAAATGTAAAAACCAAAACATCCAAAACCTAACCCTAGGAGATGAAGCTCCAAAACTGTGGGCCCCGTTTGGGTAAATTGGTGTTTCAACTTCCCAGGGGCATAAATTTGGCATACAATCTATGTTTGACGCACTCAATATCTAGTTAGAAAGATCATCTGAGGAGTACAAGTTTTGGTGTGACCAACATCATTCTATTGACTCATGTTTCTCCCAGTGTTTCCAAAAAACATCATTTAGGGCCTCAAAATGGCTCCAGAAGTTCAGAACCCAAAAAACTGCAAAAAATAGTAATTTGTGTTGCAACTTAAAAACAGAAAGAATTGATGGTGGGAGTTCAAATGGAATAGGTGGGTGGCCACCAATATCTTCCTGGATCATCAAGGCCCCAAAACGGCTTCGGGAGTGTAGGACCCAAAATCCTACTAAAAATAGTAAGTTGTCGGACGTGAAGAACTGAAAGAGTTGATGGTGCAGGTCCAAATGGAATAGGTGGGTGGCCACCGATATCCTCCTGGATCATTCATACCTCCTTCGGAAGCAATGGTCCCCATTGCGTTAAGTTCCTCCATGGGGGGGAAATTCTGTTGAACTTGGTTTGGATTTTTCTAGGATGTCGCGGACCATTTGGTAGACATGCTAGGTGTAGATGTGCCGTCGGTGGGTAGCCGTTGAAGGATTTTGGCAAATTTATCCATCATCACACTCCTTTGTTTCCCGAGGGCCTCCTCGAGAAAGATATTGATAGGATCTCCTGCTCCCTCGTCTTTCTTTCCTTCCACCATGTGCGATCATTGGGGTTTGGGAGGCTGATCTTGTGACGGGTCAACCAGATCGAGCCCGAACTCCTTATACCCTGACTACATTGGGGACATGCAAGGAAAAATAGAGAAAGAGTAGACCCGTCGTGATACCACTGATCTAGATTTATGCATGAATGCAACAAAATACATATATAACCATAAACAGAGAGATGAAACATAAATAATGCTCCTTTTATTAATAAAAGAATGACTGAAATATGCTTACAGAAATAATGTAAATAAACAACTAGGGCGCTGGTAGGCTTATCTTTGAGAAGAGATTTGGCGGCTAGTGGCCTCCAAATTGTGTTACAAAAAATTTACTGAAACATGCTTATAGAAATAATAGAAATGTGCGGGCGAGGGCATTGGTACTGTATCCTTGAGAAGAGATTTGACGGCTAAAGGCCTCTCCAGTATGTTACAATGAGGCTCAAAGGCCTATTTATTGTTGAGAAACAATGTAAAACCTGAAACGTCCAAAACCTAACCCTAGGATATGAAGCACCAAAACTATTGGCCCTATTTGGGTAAATTTGTGTTTCAACTTCCCAGGGAAGTAACTTTGGCTCAAAACGGCTCCGTAAGTTCAGCACCCAAAAAATTGCTAAAAATAGTAAGTTGTGCTGCAACTTAAAAACGGAAAGAACTGATGGCAGGGGTTCAAATTGAATAGCTGGGTGGTCACCAATATCCACATGGATCATCAAGGCCCAAAAACAGCTACGGCAGTGTAGGACCTGAAAACCTTCTAAAAATAGTAAGCTGTTGGAAGTGAAAAAATGAAAGAGTTAATGGTTCGGGTCCAAATGGAATAGGTGGGTGGCCACCAATACCCCCTGGATCATTCTTCCCTTCTTAAGAAGCAATGGTCCCCATTACATTAAGTTCCTCCATGGGGGGGCAAATTCTGCTGAACTTGGTATTGGATTTGTCTAAGATGTCGCAGACCTTTTGGCAGACGTGCTGGATGTAAATGTGCCGCCAGTGGGTAGTCGTTGAAGGATTTGGGAAAATTTATCCATCATTGTGTACCTTTGTTTCTCGAGGGCCTCCTCAAGCAATATTTTGATAGGATCTCCTGCTCCCTCATCTTTCTTTCCTTCCGCCATGTGGGGTCGTTAGGGTTTGCGAGGCTGATCTTGCGACGGGTCAACCAGATTGAGCTTGAACTCCTTATACCCCGACTGCATTGGGGTCATGTAAAGAAAAACAGTGAAAGAGCAGAACCGCTCTGATACCACTAATTCGGATTTGTGCAGGAACACAAAAAAATACACATATAACCATAAACACAAAGATGCAATGGAAATAATGCTTCCTTTTATTAATAAAAAAATGAATGAAATATGCTTACATACATAATGTAAATAAATAGCTAGGGCATTGGTAGGCTTATCTATGTGAAGATATGTGGCAGCTATAGGCCTCTGAATTTTGTTACAAAACAAATGGTTGAAACATGCTTACATGAATAATCAAAATGAGCATGCGAGGGCACTAGTAGCATATCCCTAAGAAGAGATGTGATGGCTATAGGTCTCTCCACTCTGTTACAATGAGGCTCGAAGGCCTATTTATTGTTAAGAAACAATGTAAAACCCGAAACATCCAAAACCTAACCTTAGGAGATGAAGCACCAAAACTATCGGCCTCGTTTGGGTAAACTGGTGTTTCAAATTCCTGGGGACGTAACTTTGGGACACGATCTCCATTTGACATGCTCAATAGCTTGTTAGAAAGATATATTTGAGGAGGAAAACTTTTGGTGTGAGCAACATAAATCGGTCCAGGTACCCATGTTGCTCCCAGTTTTTCCAAAAAAAATTGTTTAGCGCCTCAAAATGGCTCTGGAAGTTCAAGACCCGGAAAACTGCTAAAAATAGTAAGTTGGGCTGCAACTTAAAAATGGAAAGAACTAATGGCGGGGGTTCAAATGAAATAGGTGGGTGGCCACCAATATCCATCTGGATCATCAAGGCCCCAAAACGGCTTCGAGAGTGTAAGACCCAAAAACCTGCTAAAACTAGTAAGCTGGTGGAAGTGAACAAATGAAAGAGTTGATGGTGCAGGTCCAAATGAAATAGGTGGATGGCCACCGATATCCTAGTGGATCATTCCTCCCTCCTTAGGAAGCAATGGTCCCCATTGTGTTAAGTTCCTCCACTGGGGAGGGGGGAATTCTACTGAACTTGGTATTAGATTTGTCCAGGATGTCGTGGACCTTTTGGCGGACGTGCTCGATGTAGATGTGCCGCCGGTGGGCAGTCGTTGAAGGATTTGGGAAAATTTATCCATCATCGCATTCCTTTATTTCTCGAGGGCCTCCTTGCTCAATATTTTGATAGGATCTCCTACTCCCTCATCTTTCTTTCCTTCTGCCATGGGGGGTCATCAGGGTTTGCAAGTCTGATCTTCCGACGAGTGAACCAGATTGAGCTCGAACTCCTTATACCCTGACTACGTTGGGGAAAATGAAAAGAAAAAAAGAGAAAGAGTAGACCATCTCTGAAACCACTGATATGGATTTATGCAGGAACAAAACAGAATACAGATACAACCATAAACATAGAGATTCAGCAGAAATAATTCTTCCTTTTATTAATAAAAGAATTATTGGAATATGCTTACAGAAATAATGTAAATAAACAGCTAGGGTGTTGGTAGGCTTATCTCTGAGAATATATGTGGCGGCTACAGGCCTCCGAATTGAGTTACAAAACAAATGACTGAAACATGCTTACAGGAATAATAGAAATGAGCGGGCAAGGGCACTGGTAGCGTATCCCTAAGAAGAGATGTGACAACTACAGGCCTCTGCATTGTGTTACAATGAGGCTCAAATGCCTATTTATTGTTGAGAAATAATGTAAAACCCGAAACATCCAAAACCTAACCCTAGGAGATGAAGCACCAAAACTGTGGGCCCCGTTTGGGTAAATTGGTGTTTCAACTTTCCAGGGACATAACTTTGGCATATGATCTCCCTTTGACACGCTCAATATATCATTAGAAAGATCTATCCGAGTAGTACAAATTTTGTTGTAAGAAACATCAATCCATGTACCCATGTTTCTCTTGGTTTTTCCAAAAAACATTGTTTAGGGCCTCAATATGGCTCTGGAAGTTCAGGACCCAAAAAACTACAAAAAATAGTAAGTTGTGCTGCAACTTAAAAATGGAAAAAATTGATGGCGAGGGTTCAAATGGAATAGGTGGGTGGCCACCAATATCCAGCTAGATCATCAAGGCTCCAAAATGGCTCTAGGGGTGTAGGACCCAAAAACCTGCTAGAAATAGTAAGCTGCTAGAAGTGAAGAACTGGAAGAGTTCATGGTGCGGGTCCAAATGGAATAGGTGGGTGGCCATCGATATCCCCATAGATCATTCCTCCCTCCTTAGGAAGCAATGGTCCCCATTGCGTTAAGTTCCTCCATGGGGGAGAAAATTCTGTTGAACTTGGTATTGGATTTTTCCAGGATGTTGCAGACCTTTTGGCGGACGTGTTGGATGTAGATGTTCCACCGGTGGGTAGCCGTTGAAGGATTTGGGAAAATTTATCCATCATCGAGTTTCTGTATTTATCGAGGGCCTCCTTGAGCAAGATTTTGACATGATCTCTTACTCCCTTGTCTTTCTTTCCTTCTGCCATGGGGGGTCATCGGGGTTTGTGAGGTAGATCTTGCGACAGGTCAACCAGATCGATCCAAAACTCATACCCTGAATGCATTGGGGACATGGAAAGAAAAATAGAGAAAGAGCAGACTCGCTCTGATACAACTAATCTGCATTTATGCAGGAACACAACATAATACACATATATCCGTAAACATAGATGCAACAGAAATAATGCTTCCTTTTATTAATAAAAGAATGATTGAAATATGCTTATAGACATAATGTAAATAAACATCTAGGGCACTGGTAGGAATATCTCTGAGAAGATATTTTGTGGCTATAGGCCTCCAAACTGTGTTACAAAACAAATGAGTGAAACATGCTTACAATAATAATAGAAATGAGTGGGCGAGGGTAGCGTATCCCTGAGAAGAGATGTAACGGCTACAGGCCTCTCCACTGTGTTACAATGTGGCTCGAAGGCGTATTTATTGTTGAGAAAAAATGTAAAACCTGAAATGTCTTAAACCTAACCCTAGGAGATGAAGCGCCAAAACTATGGGCCCTATTTGGGTAAATTGGTGTACCAACTTCCCAAGGACTTAAATTTGGCATGCGATCTCCATTTGACTCGCTCAATAGCTCATTAGAAGGATCTATCCAAGGAGTACAAGTTTTGGTGTGACAACATTGATTTACTTACCCCTGTTGCTCCTAGTTTGTCAAAAAAACATCATTTAGGGCCTAAAAAAGGCTCCAGAAGTTTAGGACCCAAAAAAATACTAAAAATAGTAAGTTGTGCTGCAACTTAAAAATGGAAAGAACTGATGGCAGGGGTTCAAATGGAATATGTGGGTGGCCACTAATATCCACCTGGATCATCAAGGCCCCAAAACGGCTCCGAGAGTGTAGGACCTGAAAACCTGCTAAAAATAGTAAGTTGCTGGAAGTGAAGAACTAAAAGAGTTGATGGTGCAGGTCCAAATGGAATAGGTGGGTGGCCACCGATATCCCCCTAGATTATTCCTCCCTCCCTATGAAGAAATGTTCCCCATTGCATTAAGTTCCTCCATGGGGGAGAAAATTATACTAAACTTGGTATTGGATTTGTCGAGGATGTTGCAGACCTTTTAGCGGACATGCTACATGTAAATGTGCCGCCGGTGGGTAGCCGTTGAAGGATTTGGGAAAATTTGTCCATCATCGCATTCCTCTATTTCTCAAGGGCCTCCTCGAGCAAGATTTTGATAGGATCTCCTGCTCCCTTGTCTCTCTTTCCTTCCGCCATGGGGGGTCGTCGGGGTTTGCGAGGCTGATCTTGCGACGTGTCTACCATATTGAGCCTAAACCCCTAATACCCTGACTGCATTGGGGACATGAAAAGAAAAATAGAGAAAGAGAAAACCCGCTCTGATACCACTGATCTAGATTTATGTAGGAACGCAACAAAATACACATATAAACATAAACATAGAGATGCAATGGAATTAAGGTGTCCTTTTATTAATAAAAGAAAGAATGAAATATGCTTACATATATAATGTAAATAAACATCTAGGGCTTTGGTAGGCTTATCTCTAAGAAGATATGTGGTGGTTACAGGCCTACGAACTGTGTTACAAAACAAATGATGGAAACATGCTTACATGAATAATATAAATGAGTGGGCGAGGGCACTGGTAGCGTATCACTAAGAAGATATGTGACGGCTACACGCCTCTCCACTGTGTTACAATGAGGCTCGAAGGCCTATTTATTGTTGAGAAACAATGTAAAACCCGAAACGTCCAAAACCTAACCCTAGGAAACGAAGCACCAAAATTGTGGGCAACGTTTGGGTAAATTGGTGTTTCAACTTCCCGAGGACGTAAATTTGGCATATGATCTTTGTTTGACACACTCAATAGCTTGTTAGAAATATCTATCAAAGGAGTACAACTTTTGGTGTGAGCAACATCGGTCCATGGACGCTTGTTTCTTTGAGGTTTTCCAAAAAACATCGTTTAGGGCCTCAAAATGGCTCTAGAAGTTCAAGACCCAAAAAATTGCAAAAAATAGTAAGTTGTGTTGCAACTTAAAAGCAAAAAGAACTGATGGCGGGGGTTCAAATGGATGGGTGGCCACCAATATCCACCTATATCATCAAGGTCCCAAAACAGCTCCGGAACTATAAGACCTGAAAACCTGCTAAAAATAGTAAGGTGCTGGAAGTGAAGAACTAAAAGAGTTGATGGTGGGGGTCTAAATGGAATAGGTGGGTGGCCACCGATACCCCCCTGGATCATTCCTCCCTCCTTAGGAAGAAATGGTCCCCATTGTGTTAAGTTCCTCCATGGGGGGGGGATTCTGCTGAAAATGGTATAAGAATTGTCTAGGATGTCGCAGACCTTTTGGCGGACATGATGGATGTAGATATGCCATCAGTGGGTAGTCGTTGAATGATTTGGGAAAATTTATCCATCATCGTGTTCCTATATTTCTCGAGGGCCCCCTCGAGCAAGATTTTGATAGGATCTCCTGCTCCCTCGTCTTTCTTTTCTTTCGCCATGGGGGGTTGTCAAGGTTTGCGAGGTTGAGCCAGGTTGTTATTTATTGTTGATAAACAATATAAAACTCGAAAAGTCCAAAACCTAAACCTAGGAGATGAAGCGCCAAAACTATGGGCCCCATTTGGGTTAATTGGCGTTTCAATTTCTCGGGGACGAACTTTGGTATACGATCTCTGTTTGACGTGCTCAATAGCTTGTTAGAAAGATATATCCAAGGAGTACAACTTTTGGTGTGAGAAACAACAGTCCATGGACCCATTTTTCTCCCTTGTTTTCCAAAACGCATCGTTTAGGGCCTCAAAACGGCCCCGGAAGTTCAAGACACGAAAAACTGCTAAAAATTGTAGGTTGCGCTGCAACTTAAAAAATAGAAAGAACTGATGGCGGGGGTTAAAATTTAATAGGTGGGTGGCCACCAATATCCACCTAGATCATCGAGTCCCCAAAACGGCTCCGGGAGTGTAGGACCTGAAAACCTGCTAAAAATAGTAAGCTATTGGAAGTGAAGAACTGAAAGAGTTGATGTTGCGGGTCCAAATGGAATAGGTGGGTGGCCACCGATATCCCAATGGATCATTCCTCCCTCCTTAGGAAGCAATGGTACCCATTGCATTAAGTTCCTCCATGGGGGGAGGGACGCGAGGGGGGGGGGGATTCTGCTTTACTTGGTTTTGGATTTGTCCAGGATGTTGTGGACCTTTTGGCGGACGTGGAGGATGTAGATGTGTCGCTAGTGGACAGTCATTGAAGGATTTAGGAAAATTTGTCCATCATCGTGTTCCTTTGTTTCTTGAGGTCCTCCTCAAGCAATATTTTGATAGGATCTCCTACTTCCTCGTCTTTCTTTCATTCTACCATGGGGGGTCATCGGGGTTTGTGAGGCTGATCTTGCGACGAGTCAACCAGATCGAGCCTGAACTCCTTATATCCTGAATGCGTTGAGGAAATGCAAAGAAAAACAAAGAAAGAGCAGACCCGCTCTGATACCACTGATCTAGATTTATGCAGGAACGCAACAGAATACACATATAACCATAAACACAGAGATGCAACATAAATAATTCTTCCTTTTATTAATAAAAGAATGAACAAAATATGCTTACACACATAATGTAAATAAATAGCTAGGGCGCTAGTAGGCTTATCTCTAAGAAGAGATGTGGCGGCTACAGGTCTCCAAACTCTATTACGAAAAAAAATGGTTGAAAAATGCTTACAGGAATAATAGAAATGAGCTGGCGAGGGCACTAGTAGCGTATCCCTAAGGAGAGATAAGATGGCTAGAAGCCTCTTCACTGTGTTATAATGAGGCTCAAAGGCCTATTTATTGTTGATAAACAATGTAAAACCTGAAACGTCCAAAACCTAACCCTAGGAGATGAAGTGCCAAAACTGTGGGCCCCTTTTGGGTAAATTGGTGTTTCAATTTCCTGGGAACGTAACTTTGGCATACGATCTCCGTTTGATATGCTCAATATCTTGTTAGAAAGATCTATCCGAGGAGTAAAATTTTTGGTGTGAGAAACATTGGTCCATAGACTAATTTTGCTCCAGGTTTTTCCAAATAGCGTCGTTTAGGGCCTTAAAACGGCCCCGAAAGTTCAAGACTCGAAAAACTACTAAAAATTGTAAGTTGTGCTGAAACTTACAAATGGAAAGAAGTGATGGTGGGGGTTAAATTAGAATAGGTGGGTGGCCACCAAGATCCATCTAGATCATCAAGGCCCCAAAACGGCTTTGAGAGTGTAAGACCCAAAAACCTGCTAAAACTAGTAAGCTGGTGGAAGTGAACAAATGAAGGAGTTGATGGTGCAGGTCCAAATGAAATAGGGGGATGGCCACCGATATCCCAGTGGATCATTCCTTCTCACTTAGGAATAAATGGTCCCCATTGTGTTAAGTTCCTCCACGAGGGGGAATTCTGCTGAACTTGGTATTAGATTTGTCCAGGATGTCATGGACCCTTTGGCGGACATGCTCGATGTAGATGTGTCGCCGATGGGCAGTCGTTGAAGGATTTGGGAAAATTTATCCATCATCGCATTCCTTTGTTTCTCGAGGGCCTCCTTGCTCAATATTTTGATAGGATCTCCTACTCCCTCGTCTTTCTTTCCTTCTGCCATGGGGGTTCATCGGGGTTTGCAAGTCTGATCTTGCGATGAGTCAACTAGATCGAGCTCGAACTCCTTATACCCTGACTACGTTTGGGACAATGCAAAGAAAAAAAGAGAAAGAGTAGACCCACTCTGAAACCACTGATTTAGATTTATGAAGGAACAAAACAGAATACACATAAAACCATAAACATAGAGATGTAGCAGAAATAATGTTTCCTTTTATTAATAAAAGAATGACTGGAATATGCTTACAGACATAATATAAATAAACAGCTAGGGTGTTGGTAGGCATATCTCTGAGAAGATATGTGGTGGCTACAGGCCTCCGAATTGAGTTACAAAACAAATGACTGAAACATGCTTACAGGAATAATAGAAATGAGCGGGCAAGGGCACTGGTAGCATATCCCTAAGAAGAGATGTGATAGCTACAGGCCTCTGCATTGTGTTACAATGAGGCTCAAAGGCCTATTTATTGTTGAGAAATAATGTAAAACCTGAAACATCCAAAACCTAACCCTAGGAGATGAAGCACCAAAACTGTGGGCCCCGTTTGGGTAAATTGGTGTTGCAACTTTCCAGGGACATAACTTTGGCATACGATCTCCCTTTGACGCGCTCAATATATCATTAGAAAGATATATCCGAGTACAAATTTTGTTGTGAGAAACATCAATCCATGTACCCATGTTGCTCTTGGTTTTTCCAAAAAACATTGTTTAGGGCCTCAATACGGCTCCGGAAGTTCAGGACCCAAAAAACTGTTAAAAATAGTAAGTTGTGCTGCAACTTAAAAATGGAAAAAATTGATGGGGGGGGGGTTCAAATGGAATAGGTGGGTGGCCACCAATATCCAGCTAGATCATCAAGGCTCCAAAATGGCTCTACGGGTGTAGGACCCAAAAACCTGCTAAAAATAGTAAGCTGCTAGAAGTGAAGAACTGGAAGAGTTCATGGTGCGGGTCCAAATGGAATAGGTGGGTGGCCACTGATATCCCCATAGATCATTCCTCCCTCCTTAGGAAGCAATGGTCCCCATTGCGTTAAGTTCCTCCATGGGGGAGAAAATTCTGTTGAACTTGGTATTGGATTTTTCCAGGATGTCGCAGACCTTTTGGCGGACGTGTTGGATGTAGATGTGCCGTCGGTGGGTAGCCGTTGAAGGATTTGGGAAAATTTATCCATCATCGTGTTCCTCTATATATTGAGGGCCTCCTTGAGAAATATTTTGACAGGATCTCCTACTCCCTTGTCTTTCTTTCCTTCTGCCATGGGGGGTCATCGGGGTTTGCGAGGCAGATCTTGTGACAGGTCAACCAGATCGAGCCGAAACTCATACCCTGACTGCGTTGGGGACATGGAAAGAAAAACAGAGAAAGAGAAAACCCGCTCTGATACAACTAATATGCATTTATGCAGGAACACAACATAATACACATATATCCATAAACATAGATGCAACATAAATAATGCTTCCTTTTATTAATAAAAGAATGATTGAAATATGCTTACAGACATAATGTAAATAAACATCTAGGGCACTGGTAGGCTTATCTCTGAGAAGATATTTTGCGGCTATAGGCCTCCAAACTGTGTTACAAAACAAATGAGTGAAACATGCTTACAATAATAATAGAAATGAGTGGGCGAGGGCAATGGTAGCGTATCCCTGAGAAGAGATGTAATGGCTACAGGCCTCTCCACTGTGTTACAATGTGGCTTGAAGGTGTATTTATTGTTGAGGAACAATGTAAAACCTGAAATGTCTTAAACCTAACCCTAGGAGATGAAGCGCCAAAACTATGGGCTCCGTTTGGGTAAATTGGTGTACCAACTTCCCAAGGACTTAAATTTGGCATGCGATCTCCGTTTGACTCGCTCAATAGCTCGTTAGAAGGATCTATCCAAGGAGTACAAGTTTTGGTGTGACAGCATTGATTTATTTATCCCTGTTGCTCCTATTTTGTCAAAAAAACGTCATTTAGGGCCTCAAAAAGGCTCCAGAAGTTCAGGACCCAAAAAACTACTAAAAATAGTAAGTTGTGCTACAACTTAAAAATGGAAGGAACTGATGGCAGGGGTTCAAATGGAATACGTGGGTGGCCACTAATATCCACCTGGATCATCAAGGCCCCAAAACGGCTCCGGGAGTGTAGGACCTGAAAACCTGCAAAAAATAGTAAGTTGCTGGAAGTGAAGAACTAAAAGAGTTGATGGTGCAGGTCCAAATGGAATAGGTGGGTGGCCACCGATATCCCCCTAGATTATTCCTCCCTCCCTACGAAGCAATGGTCCCCATTGCATTAAGTTCCTCCATGGGGGAGAAAATTATACTAAACTTGGTATTGGATTTTTCGAGGATGTTGCAGACATTTTAGCAGACATGCTACATGTAAATGTGCCACCGGTGGGCAGCTGTTGAAGGATTTGGGAAAAATTTTCCATCATCGCATTCCTCTATTTCTCAAGGGCCTCCTCGAGCAAGATTTTGATAGAATCTCCTGCTCCCTCATCTTTCTTTCCTTCCGCCATGGGGGGTCATCTGGGTTTGCGAGGCTGATCTTGCGACGTGTCTACCATATTGAGCCTGATCTCCTTATACCCTGACTGCATTGGGGACATGAAAAGAAAAATAGAGAAAGAGCAAACCCACTCTGATACCACTGATCTGGATTTATGCAGGAACACAACAAAATACACATATAAACATAAACACAGAGATGCAATGGAAATAAGGTGTCCTTTTATTAATAAAAGAAAGAATTAAATATGCTTACAGATATAATGTAAATAAACATCTAGGGCTTTGGTAGGCTTATCTCTAAGAAGAGATGTGGCGGTTACAGGCCTCCGAACTATGTTACAACACAAATGAAGGAAACATGCTTACATGAATAATATAAATGAGTGGGCGAGGGCACTGGTAGTGTATCACTGAGAAGATATGTGATGGCTACACACCTCTCCACTGTGTTACAATGAGGCTCGAAGGCCTATTTATTGTTGAGAAACAATGTAAAACCCGAAACGTCCAAAACCTAACCCTAGGAGATGAAGCACCAAAATTGTGGGCACCGTTTGGGTAAATTCGTGTTTCAAATTCCCGAGGACGTAACTTTGGCATATGATCTTTGTTTGACACGCTCAATAGCTTGTTAGAAATATCTATCAAAGGAGTACAATTTTTTGTGTGAGCAACATCAGTCCATGGACGCTTGTTTCTCCGAGGTTTTCCAAAAAACATCGTTTAGGGCCTCAAAATGGCTCTAGAAGTTCAGGACCCAAAAAATTGCAAAAAATAGTAAGTTGTGCTGCAACTTAAAAGCAAAAAGAACTAATGGCAGGGGTTCAAATGGAATACATGGGTGGCCACCAATATCCACCTAGATCATCAAGGTCCCAAAACAGCTCCGGGACTGTAAGACCCAAAAACCTGCTAAAAATAGTAAGCTGCTGGAAGTGAAGAACTAAAAGAGTTGATGGTGGGGGTCTAAATGGAATAGGTGGGTGGCCATCGATACCCCCCTGGATTATTCCTCCCTCCTTAGGAAGAAATGGTCCCCATTGTATTAATTTCCTCCATGGGGGGGGGGGGGGGAATTCTGCTGAAAATGGTATGAGAATTGTCTAGGATGTCGCAGACCTTTTGGCGAACATGATGGATGTAGATATGCCGTCGGTGGGCAGTCATTGAAGAATTTGGGCAAATTTATCCATCATCATGTTCCTATATTTCTCGAGGGCCTCCTCGAGCAAGATTTTGATAGGATCTCCTGCTCCCTCGTCTTTCTTTTCTTTCGCCATGGGGGGTTATCGAGGTTTGCGAGGTTGATCTTGCGAGGTTGATCGAGGTTGTTATTTATTGTTGAGAAACAATGTAAAACTCAAAAATTCCAAAACCTAACCCTAGGAGATGAAGCGCCAAAACTGTGGGCCCCGTTTGGGTTAATTGGTGTTTCAATTTCTCGGGGACGAACTTTCGTATACGATCTATGTTTGACGTGCTCAATAGCTCGTTAGAAAGATATATCCAAGGAGTAAAACTTTTGGTGTGAGAAACAACAGTCCATGGACCCATGTTGCTCCCTTGTTTTCCAAAACGCATCATTTAGGGACTCAAAATGGCCCCGGAAGTTCAAGACATTAAAAACTGCTAAAAATTGTAAGTTGCGCTGCAACTTAAAAATAGAAAGAACTGATGGCGGGGGTTAAAATGTAATAGGTGGGTGGCCACCAATATCCACCTAGATCATTAAGGCCCCAAAATGGCTCCGGGAGTGTAGGACCCAAAAACCTACTAAAAATAGTAAGCTATTGGAAGTGAAGAACTGAAAGAGTTGATGTTGCAGGTCCAAATGGAATAGGTGGGTGGCCACCGATATCCCAATGGATCATTCCTCCCTCCTTGGGATGCAATGGTACCCATTGCATTAATTTCTTCCATGGGGGGAGGGACGCGAGGGGGGGGGGGATTCTGCTTTACTTGGTTTTGGATTTGTCCAGGATGTTGTGGACCTTTTGGCGGACGTGTTGGATGTAGATGTGTCGCTAGTGGGCAGTCATTGAAGGATTTGGGAAAATTTATCCATCATCGCGTTCCTTTTTTTCTCGAGGGCCTCCTTAAGAAAGATTTTGATAGGATCTCTTGCTCCCTCGTCTTTCTTTCCTTTTACCATGGGGGGTTTTTTGGTCTCAATCTAGTCTCCTAAATTGAGCTCATTTAATTGTCAACCAGGGTTGGTAAACTGCTGAAGTGAAGTGTACTATATGTACCTAGGTGCTTGTTTCCTAATGCGTTGTGTGTAGTGTTTTGTGATGTTTTTGGTCTTTTGTGATGATTTATGATGTTTTTGGTCTTTTGGTGGTTTTATGTTCACAAGGAAAATGCCTAGAAAGCTAATGGAAAGGAGCTGGTGATTAAAAACAGAGTTAAGCCTAATTTATAGATGACAAATGACAAATGCAATTGCAAACACCAAGAGAACTGGACCCAACTATGACTAAGCAAAATAGAGAGCTGATAATGACTTCTAAGGAAATGATTAAAGACATAAACTCAACTGAGAAATGATCAACTAACCATGCAAATCTTCCCACTAAAATAACTAAACAAGTAACTTATAATGATGCAACATTTCATCCTTGATTAGAGATTTTTTGAAGTAAATTTGGAATAAAACATTTATACCATCATAAGATCTTCTATTCTAGGACTAGTTCCTAACCCTATTCTGCAATTTAGTTTAATGTCTCAAAACCTTACTCAAGAGTTATTGATTTTTTTTCAAAGTAGTCTTTTTGAGGAAGGGCTCTGTTTATGAAATGATAAGAAAATTGCAGAAGTACTTCAGGCCTTAAAATGATATTGTCTTCTGTTCATATGGTTATGAATCAATTATGGATTTTAGAACAAGAAGATGTTTGTAAATAATGAAGGCTGTTTTGTTAAGTTTAAAAACTGAAGTAGTCTAATGTGCAGTGAATGACAATCTGAATATGGAGTGCAAATGCAATGAGTTAAGCTAAGAATGAAATTAAGATGTCACTAATCTAAAATAGTGCTGAACTACAAGTCATTATCAAACTCAAAATAGAACAACTAAGCATGAGTTAAGTGCAATTAAACTCCGGAGCATCCTAACTAAGATATCATGCATTATTCTATGGAATTATACAGTCTGTTTGTCCATCATGTTCAGTATTTTGGAAGAGTTCCTTCTTTTGGAAGAGTTTTTAGAACAATCCTGACTGTGTAATTGAGTGCACATGCAAACATAAAGACTGAAAGCAATGAAAAACTAAGATATCATAGCCATCTCCCTACTCGTCATTATGATATGTTGGACAAGCGTTTAAGAGCAAGAACAACTATGGTACTTAGTGAAAACACACAACTAAAACGTTCAAGATCACAATCATGCTTAAGGAAATATAAGGATTTCTTGGAAGAGTTTCTTCTTTTGGAAGAGTAATTAGCATAAGTATAACTGTGATGGTGAATAAAAGAGATTACAATCAAATCCTACAATACTATAGCCATTTCCCATTCATCATTATAATCTTTTGGAAGAGCTTCTTCTTTTGGAAGAGTTAGAATGAGTATAACTACAGTAACTAATGAAAACAACTACAAATTCAACTTCAAAAACGTAAAGGCAGCTAGAATACTTATCTAAATTATGCAAATAAATCCATGCAAGAGGTAGGGGCCCTCTACCACCTGACATAATCTAACTCCAAATCAAATAAATGCTTTCAAAACAACACTGTTTGCTTCATTAAAGGTGAAATAACTTGAACAGAGCACTCTGCGTCTTAAAAAATGTAGCACAGAATCTAAGCAAAATCTAGAACAAAATCTAGCCTAGCTCTTAGTTTCCCAAGTGTTTATATAACAAATGTACATAACAAGACTTGCAACAATTTTAGGATTATTGTCTTTCCTTATCGAAATTACATTAGGACTCTTGGAGTGGCTATGTAAAAAGGAAAAAGACATCTGGACTAAGACAGTCCTACTAGAAGTCTGCTTTCTTAAATGTGTTCCCACGTATCAAAACCATACCCAGAATTCGTTTCTTCCTTCATGGTGAGCAACGAACCATGTAGACATGACATGGAATATGCCCATATGCGGCTTTCGAGAGGCCACTCCGGAACATACTCAAACGTGGAGGACACCGCACCGTCGGTTAGTTATTTTAACGTTCGCATTCTCGCTAGTTCCTAAGCCAAATGCTTTAGATGGGCAAAAATCACAAAACTTAGCAAGTCGCTCATGTAAATCATTCTAAAAGTAATTTTAACTAAATTCATTGATCAATTGGCTCCAGGGATAGCAATGGACAAAGGAAAATGAGGTAAAGTGGAATGAAAGAAAGTACAATTTTGAGGCTCAACATACCCCCACTGTTGTCTCTTTGCATGTCCTGATGCAAATTATCCTATGAACTCAGAGGCTTCTGCAAGAACATCTAATCCTCTCCTTCTCCTTTGTCTGGAAGCTAAATATCTTCTGGGTTTTCTGATAAAAAGTTTGAACCTTAGGTTGGTAAGTGCCCTGATTAGCTTTTTGTTCCTCTTCTTCAACTTGTCATTGGTCTTTTCCACTTTGTCTATATGTATGGATAAGGTTAAGTTCATATCAGTTTTGAGCTTGACTTGATCCTTGAGAATTTCATTCTCATTTTTGATGTGTCTATTAAGTATTTCCAACTCATATCTATCCCTTCTTAATACATCTATTTCAGACAGTGGAGGACTAGGGGTTCTCTCCTTACTTTCTGAAGCTCTCTTTTCCAAAGTTTCCACATAATCATAAATTTCTTGTTGAGCAGGGTCAATTTTAGGGGTTCCTTCATTAAAATCCTCTTCAACATCTTCTTCAATGGATGTTTCCTCATCTTCTATATTAATCACCCCTGTTTGTTTGATTTGAGTTTTCCTTAGTTTTCCCTTTAATCTATGGCTTCTTCTAGGCCGAGAAGATCCCTCTCCTTTCTCCATGGCAGATTTCCTCATTACCTTTTCTTTCTTAAGTTGTCTCTTGATTTGAGTCAACTTCTCTGAGATGATTTCCTCACTACTTTCTTGGATTGTTTTGTCAATTTCAACTTTTGAGGTTCTCCATTTTCTACTTCTCCTTGTAGGCTGTGGTTCCGGTGAGGGTTCTTTTGGCTCTTCAAAATGATTTCTTATCAAGAAATTGTCCCATGTATCATTTGTTTTGGCTAAATGATGTTCAACCAAAATTTTAATCAAACCATGATGATATAAAGTTGTCTCTAAAAATTGAACCCTTCTTTGAACACAGGAAGCCATCTTTTTCAAGCTTTGAAGCAATAAATAGGGTAGGTTTAAGTCTTCCCCCAGAAAATGCATTATCAGTCTAATGTGGTAGACATAAAATGTACCATATATACCCTCACATGTAATAAATTTTTGCAGAAGAAGTAGTATGTATCTCCATTTATTTTTCAATGCAGAACTTGGAATTCCTTTCTTAAATACAGTGACATCCATACCTGGTGATTTTAGAATTTTCTTCCAGGATTCATTGTGGAATTCTCTGTTTTTGAACCATCTCTCTCCATTTCTATGCAACCCTGTAGCTTCTGCAATGAAAACTTCAGTGACAGTAAATTTGACATCTCCCACTTCAACTTTAGTTCCTTGAAATGATCTTGCAAATGTTTTAGTGACTTCTTTGTGGAAGCCATTAAATTTCTCCAAAAATTGAAGCCATCCTATCTGTTGCAACATTTATTTGCATTGAGGGTAGCCTTCTAAATATTTTGAACCCACTGGTTCAGTTCTTACAATGAAACCCATAATTTCTTTTTTAATGTTCAGATTAACACTCTTCTACCCACAGAAACAATAACTTTCACCTTCGAATTGAAATGGCTTCAAATTCTTAATGACAATGGCTTCAAAATTCGGAATGACATACCTCTGATTGACAGTGACAATAGCTTCGAACTTCGAGCTGATATACCTCTGGTTGACAATGAAAACAACTTCAAAAATTCGGGCTGATATGCCTCTGTCGACAATGGAACTTTGGACTGATATGCCTCTGTTTGACAGTGACAAATGGCTTCAAATTTCCCACACTACTATACCTCTGTCTCTTGGTGGAAAATAGCTTCAAATTATTCTCTGCTATACCTCTGTGTTTATAGTGATAATGCTCAATCTCTGCCCACAGTGATACTTTGTCTGCCCACGAAATCAAATGGCTTCAAATTCTCACGCTGCTATACCTCTGAGTTTACCCTTTTGCTCTGCTCTGCGTTTACAATGATAATGCTCAATGCTATACCTCTGTGTTTACAATGATAATGCTTTGATATTCAAACTGATATCCTTTTGCTCTGCTCTCGGTGATAAGAATATCTCTGTCTACGGAATGAAATGCCGGCTATAGAATGGAGTGATGGCAGTGGTCACGGAATGAGGTAATGGAGTGAGGTGGAGGAAACGAATTAATGATTGAAAAGACGGCGGAGATTTTATAACAGCAAAGAGAATCATCATTGAATGATTTGGTTAAGAGACGTGAAGAATTCAAATACTTCGGCCACTTTAACTGCTTAAATGATGTCGGGCATGGAATTTGAAATGAGATATTTTAATCCAAAGTCTGTGGAGGTTTTATTGATCTTGATCAATAAAAATAATTAAAACAACCTTTTCGAACAATTCATAACTAAAACTATGCTAAACTTTATGAAATGCCATTATAATCTAAACTTGTTACCTCTGCTTTTCATTTGATTTTTGTAGTCTTTGTCTTCTTTGTTCACCTTTGGAAGAGTCTTCATAATCCTTCTTGATGCTTTTTATTCATGGATACACTGGATCATTTTGTTGCAATTCTAATGTCTTCTGACTAATGCCTTCAGGATTTGTAGCTGCGGAATGTCTGGCTAGCTGCGGAAAGGTTGAACAACTGCAGAATGTCTGTTAAGCTGCAGAATGTACCTGTAGAGCATTTTGATCATGGAATGGAGTGGTTTGGGAATATAGGTGAAATGTTATATGGTATGAATGAAGATGAATGATGAGACATGATATGTATGAAGTGGATGATGAAATGGAATGGATTCAGTTTATGAAATGGAGTGAAAGAACATAAGAATTGCTCTGCAATCCATGACATGTTTTATTCATTTACAGCAAGACATCAAACTTTAAATCTTGACATGAAAATGAGATGGATGGAGTATGGAATGAGATGAATGAAACATGGAATGAAGTAGAATATGAGTGAATGAATGAAATGGAGTATGGATGGATAGGTGAGTGGAGTGAAATGAAATAAGATGAATCATAAGCACTATGGATCTGAACTTATGATTTTGTAATAGCTGCTTGCAAAAACAAAATGGGAAAAGTTAGAGTGTCAGAGAGACTCTGATTTTCACCCTATCTTTTCTGTATAAACATGCCAATCAATGATTGGTTTTCATGTTTATACCTTTATTTTTTTTTTTTATTTATTTATTTTTTTTTATTTATTTATTTATTTTTTTCAAAGAAATACTTCAGAAAATTTAATCAAGTTGATGAAGAAGAAGAATTCTTCTTCATTAACTTCACATCACTGCATTCTTGGAACTTCTTGACAAATTATTCTCTTGAGAGTGGTTTGTGATATAGCTTCAATCTATGACCATTCACAAGAAAAGTGACCTCTTCTTCATCTATAGTTCTGATATTTACTGCCCCATTATCAAAAATTCGAACAATTTCATATGGCCCAAGCCAATGTGTCTGAAATTTCCCTTGAAAATCCTTGAATTTTGAATCAAACAAGAGAGCCCACTCACCCTCTTTAAATTTCTTCTCTTTGATGTACTTGTCATGCCATCTAGCCCTTTGCTGTTGGACTAGACTTGTTTTCTGAACTGCATCTTGTCTGATCTCATCCAATTCATTAATTTGCTCCAGTCTATGCTTTTGTGCCTCCGTTAAACCAAGTCCTAGCTGAACTGCCATCTTGAAGGTTTGAATTTGGAACTCTATGGGAAACAAAACTTGCTTTCCATAAACAAGCTCATAAGGAGTATGGCCTGTTGTGTTTCTCCATGTAGTTCTATAGGCCCACAAGGCTTCAAGAAGCCTATCTACCCAATCTCTTCTATGTAAATGAACAATCTTTGTTAGGATTCCTTCAATGACCTTATTAGTAGATTCCACTTGACCATTTGCTTGTGGATGATAAGGAGTAGATTTTCTATGCCTGATTTTGTACCTCTCCATCATTTGCTCCACTAGCCTTGATGTAAATTGAGCTCCTTGATCTGTAACAATTTCCCTCGGGACACCAAAACGAGTAAAAATATCCTCAAAAAGAAAAGTAACTACAGATGCTTCATTAGCAACAAGTAATGGCTTGGCTTCTACCCATTTGGTAACATAATTAGTGCAAACTAATATATATCTCTTTTGTCTTGATGGAGGACTAATAGGTCCTACAAAATCCAATGCCCATTTTTCAAAAGGTTCAATATGTACCTGAGGTTGCAATGGCATCTCACCTGAAGGAGAAGGTTTCCCTACCCTTTGGAAACTGTCACACCTTTTGACATACTCTTTAGCATCTTTAAACAAGGATGGCCAATAATATCCTAAATTAAGAATCTTATAGGCTGTCCTCTTATCTGCAAAGTGTCCGCCACAAGGTTCATCATGACATGCCTTGAGAATCTCAGGCATCTCATCTTCACGAACACACCTTCTAATGATCAAATTTGGACCTGTCTTGTACAACTCATTAGCAACCCATGAATATTTTGCACTATCACAAATGATTTTTCTTTTATCCCTTGCATTCATAATTGAAGGAAATTTTCCCGAAACTAAATAATTAGCAATATCAGCAAACCATGGAGTTTGAGTAGAGATTGCAAAAAGATATTCATCGGGAAATTGATCTTCAACCGGAGTGTCATCTTTGATATTTTGGAGTCTAGATAGGAAATCAGCTACTGTGTTTTGTTTTCCAGGCCTATCTAGAATAGTAATGTTGAATTCTTGTAAGAGAAATAACCATCTTATAACTCTTCCATTAGTGATTGATTTGTTCATTAAGTATCTAATTGCAGAATGATCAGTGTGAATAAAAGTTTCATAGCCTATTATATAGTGTCTAAATTTGTTTATGGCATGAACAACAGCTAAAAACTCTTTTTCAGTTACAGTATAGTTTAACTCTGCAGGAGTCAAATTTTTACCGATATAATAGATGGCATAGGGAATCAAATCTTTCTATCCCAATACTGCTCCTAGAGCTGTATCGGAAGCATCTGTCGAGATATGAAAAGGTAACTTCCAGTTAGGTCCCCTTAATATAGGTGCTTCAGAGATTTTGGTTTTCAGGGTTTCAAAAGCTAACTGGAAATCAGAAGTCCACTTGAATTCATAATCTTTGGTGAGTAATTTGAAGAGTGGAGATGCTATCTTGGTAAAGTTTTCTATAAATCTCCGATAATACCCTGTAAATCCTAGAAAACTTCTAACATCTCTTTGACAACTTGGAATGGATAGATTAGAAATGACTTCAACTTTTGCCTCATCAACTCTAATCCCATCCCCTGAAATGTGGTGCCCTAAAACAATACCTTCAGTAAACATCATAAAACATTTTTCATGACTAAGTGAAAGGTTTGCTTCTTGACATCTTTTTAAGACTTTTTCCAGTTTTCTAAAGCCTCTTCAAATGTATTCCCATAAACTGTGAAATCATCTATGTACACCTCTACACAGTCATGTATTAGATCTGAAAAAATTCCTAATACTGCCCTTTGGAATGCTGCAGGTGCATTGCATAATCCAAATGGTAATACTCGGTAAGCATAGGTACCCCAGGGACAGGTGAATGTGGTTTTGTCTTGGTCTTCAAGTGCTACTTGGATTTGATTGTAACCACTAAACCCATCTAGGAATGAGAAGTACTTTTTGCTAGCTAATGTATCTAATACTTGATCTATGAAAGGTAAGGGAAAATGGTCTTTAAGAGTAGCTTTATTCAGTTCTCGGTAGTCAACACACACCCTCCATTTTCCATTTTTCTTTGGCACAATTACCAAAGGAGAAAACCACTGACTATCTGAAATAGGATAGATGAAATTAACATTTAACAATTTTTGCAATTCTTCCTTGACAATTTCCCTAAGATTTGGATTCATCCGTCTTTGAGGCTGTCTGATTGGTTTGCAATTTTCCTCTATATAGATGTGATGAGTACAAGTCTTGGGACTTATCCCTTTCATGTTAGTGTATTCCCATGCATATGCAGAAGAATATCTCTATAATACTTTGACTAACTCTTCTTGTTGATATTTTTCTAGGTTCTTGTTTATGTTCAAAGTTTTGCCTGGAAAAATTTCACTTGTAGAGCTACCAAATTTGTCCATAGAATGAAGAGACATCTGCCTAGATGACAAGAACTCAATATTGGATCCCTCTTGAAATGATTCATGTTTGTGTTCTGGAGAGGATTCAAAGTTTTCTAGAGTATTCAAAATTTGATTATCTTCACTAATTTCTGAAATTGTGAAGAGTGGTTGTAAATATTCTTCATCCTCTATCCATTGAGTGTCATCTAGATCTCTAATTGTCCTAGCTGGAGGATATAAAGTGGATTTCTTAGTTGAACTACCATCAGAAATATACATATCACCGGACCTACAACTAATAAAAGCATCAGCTGTAGCCAACCAAGGTCTTCCTAATATAACAGGATGGCCTCCTAGATTATTCTTAGGAGTTAGGATCATGAAATCCACAGGGTATTCCCAAGAATCTAGGGACACTGGAATGTCTTCTATTACCCTATCTAGTTTGATCACAGATCTATCTGCTAATTGTAATAGTGTGGGTGTAAAGAGAATATTAGGAAGTTTCAGTTTGTCCATGATTTGTCTACTCATGATATTTATTGCTGCTCCTAAGTCAATGAGTGTGTTTTGAATTTCAATTCCATTGATGTGAATTTTGATAACTGGATTTCCTGGGTCAAGATACTTTGGAATAGAAATCTTTCCCATCATAATGTCTGCTATTTGTCCTACCAGTTGAATTTTCTTGGTTTCTCTTATTCTTTTCTTGTTGTCTTCATACTCAACTCCTTTATTGTTTTGGCTAAAATTGGGATTTCTGTGATGGCTTGCAATAATGGAATTTTAATGCAAACATTTCTCAATTCATCTAAGAAATCATAATTAGGCACCATGATTTGTTTTTCTACACCTCTATCAATTTGTAATCTTTCCGGAAATGGAGGTATAGAAGTAGATGTGGATGGTTGCTCTAATACAAGAGTTGGATTTATTGGATCTTTTTGTTTTAGTTTTTCAATGTGTGGGTCTTGAAAGGATGTATCTTCCTCAAGACTTTTATTCACCCGTAAGGAGTCTTCCTCAGAATTATCTTGTTCTTGTATGATCACAGAAGGTTTCCTCTTTTCAAGTATCCTTCTAGACCGAAGTTGAACATCACTAAGGTCTAGAGGAGTAATTAAATAAGTTGGAAACTGTTGGCCTTCTATCATGTATGTATTCTGAGGGTTCTTATTATTGGGGTTTGGTATGGGTTGAGCCGGCAATTGATTTGATTTTTGAGGGAATGGTAATGGAAGTGGTTGATTTTGATATGGTTGGTTTTGATGATGTTGTTGAGGATTTTGTTGAAGATTTTGAGGATAAAAATGTGGGTACGGTGGATAGGATGGTGGATACTTATAGTATGGAGAGTATCTTCCATAGGGACTTTGTGTTCCTTGTGCCAAAAATTGAGATTGATTTTGAAATTGGGGCCAAGGTTGCTGCCAAGAATTCCAAGGTGGAGGTTGATTATACATTTGATCATGGAATCCTTGTGTTTGAGGTCCCTGCCAAGGTCTTCTAGATACAAAATTGAGAGACTCTGTGGAATCTGTAGGAGTTTCCTCCTGAAAGATAGCTTTGAGACCCAGAAGAGAAGGACAATTCTTGGTCTCATGTTTTTCAGAACAAATGACACAGGTTTCTACAACTTTTACATCCAAAGGACACTCTCTCAAGGCATGTTTCTTTCTACATTTGGGACAAAAGATTGCCAAGGCATCAGATTCAGCCTTCTGCTTGTTTTGTATCTTAAGGGTGTCTATTTGTTCACTAAGACTCCCTAAGATGTCGGATTTAAAATCATCAAGCATGTGTCCTATTTCTGATCTACTTACTGTCCCAGAAGCAGATTTACTTGCTCTTGCAAGAGCAGGATCTCTTGGACCTTTGACAGTTTTGGATTTCCCTCTGGAAAGGTTGATACATAACTCAGATATTTCAGGTAATATGAGTTGTGATATATCCCCTTTTCCCATCATGTTAAGGATATCCAACCATTCATCCCTAATGGTTTTCAACAAAAGAGCTTTTAAAGTGTCTTGATCTAGGTTTTCCATTTGTGCCCTTTTTATGTTGTATTTAAATCTTTCCAACAAATCTTCTAAGTTTTCATCTTCTTTTTGTAACATCTTGAATACTTCTTCCTTATGATTAACCGGCATACAATAATCCAAGTATCTCTCTAGAAATGCTTGTTTCATGTCTTCCCATGTTCTAATAGAACTACTGATTAGACTCATAAACCACTTCAATGCTGCTCCCTTCAAAGTTGAAGGAAATAATTTCAATTTTTGAGCATCTTGTAAGTAGTCATAAGTTCTACAAAGCACTTCAAATTCGAATAAGAAGGTTTCAGGATCTTTAGTTTTAAGTCCATAGAAGTTTGGAAGGACAGAGGGTGAAATATTTTTCATGGTTGTATTGGTTTCTTCATCAATTATAGGGAACCCAAAAGAGCTTCCTATTCTACCTCTTCCTCCATTTGCACCTCTACCCCCTTCTCCTCTACCTCCTTCTCCTCTACCTCTACCTCTACCTCCAAATAGTGTGTTTTCTCCATTAAAAACTCCTCCTCCTCCTTCTTCTGCCATGGTTGACTCTCTTGTGGAAGTGGAAAGGTTTGTGTCCCTAACAAGAGTTTTTAGATCTTCTTCTATGGCAGGTTCAGTGGATGAAGTGGAAGGTTTTTCTAATGGGATATCTGATTTTAGATCTTCTAGAAGTCTAGGATCAAGAGAGGATGGAATATGGGTATGAGTTGAAGGTGTACTAACTCTGGATCTAGATGAAACAAGTGGTGTTCTAGAAATCAAACTTTTGCCTCTGCTGCTTATGAATCTTCCCCTTGAATCTCTCTCCCTACGCATAAAATTGTTTTTGGATGCTAAGAAACAAAGGTTACCTAGTTTTCACTTCCCCGGCAACGGCGCCAAAATGTTTGGTCTCAATCTAGTCTCCTAAATTGAGCTCATTTAATTGTCAACCAGGGTTGGTAAACCGCTGAAGTGAAGTGTACTGTATGTACCTAGGTGTTTGTTTCTTAATGCGTTGTGTGTAGTATTTTATGATGTTTTTGGTCTTTTGTGATGATTTCTGATGTTTTTGATCTTTTGGTGATTTTATGTTCACAAGGAAAATGACTAGAAAGCTAATGGAAGGAAGCTAATGATTAGAAACAGAGTGAAACCTAATTGGTTGATGACAAATGACAAATGAAATTGCAAACACTGAAGTAGAATCAAATCTAAACTATGACTAAGCAGAACAGAGCTTGATAATGACTTCTAAGGAAATGATTAAAAACATAAACTCAACTTGAGAAATGATCAACTAACCATGCAAATCTTCCTAACTAAACAGTTTAAACAACTAACTTATAATGATGCAACATTTTATCCTTGATTAGAGATTTGTTAAAGCATATTTGGAATAAAACATTTATACCATCATAAGATCTTCTATTCTAGGACTAGTTCCTAACTCTATTCTGCAATTTAATTGAATGTCACAAAACCTTACTCAAGAGTTATTGATTTATTTTCAAAGTAGTCTTTTGAGGGAGGGCTCTGTTTATGAAATGATAAGGAAATTGCAGAGGTACTTCAGGCCTTAAAATGATATTGTCTTCTGTTCATATGGTTATGAACCAATTATGGATTTTAGAACAAGAAGAGATTTGTGAATAATGAAGGCTGTTTTGTTAAATTTAACAATTGAAGTAATCTAGTATGCAGTGAATGACAACTGAATATGGAGTGCAAATGCAATGAGTTGAACTACAACTTAACCAAAAATGTCACTAACCTAAAACAGTGTTAAACTACAAGCATTATCAAACTTTAAAGCAAAACAACTGAACATGAGTTAAGTGCAATTAAACTCCGGAGCATCCTAACTAAGCTATCATGCATTATTCTATGGAATTATACAGTCTGTTTGTCCATCATGATTGGTATTTTGGAAGAGTTCCTTCTTGTGGAAGAGTTTTTAGAACAATCCTGACTGTGTAATTGAGTGCAAATGCAAATGTAAAGACTGAAAGCAATGAAAAACTAAGATATCATAGCCATCTGCTACCCATCATTATGATATTTTTGACAAGCGTTTAAGAGCAAGAACTACTATGGTACTTAGTGAAAACACACAACTAAAACGTTCAAGATCACAATCATGCTTAAGACAGTATAAATATTTCTTGGAAGAGTTTCTTCTTGTGGAAGAGTATTGAGCATAAGTATAACTGTGATGGTGAATAAAAGAGATTACAATTAAATCCTAAAATACTATAGCCATTTCCCATTCATCATTATAATCTTTTGGAAGAGATTCTTCTTGTGGAAGAGTTAGAATGAGTATAACTATAGTAGCTAATGAAAACAACTACAAATTTAACTTCAAAAAAAAACGTAAAGGCAACTAGAATACTTATCTAAATTACGCTAATAAATCTGTGCAAGAGGCAGGGGCCCTCTACCACCTGACGGAATCTAACTCCAAATCAAATCAACGCTTTCAAAACAACACTGTCTGCTTCATTAAAAGTGAAATAACTTGAACAGAGCACTCTGCGTCTTCAGAAATGTAGCACAGAATCTAAGCAAAATCTAGAACAAAATCTAGCCTAACTCTCTGTTTCCCAAGTGTTTATATAACAAATATACATAACAAGACTTGCAACAATTCCAGGAGCATTGTCTTTCCTTATCGAAATTACATTAGGACTCTTGGAGTGGCTACGTAAAGAGGAAAAAAACATCTGGACTAAGACAGTCCTACTAGAAGTCTGCTTTCTTAAATGTGTTCCCACGTATCAAAACCATACCCAGAATTCGTTTCTTCCTTCATGGTGAGCAACGAACCATGTAGACATGACGTGGAATATGCCCATATGCGGTTTTTCTTGAGAGGCCACCTGGAACATACTCAAACGTGAAGACAACTGCAGAATCTCCGGTTAGCTACGGAATGTCTGCATTCTGCAGCTAGTTCCGGTCAAAATGCTTTACAATGGAAAAAATCACAAAACTTAGCAAGTCAGTCATGTAAATCATTCTAAAAGTAATTTTAACTAAATTCATTGATCAATTGGGTCTAGGATAGCAATGGACAAAGGAAAATGAGGTAAAGTGGAATGAAAGAAAGTACAATTTTGAGGCTCAACAGGGGTCATCGGGGTTTGCGAGGTTGATCTTGCGACGATTCAACCAGATCGAGCCCGAACTCCTTATATCCTGAATGCGTTGAGGACATGCAAAGAAAAACAAAGAAAGAGCAGACCTGCTCTGATACCACTGATCTGGATTTATGCAGGAACGCAACAGAATACACATATAACCATAAACACAGAGATGCAACAGAAATAATTCTTCCTTTTATTAATAAAATAATGAACAAAATATGCTTACACACATAATGTAAATAAATAGCTAGGGTGCTGGTAGGCTTATCTCTGAGAAGAGATGTGGCGGCTACAGGTCTCCAAACTCTATTACGAAAAAAATGGTTGAAAAATGCTTACAGGAATAATAGAAATGAGCGGGCGAGGGCACTGGTAGCGTATCCCTAAGGAGAGATGTGACGGCTAGAAGCCTCTCCAATGTGTTACAATGAGGCTCAAAGGCATATTTATTGTTTATAAACAATGTAAAACCCGAAACGTCCAAAACCTAACCCTAGGAGATGAAGTGCCAAAACTGTGGAACCCTTTTGGGTAAATTGGTGTTTCAATTTCCTGGGAATGTAACTTTGGCATACGATCTTCGTTTGATATGCTCAATAGCTCGTTAGAAAGATCTATCCAAGGAGTAAAATTTTTGGTGTGAGAAACATTGGTCCATAGATGAATGTTGCTCCAGGTTTTTCCGAATAGCGTCGTTTAGGGCCTCAAAACGGCCCCGGAAGTTCAAGACCCGAAAAACTACTAAAAATTGTAAGTTGTGCTGAAACTTAAAAATGGAAAGAAGTGATGGTGGGGTTTAAATTGGAATAGGTGGGTGGCCACCAATATCCATCTGGATCATCAAGGCCCCAAAACGGCTTCGAGAGTGTAGGACCCGAAAACCTGCTAAAAATGGTATGTTGCTGGAAGTGAAGAACTGAAAGAGTTAATGGTGCGGGTCCAAATGGAATAGGTGGGTGGCCACCGATATCCCAATGAATCATTCCTCTCTCCTTAGGAGGCAATGGTCCCCATTGCGTTATGTTCCTCCATGGTGGGGAGGGGGAATTCTACTGAACTTTGTTTTGGATTTGTGGAAGATGTCGTGGACCTTTTGGCAGATGTGCTCGATGTAGATGTGCCATCAGTGGGCAGTCGTCAAAGGATTTGGGAAAATTTATCCATCATCGCATTCATCTGTTTCTCGAGGGCCTCCTCGGGCAAGATTTTGATAGGATCTCCTACTCCCTCGTCTTTCTTTCCTTCCACCATGGGGGGTAGTCGGGGTTTGCAAGTCTAATCTTGCGACGGGTCAACCAAATCAAGACTGAACTCCTTATACGCTGACTGCGTTGGGGACATGCAAATAAAAACAGAGAAAGAGTAGACCCGTTGTCATACTACTGATCCAGATTTATGCAGGAATACAATAGAATACACATATATCCACAAACACAAAGATGTAGTGGAAATAATGCTTCCTTTTATTAATAAAATAATGTCTGGATTATGCTTACAAACATAATGTAAAAAAAAATCTAGGACGCTGGTAGGCTTATCTCTGAGAAGAGATGTGGCAGCTACAAGCCTCCGAATAATAGAAATGAGCAGGTAAGGGCACTGGTAGCATCTCCTTGAGAAGAGGTGTGACTGCTATAGGCCTCTCCACTATGCTATAATGAGGCTTGAAGGTCTTTTTATTGTTGAGAAACAATGTAAAACCCGAAATGACCAAAACATAACCCTAGGAGATGAAGCGCCAAAATTGTGGGCCTCGTTTGGGTAAATTGGTGTTTCAACTTCCTAGGGACATAACTTTGGCATACGATCTCCGTTTGACATGCTCAATAGCTCATTAGAAATATATATCTAATGAGTAAAACTTTTTGTGTGAGGAACATTGTTCCATGGACCCATTTTGCTCTTGGTTTTTGCAAAAAAAATTGTTTAGGGCCTCAAAATAGCTCTAGAAGTTCAGGACCCAAAAAACTACTAAAAATAGTAAGTTGTGCTGCAACTTAAAAAATGAATGAAATGATGGCGGGGGTTCGAATAGAATAGGTGGGTGGCCACCAATATCCACCTATATCATCAAGGCCCCAAAACAAATCTAGGAGTGTAGGACCTAAAAACCTGCTAAAAATAGTAAGCTGCTGGAAGTGAAGAACTAGAAGAGTTCATGGTGCGGGTCCAGATGGAATAGGTGGGTAGCCACCGATATCCTCCTAGATCATTCCTCCCTCCTTAGGGAGCAATGGTCCCCATTGCATTAAGTTCCTCCATGGGGGGGGGGGGGGGGGGATTTTGCTAAACTTGGTATTGGATTTTTCCAGGATGTCGTAGACCTTTTGGTAGACATGATGGATGTAGATGTGCCGCCAGTGGGTAGCCATTGATGGATTTGGGAAAATTTTTCCATCATCGTGTTCCTCTATTTATCAAGTGCCTCCTCGAGCAATATTTTGATAGGATCTCTTGCTCCCTCGTCTTTTTTCCTTCTGCCATGGGGGGTCGTCGGTGTTTGCGAGGCTGATCTTGCGATGGGTCAACCAGATCGAGCCTGAACTCATACCCTGACTGCATTGGGGACATGCAAAGAAAAAAAAAGAAAGAGAAGACCCGCTTTGATAAAACTGATCCAGATTTATGCAGGAACGCAACAGAATACACATATAACCATAAACACACAGATGCATCGGAAATAATGCTTCCTTTTATTAATAAAAGAATGACTTAAATATGCTTCTAGACATAATGTAAATAAACAACTAGGGCACTGGTAGGCTTATCTCCTAGAAGAGATTTTGCAGCTACTGAAACATGCTTACATGAATAATATAAATGAGTGGGCGAGGGTACTGGTAGCGTATCCCTCAGAAGAGATGTGATGGCTACAAGCCTTTCCACTGTGTTACAATGTAGCTTGAAGGCATATTTGTTGTTGATAAACAATGTAAAACCCGAAACGTTTTAAACATAAACCTAGGAGATGAAGCACCAAAATTGTGGGCACCGTTTGGATAAATTGGTGTTTCAACTTCCCGGGGGCGTAAATTTGGCATGCGATCTCCATTTGATGCACTTAATACCTCGTTAGAAATATCTATCCAAGGAATACAACTTTTTGTGTGAGGAACATCAGTCCATGACCCCTGTTGCTCCCATTTTTTTCCAAAAAGCATTGTTTAGGGCCTCAAAATGGCTCTAGAAGTTAAGGATCCAAAAAACTGCTAAAAATTGTAAGTTGTGCTGCAACTTAAAAACATAAATAATTGATGGTGGGGGTTCAAATGGAATAGGTGGGTGGCCACCAATATCCACCTGGATCATCAAGGCCCCAAAAAGGCTCTAGGAGTGTAGGACACGAAAACCTGCTAAAGATAATAAGTTGCTGGAAGTGAAGAACTAAAAGAGTTTATGGTGCAGATCCAAATGGAATAGGTGGGTGGCCACCGATATCCCCATGCATCATTCCTCCCTCCTTAGGAAGCAATGGTCCCCATTGCATTAAGTTCCTCCATGGGGGGGGGGGGTAAACTTGGTATTGGATTTGTCGAGGATGTTGAGGACCTTTTGGCAGACATGCTGGATGTAGATGTGCTGCCGGTGGGTAGCTGTTAAAGGATTTTGGAAAATTTTTCCATCATCGTGTTCCTCTGTTTCTCAAGGGCCCCCTCAAGCAAGATTTTGATAGGATCTCTTGCTCCCTCGTCTTTCTTTCCTTTTTCCATTGGGGGTCATTAGGGTTTGCGACGCTGATCTTGCGACAGGTCAACCATTTCGAGCCCGAACTCCTTATACCTTGACTGCGTTGGGGATATGCAAAGAAAAATAGAGAAAGATAAAACCTGTTATGATACCACTGATCCAGATTTATGTAGGAACGCAACATAATACACATATAACCATAAACACAGAGATGCAACAAAAATAATGCTTCCTTTTATTAATAAAAGAAATACTGAAATATGATTACAGACATAATGTAAATAAACATCTAGGGCATTGGTAGGCTTATCTTTGAGAAGAGATGTGGCGGCTACAGGCCTCCGAAATTTGTTACAAAACAAATGACGGAAACATGCTTACAGGAATAATAGAAATGAGCAGGTGAGGGAACTAGTAGAATGTGCCGCTAGTGGTCAGCCGTTGAAGGATTTGGGCAATTTTTTCCATCATTGCATTCCTCTGTTTCTCAAGGGCCTCCTCGAGCAATATTTTGATAAGATCTCCTACTCCCTCGTCTTTCTTTCCTTCCGCCATGGGGGGTCATCAGGGTTTGCAAGGTTGATCTTCGGACGGTTCAACCAGATCAAGCCCGAACTCCTTATACCCTGACTATGTTGGGGACATGCAAAGAAAAACGTAGAAAGAGGAGACCCACTCTGATGCCACTGATTCGGATTTATGTAGGAACACAAAAGAATACACATATAACCATAAACACAGAGATGCAACGAAAATACTTCTTCCTTTTATTAATAAAAGAATGACTAAAATATGCTGACAGAAATAATGTAAATAAACAACTATGATGCTAGTAGGCTTATCTCTGAGAAGATATGTGACGGCTATAGGCCTTTGAACTGTGTTACAAAACAAACGACTGAAACATGCTTATAAGAAAAATAGAAATGAGCGGGCGAGGGCACTGGTAGCATATCCCTAAGAAGAGATGTGATGGCTACAGGCCTCTCCACTGTGTTACAATGAGACTCGAAGGTCTATTTATCGTTGAGAAACAATGTAAAACCTGAAACATCCAAAACCTAACCCTAGGAGATGAAGTGCCAAAGATGTGAGCCCCCTTTTTGGTAAATTGGTGTTTCAACTTCCCAAGGACGTAACTTTTCCATACGATCTTCATTTGACATGCTCAATATATTGTTAGAAATATCTATCCAAGGAGTAAAACTTTTCGTTTGAGCAACATCAGTCCATCAACCCATGTTGCTCCCAGTTTTTCCAAAAAACGTCGTTTAGGGCCTCAAAATGGCTTCGTAAGTTCAGGATCCGAAAAATTGCTAAAAATAGTAAGTTGTGCTGCAACTTAAAAATGGAAAGAACTGATGGTGGGGGTTCAAATGGAATAGGTGGGTGGCCACCAATATCCACCTAGATCATCAAGGCCCCAAAACGGCTCCGGGAGTGTAGGACCTGAAAACCTGCTAAAAATCGTAAGCTACTGGAAGTGAAGAACTGAAAGAGTTGATGGTGCAGGTCCAAATGGAATAGGTGGGCGGCCACCGATATCCCCCTGGATCATTCCTCCCTCCTTAGAAAACAATATTCTCTATTGCGTTAATTTCCTCCATGGGAGGGGGGGGGGGGGAATTCTACTGAACTTGGTATTAGATTTGTCCAAGATGTCTCTGACTTTTTGGTGGACATGTTGGATGTAGATGTGCCACTGGTGGGCTGGAACTGAAGGATTTCAGAAAATTTATCCATAATCACATTACTTTGTTTCTCGAGGGCCTCCTCGAGCAAGATTTTGATAGGATCTCCTTCTCCCTCGTCTTTCTTTCCTTCCGTCATGGGGGGTCGTTGGGGTTTGCGAGGTTGATCTTGCAACGAGTCAACCATATCGAGCCTGAAATCCTTATACCCTGACTACGTTGAGGACATGCAAAGAAAAATAGACAAAGAGCATACCCACTCTGATACCAATGATCCAGATTTATGCAAGAACGAAACATAATACACATATAACCATAAACACAGAGATGCAGCGGAAATAATGCTTCCTTTTATTAATAAAATAATGACTGAAATATTTTTACAGACATAATGTAAATAAACAACTAGAGCACTGGTAGCTTATCTCTGAGAAGAGATGTGGCGGTTATAGGCCTTCGAACTGTGTTACAAAACAAATGAATGAAACATGCTTACAGGAATAATAGAAATGAGTGGGCGAGGGCACTGGTAGCGTATCCCGAAGAAGAGATATGATGGCTATAGCCCTCTCCATTGTGTTACAATGAGGCTCGAAGGCCTATTTATTGTTGAGAAACAATGTAAAACCCAAAACGTCCAAAACCTAACCCTAGGAGATGAAGAGCCAAAAGTGTGGGCCTTGTTTGGGTAAATTGGTGTTTCAACTTCTCGGGGATGCAACTTTGGCATATGATCTAAATTTTACGTGCTCAATAGCTCGTTAGAAATATCTATCCAAGTACAACTTTTGGTGTGAGAAACATTGGTCCACGGTCCCACGTTGCTCCCGGTTTTTCCAAAAAACGTCATTTAGGGCCTCAAAATGGCTCTGGAAGTTCAGGACCTGAAAAACTGGTAAAAATAATAAGTTGTGTTGCAACCTAAGAATGGAAAGAGTTGATGGCGGGGGTTCAAATGGAATAGGTGGGTGGCCACCAATATCCACCTAGTTCATCAAGGCCCCAAAATGGCTCCGAGAGTGTAGGACCTGAAAACCTGCTAAAAATAGTAAGCTGCTGGAATTGAAGAACTGAAAGAGTTGATGGTGGGGGTCCAAATGGAATAGGTGGGAGGCCACCGATATATCCCTGGATCATTCCTCCCTCCTTAGGAAGCAATGGTCCCCATTGCGTTAAGTTCCTCCATGGGGGGAGGGAAATTTTGCTAAACTTGGTATTGGATTTGTCCAGGATGTCACAGACCTTTTGGCGGACGTGCTAGATGTAGATGTGTTGTCGGTGAGCAGTCGTTGAAGGATTGGGGAAAATTTATCCATCACTGTGTTCCTTTGTTTCTCGAGGACCTCCTCGAGAAATATTTTGATAGGATCTCCTGCTCCCTCATCTTTCTTGCCTTCTGCCATGGGGGGTCGTCGGGGTTTGCGAGGATGATCTTGCGATGGGTCAACCAGATCGAGCCCAAACTCCTTATACCCTAAATGCGTTGGGGACATGCACAGAAAAATAGAGAAAGAGCAGACCCGCTCTGATACCACTGAGCTGGATTTATGCTGGAATGCAACATAATACACATATAACCAAAAACACAGAGATGCAGCTGAAATAATGCTTCCTTTTATTAATAAAATAATGACTAAAATATGCTTATAGACATAATGTAAATAAAAAGCTAGGGCACTGGTAGGCTTATCTCTAAGAAGAGATGTGCGGCTACAGGCCTCCAAACTTTGTTACAAAACAAATGACTGAAACATGCTTACAGGAATAATAGAAATGAGCGGGCAAGGGCACTGGTAGCATATCCCTAAGAAGAGATGTGACGGCTACATTCCTCTCCATTGTGTTACAGTGAGGCTTGAAGGCCTATTTATTGTTGAGAAACAATGTAAAACCCGAAATATCCAAAACCTAACCATAGGAGATGAAGCGCCAAAACTGTGGGTCCCGTTTGGGTAAATTGGTGTTTCAACTTCTCGGGGACGTAACTTTGGCATACGATATCCATTTGACACACTCAGTAGCTTGTTAGAAAGATCTATTTAAGGAGTACAACTTTTGGTGTGTGCAACATCAGTCCATGGACCCATGTTGCTCTCAATTTTTCCAAAAAACTTTGTTTAGGGCCTCAAAACGACTTTAGAAGTTCAGGACCCAAAAAAATTCTAAAAATAATAAGTTGTGTTGCAACTTAAAAATGGAAAGAACTGATGGTGGGGGTTCAAATGGAATAGGTGGGTGACCACCAATATCCACCTGGATCATCAAGGCCCCAAAACGGCTCTGGGAGTGTAGGAATCGAAAACCTGCTAAAAATAGTAAGCTACTAAAAGTGAAGAACTAAAAGAGTTGATGGTGCGGGTCCAAATGGAATAGGTGGGTGGCCATCGATATCCACCTGGATCAAATCTTGGAGCAAACATTCCTCGATCGAACAGAGAAACATCAAAGTCAATGTTGACTTTTTTGTTGCTCTATCAAATCAAGGGAGGTTTTATCCAAGATTAGACTATTCCAATAAATTATTCTCGAAACCAAGAGGAGTTCATTTAGGTATTCATGCACTCAAGTATTTTTAATTATTATTTAGTCATAAAAATGTTTGTTATTTTATTTTATTATTATTTTTTATTCTTTAAGTGAAACTATGGGACCTTTAATTGAGGTACTTATCGTATCGTTATTACTATGAGTTTACGTCATTCTTGCTCTGAAATCTATGTGGTTTGGATAAGTTTTAATAATAATTTGAATTTTTTTTAGCTTTTTCCATAAGTTGAATGTACGTTAAGTCCTAGTGATCTAGCTTGATCTCGTTTATGGATATTTCTTATACACTTAATATTTTTATCCAATAAATTATCTATTGGGAGTTCATTATCATTAATATGGAATTACACAATATTATGTGCTAACCATACATGATTCTAAAATTGGATTGATTGTCTAAAATTTTCTTACAAAAAACTCTAATCTCGATAAGGTTCGTTTTAATTTTCTCAGTGGTTTAATTTGCGTACACACTTGGAAATGTTGAAGTTTGTCAAATGTGCTTCAAAATTATCATGAAAAATGATACTAGAAGTATTTACATCTTTGTGAATGATGTGTGGATTACAATCATGATGCATATATTGTAGATGTTGAGAAACTCCAAGATAAATCTTTAGAGGAGTGCTCCAAGCTGGCCCATTTGAAGATCCATGTAAGATGTACCACAAACTTCCATTAACCATGTAGTCATAGAAAAACGAGTTTCCATTTGGAGAAAGAGTGTACTCTTGAAAATTGACCACATTCCAATGATTAATGTCTCAAAGGCCCTTCAAGATCCCTCTTCTATCGACCCTCTTGGTTACGTCCCTTATCATCCTTCTTGGTCATCTATTATCTCGTCCTTCTTTTCCTATTCCTTTATCGGCCTTCTTGTCCATCTCTTCTTCACGACCTAGTTTGTCGTCGACAACCTAGGGCCTGAACAACTCGATGCATATTTCTTACCCTTAGAATACCCACTTAATCTTATATGTGGGTTCCACACTTGGAAATTTTACACTGCTCAGTGGACCTAGTTCGGCAGTAACCTTCTCGGTTATTGACATCAATGGAAACTATGGCTAACAAATTGGTGAATGGAAAATAGTTTAAAATATTAACTAGTGAATGGGAAACATAAAAAATTATTGTGCTTGAATTTTTTGTCGAGATTAAACTATGTTTTAATTTTGAAACCTAAATCATTATGATGTTTGAAATTTTTATGATGATTGAAATTTTTGGAGATTAAATGTGTGTGTTTGAATTTTACTTGAATTTTGAGACAATATATCATTATAGTGCTTGAAATTTTTGGAAATTGAATAATTTTTGTGTTTCAAGTATTTCAAATAGACTCTCCACTCTTCCTCGGCATAGAAAAAAAAATTGCTTCTTCATCATCATGGATGAGAAAATCTATAAGAATGATAAAAAATTATTCTATTGATATTTTATAATGATTATTTCATATGTTCGATCATATTTAAGATGATAGGGTTAAAAAATCCCATGTTTTTAATGATCCATATACTAAAGATACAATGGTGGAGTATCCAACTTACCCACTACTAACATTACTAATAGTAGCAAAGTCATAATCTAGGACAAGGGAAATAAGAGAAACCTACATAGGTCAACTACCTAGGATGACGGTCCCCATCTCAAACTCACCTGAGCTCATATTTAATATTTAATATTGACCATGACTTTTTTCTATCATTCTCACAGTTTTTTATGTCCTCATAACTTGTTAGTTCCAATAGCTTTGTTTTTCTATCCTCATAGCTTTGTTTTCCTGATAGATTTTTGTTTATTTTTCTTTGATAATGGGTGGACTATCCAGTCTCAAGTTTCATGTTTTAAAACTCACATATAGTTTATTCTCCAAAATTTTCAAATAGCATCTCTAAAACTTTCATCCTAAAATTTTAAACACCATCCCTAAAAATTTCAAATATCATGATAACCACACTGACCAAATATAAAAGCCTACATAATCAGATAATTGATTATCCTTGCTCCATAAAGATATGGCCTATGAAGGTTCTTAATTATCAAAATTATAGCATACATATTTATTCCATAAAACTTAAAAAAAGTAGTATTTGAGGGAAAATATTCTCACTTCCCATCCCAAAGTGCCGACATTCAAGTACTTGTTAACTCAAACCCCTCTTATAACCAATGCACCTTCTGTGGTGGGACCCTCTTTAGGGTGATTTAAATTATTTTTTTACTATTTTATCTAACCACCAAAATGATCAATCAAACCTCATTTTTTCACTTGATAATGTAACATTATATAAGCAAATATAATGTTAACATTATTGACCCATTAATAATGTGTTTGAAAAAAAAATGATGCAAAATTATTAACCATCTAAATTTCAGTCATGAATGTGGGTGATAATACAAAGAACATTCAATGGAATTTCATCTTTAAATATGTGATATATTTGAAATCATTCTTGTGCCATAGAGTCCTACAATAAAAACTAGCAACCTTTGAACAATAAGTAATTCTATTGCTAGAATTGCATTAATGAACAAGTTGCAACTATTATGACGTCAATATGCTTTTGGAAATATTCTCAACCACAAATTACCTCAAATATTGTGAGTATGAGACACAACACGATGAAATTACAAACACATAATTTATCAAATAATCTCAGTAAAATTCAGTAACGTAACACAATATTCTAAAATTACAAACACATAATTTATCAAATAATCTCAGTAAAATTCAGTAACGTAACACAATATTCTAGCTTGCTTAAGGTAAAACTTCCGAAGAGTTTCAATCCACATGTTATTCAACGGTGAAATTTCATTTTGTTGCAAAAATTTATGTCCAAGAATCGTTATAGAGAAAATGGGAGATGTACACAGCCCTGTGCACGTGTAGGGTTTAGTAACTTTGTGTCCACCAAGATTTTTCTTTAAAATTTGAATATTTTATGTATTTTTGGTTAACATGTTTTTTTTCCAGTTTTTATTGATTTAGATATGAATTTTGATCGGTTTCCAATTTGGAGGATCTATTGATTATATCATATTCATTTATGATAACATTAGTTACAATGCAAGGCTTTGATGTATGTAAAATGAGCATTGCAATAAACTTAACATGCTCTTGGAGTAAGCATACATATAACAATAGTTGCCATCATAATTACATAAAATTCCTTGCAGAAGTATAGTTATTTTCAATATTCAAGATAAATTAAACATATATATTTAACTTTAAAAATCATAGTCCATATTTGAAGTCAACAATCATGTATTGAAACAGATATTGTGAAGTGTGAGTTAGATATACCAAGGATATTGAAGTGAATATTACAGTGTGAGTAGACACCCAAGTATTGAAAGCTGAAAATTACTATTATTTATTGTAATTATTACAAGAAAGGAGTAGATGTCACCATAACATGTCTAAATGGGGGAAACTAGGGATCAGGTTACAGTGTGAGCGGATACCCAAATATTGAAACCTGAAACTTACTATTATTTATTGAAATATATACAAGAAAGGAGTAGATATCACCATAACATGACCAAATGGGGGAACTAGGGCTCTCAAACGTGTGGATATTTTTCTTCCCAAATATCAATTGTGTTTGTTGAAGGTGATTTGGTTTTTTTTAACATTGGGTGAAATAGAAATTTCCAAGAGGAATTCATAACAGACAATTTTTCCAGTCCATATGGCAATATCCTAATTATAATATTTATATACAGCAAGAGAAAACATGTCCTCATTTATACAGTTAGGGAAGGCATAGATTAGGTTTAAGAATTGAATTAGTAAATTATTGTGTGCAAGACTATTATATATTAGATAATTCCACAAGTAACTCTACTTCAAAAACATTCTTTGATAATAAAGGTACCTATAGAGTTGGTCATACAATAATAGAGGGTCGTTAATTGCACATTAATAAAATTATCTTACATTTAATCTATTTCATATATATATATATATATATATATATATATATATATATATATATATATATATATGTATTTTGGGAGTAAGTTGTTGGCATTACCCTTGTGTACTAGATATTTTGTTCTCAATTCTCACCTCGCTCCATATATAGCTCAGATAAATTGGTATTAGAGATTCGATATATGATGTTATATCTAACCATTGTAGTTAATTCACTATATCCCTTTCAACAATATGTCTCTTCTCCTCAACCTAGTATCAGATTGTGGGTAAAAACAAGCATGAGACACGCCTTCGCTAATGAGCCCTCCAATGAGCACAGTGTGAGACTTAAAATGGGAACAATGGTTCCTATTTTGTAATCTACATTAGTGATCCTCAATCACTTTCCTACGTTGGTTTTGTTGTGGAATTCAAACAAAACAAAACCATATATTATATGAAGTCCTTGTGCATTAACTATTTTATAGGATAGTTTATTAGCTTGTTGGAGGGGATTTCAGGTACTTATCACTTCGCTTTTTCATGGGGTTATATCCATATCCTTGTTGGACTAATACTCCAACCACTACAAATGGTAGGCTGAGATATAAAGGATAACCATTGATCTAGCAAGAAAATGCCCCTTATTTCACACATGTTGTTAGGGAAACTTGTTTGGAATTCCTTTTTTATTAGCAGATGATCTTACACCTTTTTAGTAGGTTGTGTGTAATTTTCAATGGGAATAAGCTCTTTTCCAAAGGATATCTCACTAATGATTTTTTATTTGTGTCTTAACTGAGAAATTAGAGTCATCTCTGCTTATTTTTTCCCATTTTGTGATAATACTAACAAATAAATAAGCTCGTGTCAACCCACTTACCCATAACACACTGACAGTTCTATAACTTTATAGATTTTTCTTTATGATGTTTCTCTATGTTACTTGCTAGAAAAAAGTCCATAACACTAAGCTATTATCTTGTTTCCGCTTATTTTTCAATCTATGTATAACCACTATTAAACTGATCAAGGTCATACCTTCAACCCCTATTTTTAGAATAATATTTGTTGGTGTTTCAATTACTTCAAGTGGAGTTACATTTTAAGGATACGACCTGCATATCCTATCACATAGTATTGTTAGGATATTCCGACACATAGGAAATACTTAAGAACAAATTGGGATAGGATTCAAAGGTGACATAATAGGAGAAGGAAGGAGGCATTAGAGCCTATCCCCCCTTAATGATAACTTTCCTGAACTCCAAGAATAGATCAAAGTTTGGTAAACTTCGCTTCTATGAGAGCCTTTGTAGAGATATCAACGCATGAAACACATTGAGCTACAAATGCACTTCATCAGAAAGCTCATTCATGATCTTGTTCTTGCAATGAACTATTTTTCAACCAATTTTCAAGTTGTTGATATATTTACAAAGGCTCTCATAGAAGCGAAGTTTACCAAACTTCGATTTATGCTTGGATTTTAGGAAAGTTATAATTAAGAGGGGATAGGCTCAAATGCCTCCTTCCTTCTCCTATTGTGTCACCTTTGTAAATCCTTCAATCCTATCCCAAGTTGTTCTTAAGGGGGATGTTAGGATATTCCGAAACATAGGAAATAGTTAAGTATAACTTGGTCTTGTGTAAAGCTAGGTAAAGTGTGTTTCTTTAGTATGTGCTTTTCAGAGAAAATTTTAAGGATAGAAAATTATCTTGAAGTTTAAAAAATTGGCAAATCTCACTAGTCCCTAATATGAAAAATATAAAATGTTTATGGATGTATTTGTAAAATTATTCAAATTTATAATGATTTTATATGTACTCTCTATATAATTTTGGTGATTTTTAAGGTAAAATAATTTTAGATTGTAAAATTTGGGCGAATCATTTAAAAAAAAATGGAAATTGGCGAATTTTTTTTTTTGGAAAAATCATGGAAAATTAGCCCACCTACGAATATTAGCCCCTAAAATTTTCCATGGTGCTTTTGTAACTTATAATTCGATGGTCACAACATGTAGTGATCTGATGGTTCATTCTCTCCTTAGTATTACCGACACTTGAGCCATGGATTAACACCCGATTGGTCCATGATCTATATTTAAAGAGCATGGAGGGTCATTTGTTCAATGGCCGTTTATGAGAGAAGCTTATGTAAATTTTCTTTCTTTAGATTAATTAATTTCTTGAAGTGGTCGTGTTGACTCAGGACGTGGATTTTTTCCCTCTTCAAAGTTTTTAACCACGTCAAATATTGGTGTATTGATCCGTGATCTGTTTGTGAGCGGTGACCTTTGGTGTTTGATATAAGGAACTTACCGTGTAAATTCCTACAAGTATTGTGCCTATAATTATCATAAACTAAGCTACAATAGGCATAAGGAAATAGGATTCCAATGCCCCATCCACCCAACTTGCAACATAAATGTGTCCATATATGTTACATATCAATTATTAAGAAGTTGTTTCACTTTTTTTAAAGCATGCCAATTACCTTTAAAATTCTAGTGTTGCAATTCTAATTTCTTCGCATGCAGTAACTCCCAATTTTTTAATCTAAAATATCACAAAGGTGTAACCCAAATATAAATCACAAAACATAGGATAATTTAAATATTGATTAATCACTTCCATACATCACACACTAACATACAACGTAGTGTTCTAAGTTTCCACTATGTTCATGCAAAAGAAATATTCATCAATTCTCATACAAAGGCACGAAAAGAGTTGACAATCATAGGCATAGTAGAAACCATATTCACATTTAGGATCACTTTTGAAAATTCAAGTCCATTTGTAGTGTGTAGTTTCCTATCCATAAAGGAGTAGATTGGTGATAAATTTGGGTATAAGGTTAGAGTCTACAATTGGAGTCTCGCAACTTCTGAGACTCCTATAGTTGAATGATTTCACTATCCATGCAACTAAAATGTTAAAAAGAGTTGCACACTTTTTCTCGAAACATGATGTAGCATGCAAATCAATACAAAACCTACCATTATTTATAAAGTTGGTGTTTGGGTCTATTTACTATTCTGGCCATATAATCAAATGAGTTCTAAGCAGCAGGATAAAATCAATCTTTCTCCATAATTTTAAAGGCCATGCAAAACCACACTAAAAAATTAATTTTGTTTCTTATGCTCTCAATTTTCCCTCCACCTCTCATGTCCAGAAGCATTTCATGTTCTTCCATGAAGAAGTGTTGGGATTCTATGTTGACATGCTAACCAAATTACAAACTATAGATGAAGAGGGCAAGGTAGCTCTCCAATAAAAGGGAATATTTAATGTGCAATAGAAATCTCCTAAACATCAAACAATTATTAATACCCTATCAAATGGAAAAGAAACCAGGGAAGACACAATTTGAAATTTAAAAAATTCATTTTCAACTTTGAAATAGGACAATCTCCTTTTAGTTCATGTATCTCATGTCCTTTTGTTGAACATATAAACAATCGAACCCTGACTATCAGACAATCATGAGACACATATCATGAGTAGTGTACATTCCATATGTGTGTCCAAAACTCAAGTCACGTTTCTAATGTCCAGTATGTTGGCATTCATTAATTGTTTTCAAACTATCAATACTTGGATCTTAATGCATTGTTCCTATAGTCAAACACTTTTTTTAATGATGATCCTCATGAGGGGTCATTTGCAACATCTGTAGATACAACTCTTGGAATAGATATGTTGGAGGAAAGAGGATATTTCCATGGAAATTTTAGTGTCACTTGTAGCGATATTGATGTTATTGATTATGATATCCAAGAGGACTAGCTATGAGATCCTTCTAGCCTATTTTCTTTTTAAATTAATCAGTATTTACATGTATCATGTTTTGATTGCATTGAATGAGAAAGTTGTTGTTCATGGTTTCTATATGTGTTTTATAATGTATTCTTGTGACTTTTATGTTTCTAAAGATGTTTTATGTGGCTAGAGATTTTTTTGAATATCTTTTTTTTACTCTACCTCATTGGCCTTTCGACGTAGACGAACTCATGAAAGAGTCGATCATGCGACAAAAGGGAACCTATAACCATCACATGAGAAGCATCAACGCTATAGAAATTTCATCACAATATATTGGTGGTCATCGGTCTAACGATGCTAATTATTTTTTCAATATTTGGACTCCTATACCCGTTGATGTTGGTAAAATGGTGTGTCTTGATCCATCCTTTTGATGGTCTTTCGATGACTAGTTTCATTGAATTATGTACGCTTTCAGCTTCAACCCGACCACCATTGTCACTGATTGCGCAACACCAGAAGACTCCTAATTCTGTTAGTCTTTTGACGAGCACTTTTTTTGAAATATATACACTTTTAGTGGTAGACCAATCATTGTTTTCATTGATCGTATGACACCAGAAGATCATCCCATCTTAAATTTACCAACATGTAAGAGGCATTGGAATTATGAAGAAATTTTTAAAATGTCAATAATGTGAATGTACCATGTTCCATGTTTACTAAAGCCTCAAAAAAATGTGGCAAGAATGGAAAAAGGTCGTCAAAAATTGGCTCAATTTTTATTAGTGAGTAGTAGAACTTTCATGTGATTGGAGTAGCAACACTCCAATTTGATTGGAGTAACAACACATTGCTAATATGGGAGTAGCAACACTATGAATATCAGCACACATACTAGACTAAAATAGTAATTGACATGAAACATGCAACTAAATAAGCACGAAAGGCCTATTTATCCAATACACACAAAAATAACTCAATAAAATAACAAGAAATATGGAAAAAGAATACCTTGTAAATTTTTCATATTTATGGCCAATAACAAACTCAGAATAGTTGTATGTGGTGGCAAAATTTAGAAAAGGATGTAAGGAAAAAAAATATTAAAATATGGCATTTCTAAGGATTGGCATTTCCCCCCAACTGAAACTGTTGCATTCCTCACACAACTAGTATGATCAATCAAAGTTAGGTATGAATTCCTTCGATTAAAATTAATGATGTCGAAGGAAAAATATCTTTGTTCCTTGGTAGAGTAGGTGCTAGCGTTAACTTCAAATTCCTACCAACAACAGACTTCCACTTTGGGCTCTGATATATAGTCAAATTTATGTCTTGATGTATGAAACCATATCATGGGGTAATGGAATTTCAATCAAATCTGCCTAGGACCACATATTTTGATACACAACATATTTTTCTACATGTCGCAATGCTATAATGATATTATAATATTTGAAGGCATACTTTATTTTCATTTCCTCAACCAAACTATCCCATTTATGTTTGCAAGTTACCAAGGCATCTCCCCTCAAAGAATTGTTAAACCCAATGCACTTAGAAATTACCTCTTGTTGATTTGTAGTGATAATATCTACATATGCAAACAACTTAAGCATTACATGTTGCAATGAGAGAAAATTTAAGGGTTGGGTGCTCACCTACTACCCACAAGTTTCCATCTTATTGATTTCTCTTTGCCACATATTGGGTATATATCCATTGGACTTGATGATAGAAAAAGATGAGAAGGCCCTTAACTATATATTACCAACAAAAAGGTTTGGGTTACATTTATGATATGATACAAATAATCTTGTGGTGAGATAGCTCATATAGAAAAAAATTGTCTTCATTGTTACTTTTGAAAAATGCCTCTAAAAATAATTTTATGTAATTCAAATTATGGGTCATGTCGATATCAAGAGCTTGAAGTCAAAACAACAAATACATATTTTGTATAAAAATAGATTTAACATAGGATGGTTCTTTGAAACTAAGGATGGTGTTGGTGAGAGAACACCTATATTTTTTCTCTTATTTTAAGCTCTTCATTTGACCTTTCAATTTTGAAACATATTTTTTCCCTCTCTCTAGTGATCCCATTTAGATAAATTCTTAGCCATATCCTCATCCCATCATTGTTTTAGGCTACCAACAATTTTCCTATGTTCTATGAAAGAACAAATCCATAGCCATATGCCTTAGTTCTCTTCTTTCTCTTGTAAATCTCAACTCTCAACAAAATGTAATCATGTAATCCTATAGAGTTTGTCTATGTTCTAATTTTCTGAACATCAAGTGTAATCTTCTCTATTTATATCCCCTTGTCTTGAACTAAAAAGTTCTCTATTATGATTTCCCTATTCTAAATAGGAGGTTGCTATATCTACATTTCAAAGGATACACGAATGGGTTTTTCGAAGGTTTTTCTTCATCACATATTGGTTCTTCTTTCTCATGGGAAATATCATCTACTTGCTCAGGCCTTAACTCAAGTAATGATTTAACAAAGTTAACTAGTGGTTCAACGGTTATATTAGGGGATAGGGGAGGAGTAGTAGAATTATTTTATCGCTTGGGATTGACTTTAAGAAAATAAATTATTGACACAAAAATTGTATTGGTAGATGTAGGGGGAATAACAACAAATCCCTACTTTTCATTATGCACAGATTGGTCAATGACATGTGCCAAAATGTATAGTCTTCCTTGGGGTTGATATTCTTGAAGTTTCTTATTTAATAAATGATTTACTTTCCTAAACCTAAGTATTTTCCCATTAAGTGCAGACTAATATGAATTCAAATGAAACTTACCCATAATTACACTAACAAACTTTTTCCTTTTGAAATTTTCTGGTCCAACGGGTTCTTTTGAAATAACAAATGACATCCTTCAATTCCCCATTATCTATACTTTTTTTTTGTTCTTGTGTGGTAGCAGTTGTGGTTGTTTGGGAAATTTCCATGTCTATTGTATCAATGGCATGTTTCTTCCTTTGTGATTCTATAGCATGTCCCTTTCCATGTCATTTCTTCTTCTTCAATGTTTGAATTATCTCCTTTTAATGTGATTCCTCAATCATTTCAACATCACTTCCCTATGCAATGGAGTAGGAGAGGAGGGTTCCTTCTCTACTTATCTCGTTGAAGGTTGTTGTAATGCATCTCTCCTTGTGAGTTCATTTTTTTCTAGATCAAGTGCATTTGAATTTTTTCCCATGTCCATTATTTTTATGATAATGTGTGGATTACTAGGAGCTTGATTAGGCCCTGATAAGAGATGCGCGTGACCATATTCTTGGCTATTTTTAAAATCTTCATTATATGTTTCAATATTTTAACAAGAAGTATAAGATGATCACCAAATTCTAATGTTGAAGATGAATGAGCAGCTTAAGGTGGCATGCAAATATTCTGCCATAATTTTCTTCGCAAAAGAGTTATTTTTTTATAAAGTAGGCAACAACATGTTATCATTGAGATAGGGGTTTATGGTCAAACCCTTTCTTTTCTTCATTAGGGTTTATACTTCACCCAAGTAATCATGCTTTAGTTTTGGAACTACGACATTTATTTTCATCCAACAATCACCAGCATGAGGTGTTCCTATAAATTTAGACAACGAGTCTTTAGTTACTCTAATGAAGAGTTAGTTAGCTTGGGTTAATGTCACTTGGAAGTTCATTGCACATTCCAGAGCAATTTCTAAATCAACCCCCTATAATTTCTCAAATTACATCACCTATCTTGCATCTTGAAAAAAATTGATATACTTTTATGTTATTTTGTAACAAAGCCATGGTCAGGGGCTCATGCCTAACAATGGAACTTCCCATGGTGATGTTGTAATAATTATTGATCAATATATTGGAAATAAGAGTTACTTGACACTTTGAATTGCAATAGGAGCAACGGTGTATAGAGTTTCCAAATTAGAAATGGAAAGGTTGGATGATGAAAGATACATTCCAAAAGTATGGATTTTCATTACTAAAATAATAAATAAATATATTATTTAGTTTTCCTTTATGCATGGCACAATTAGGGCACCAAAAAATGAGAAGGTGACAACTATATTTCGGTGATTTCTAACTTGGTGATGGTTAGGTGACTGGTAGGACAACAAAGTACTAAATATCCCCCAATTGAAAGGATAGACCATCGTTGATCAAATGATTTGGCATAGGGTGAGTAGACAGGTAGATTTTCAATAGATCATGTCTTTATTGAAAGATGTGCATGTGTGCAGAAGTGTACTTGGTCATACTCACCCATGCACCACCATAATAAGAAAATATGTGTGTCGATGTGTGTTCATGCAAAGCGGTGGATCACAATGGTGGAAAATGACATCATGTGGTTAAGTTGTCCACATGGAGTTATGTAGTAGAACATGCATTAAATAACAAAGTTGCAAAAATATGTTGGAAGTTGTGTTAAGCACCTAGAGCAAGAGTTATAGCATCCAAGTCGCAACATTAGAGAGTTGCATCGACATAGAGTTACATCAACAATAAGTTGTGGCATTCGATTAGTTATAGTTACTGGAGGTTGCAACAATCTAATAGCTGTCGCAATAGGAAGTTGTAGTAATCTAGGAGTTGTAGCAATGTCTATTTGGATCTGCAGGCACAAAAAAAATCCATAACAAAGAGAGCGACAAGGATAGTGAAAAAATTTATTCACTACACTCCATTTGATATATTCTTCTTCTTCTTATTCTTCTTATTCTTTTTCACTTTTTAAGTATTTGTTGCAAGCAAGTCGATTTTCAACCGGATCTTATCGTCCATGTTATGTTTTTTTTTAACTATATAAAAAAAAATCATGGCATAGATGTTGATGTGGTTTCCATCACATCAGCGATCTCGAGATCCTTATTGCGCCCAGAAGTTTGGGAATTTTGCATGAAGTCTTCCCTGGATAATGGTTTTTTGTAGAGGCTTAGGTGGTGCTCATTGGTTATAAGGAGAATTTGTCTCTCCTAATGTTGCATAGCTTCATGAGCCCATTATCATATACAATATCTATTTCGTAGGGTCCTATCCACTGAGTACATAACTTCCATTTGAAATAAATGAGCATGTAATCATGGAATATACCCCAATCACCTTTATGGAACTTCTTATTTATGATAAATTTGTGATTCCACCTTTTCCACTATTATTGAACAACAAATTTAGATATAAAGCATCTTGATGAAGATCATTAAGTTCATTAAATTTATCTAGGCATTGTTGTTGTGATGTAATAAGATCCAAATTGACTTGTACGGTAGTTCTTAATGTTTGAAATTCAAATTGAATTGGAAAAATAACATTATTACCATAAACAAGCTCATAAGGAGTGAAACCTATAATGTTATACCATGTTGTTCTATACGCACAAAGAGTTTATGGAATTTGTTTTCTCAATCTTGGAAGTGAAGTTATATATTCCTTGTGAGAATGGCTTCTATTAATTTTTTATTACTCTCCACCTATCCATTGGCCTATGGGTGGTACAACGATAGGATCATGTGCTAAATTTTATACTTCCTAATAATATCTTAGATCAATATAAAAGTAAATTAATCACTTCTATCAATGACTATTTCTCGTGTATCCCAAAGTGAACAAATATATTATGGAGGAAATATGACACAAATCAGTTAGCACTCCTTGGAAGTGATTTGGCTTCTACCCATTTTGTGACAAAAATGATGAGAAAAAAAGTGGACCTTTAGATTCGATCGGGGATTGATTGGCCCCACAAATTCTAGGGTCTGATTTTAAAGGGGTTCAATAAAAAGTTGAGGCTACAGTGGAATTTCATTGGACCATGTCGGCAGACCTGTTAGCGCTTGAATCTACCTTAGGCTGAAATAAGGCAAAACTCAAGGCAACATCAAACCACGCTCAACCTCGTAGCTAGCCCTACGAGGACAGGAGAGGGTTCTCTCAGGGTCTATCTCGGAAAAATATGTCCAATAGGGCCTGAGATGACTTATAATGGATACTGATTTTAGGCTAGTAAATAAATAGGAGGGTTTGATTTTGATTTTTAGGGGTTTTTTGTTGGAAAAAGGGGAAAGACAATTTTTGGGCTTGGGGATGAGGCCAATTTCTTGCAGAGTTCAAGTTGGGGCGAGGTAGGTAGCAGCTTTGATGTCTTGGATCAAGTGAATGGATTGAAAAGACAGCTAAGGAGTTGAAGAGAGCAAGAGAGAACAAGGATCCTCTTCAAACTAAAGAAAAACATGTAAAACTAAACAAAAGTCTAAGGCAGAGCATCAACATATCAATGAATTCTACCTCAATTACTCATTTGTTTAATTCAGAAGCAAAAGAAGGGAATGGAATACATTAAACATTAAAGAACTTACAAATAACTGAGAGAAAACACCATCAAAACTGAAAGCGACAAGAATCCCAACAGGTGCTGCAAAACCTCTGATCTTTCCTTAGCCAAAATGCAGAAAATATGTACAATAGTGTGCCAAACTTTTCCCAAGAGTCCAACCAGTCCAACCTGTAAAATGTCTCAGAAAATACAATATATAGACCATCCTAACCCCTTCCCATGCCTCTAGGGGTCGATCTTACCCTTCTAGGAGCAGTTTGAACCAATTCTAAACAAGGAGCTGAAATCTAGGCAGCCAAACAACTTGCCTCTAAAAGGAAGGAAACTGATTCATTCATTTAATTTTCACTTTTTAGTGAATGAATCATCTAGAACAAGTAAATACATGCTAAAATTACATCATGGTTACCAAATTACATCAAGATGGATCAATCCCCTCATGAGAAAGTAAAACTAGTCAAAACTAGCCGAATTTTTTAGCTGGAAGGCAAAAATTGGGCTAAATTCCTCTATGCGCCGTGCTAAAAAGCTCTATGCGCCGCGCTACTTTGAGCCTGCTTTTGGGGCACTTCCCGAATTCAAAATCGAGCTCATGATAGCTCGTTGGAAATATCTTTGAGTCTAATTTCCAATCCAAGTGGAATTTTTCAATTTGAAGTTCATTTTCCTTGTCAGAAATGAAATCTCCCAAAACTTGTCAAAATGATCAGAATGAGGCTGCCTCAAGGCAGAGTGCTGTTGCAGTCAACCTTGGAAGGTCTTCCTCAACTCCAAATTGAGCTCATGATAGCTCATTGGAAATTTCTTTGTGTCTAGTTATCATTTGACTTATCATGCAAGTCATTTGACAAACCATGCTAGGATAAATATTGATTTTCCCAAGGTCACTTCGGAGGTGCATTCAATTCTCTTGAGGCAACGGTATTTTTGAAATTTCTCTAAAAAAAATTATACCTGTGTAAAACTTGAAGGAGGTTTTTCTTCTTTGGCATGTTTTGGACAAAAACCTCTCTTAGTTTTCCAAAATTCATCTTTTATTTCTCTGAAACATCATTTGAGTGAAACCTATCCTGATGTGTGAAACAAGGGATTTGTCGAAATGAAGCGAAATGAAGGGGATAAGGGGCTTCTAAATTCTTGAGAAAATTTTGGGAAGTAGGGAGGGATGTTAGGAAGCAGGGGAAAGTGGAATTTCGGAGGTTGAGTGAGGGGAAGGGGTCCAAAAGGGCAAAACACAGGCCTAGCCTAGAAATTTGCCAAGTTGTAGAAAGAAACTAGGGTTTGTGCAAAAATGAGGAATTTGGGGGATATCAGTGATGGAAAGTGTTTAATCAGGTACATTAAGGATAGGGGAAGGTGTATGAACATCGGGATACAAGTTTTGTTGATGATTTGACCATCCAAGAGAAATTACCTTCAAAACCCTAGGAGAGGGAAATGAACCTTACCTAGGCACAACTGAAGCATGAACAAGGTGTTAAATGACCCATTGGAACTTGAAATGATGATGAAAACACTCTGAATGATGGTACACTCAGCTGAATGGTGACATGAACCGACATTTGGACCACTTTGGAAGGAGTGAAGGCAAACCCTAGACCTAATACTTAGTGACCAAATTTTACTTGAAGACTCACTGAAATGACAAAATTTGACCTTGACACTTTAAGATCACTTTGTAAGAGCATGTTTGATCACTAGAGGAAGGCTGCAAAGGCTGACACTAACATTGGCTCCAATGGGGATGGTAGCTCCTTGGAGGTGCCAAGAACTACAGATCTTTGGAAAGTAAACAGTGCCTTCATCCATTGGGCAATGGAGTCAAAAACTCAAGATGAAATGCATGACTGAAAACTGATGAATTGATGACACAAAATGACTCTCACTCAACTAAAAACTGACTTGATACTTAAACACAACTGAAAAACTGGAAAATATTCTCAAAGTAGAGCTTATTCAATACAACCTACTCTAATTGTTCCATTCATCACCTGATCAAGTGAAATGAAACAACCAATGCAACCATGTAAGTATTGCAGCTGCTGTTTGGATTCTCCGCAAGTGCTCGTTTATGAACAACAAGAGAGAACTACTGAAAGGCAACTCCCATGAAAACTTGTGAATAGATCCATTGAATACTATGGATTCTCTATCCGCCTCCAAAAACACTGCATAAGGATCTTGAAATTCATGTTGCATAAGGATCTCAAAATGCACACTAGGACTTAGCTCATCCAATGGATTACTTCTCTTCTCCTCATACCATGAATGCAAACTTTGATCTGAGCTTTGTGATGAGCTTTGTGACGAGAATCCTGCTAAAAATGACAAAGAGACTGGCTGCCGGATCAAGTCTATATCAGCACACGTTTCAACCTTACATAAAGTCAATGGAGAAAGACTTTGACTGCAAACATCATCCAACACATCAGCAATAGGATCATCAAAAACTTGAGAAGACTGCTGTGATGTATCCATTGAAACTATCTGACATCCTATTGGTTGTTCATCTTTTTCTTGAGAGATAATACGAAGATTCTGCCTTATAAACTGAAATGCTTCGAAACAAAAGGGTACAGAATCCTCTTGCATCATTAAATCATGTATTTCAGCTTCCACGACTTCATTTGTAATCTGATCCTCAATTTCATTTGGTGGCTGAAAATATGATGCTACAGGCTGCTCAAGAATTTCGTTATCTGTCTCATCCTCAACATTAACACTGAGAGATTGCTGATTTCTTACAGGCTGCTCATTTGAAGTTTACTATGCAATTTACCCTTCAAAAACTGGAATGATTCAAAACAAAATGGTACGGAGTCAAATTGTATCATTTGATCATATGTACTAGCTTCCATGTCCTCATCTGCAACTTGACAATCAATGGCTTTCGAGGGCTGAAAATCTGAATATGAGAAGTCTTGAACAAGGTTTTCATTGCCCTCAAGATGGTTCAGATCAAGACTAGTCGACAATTTATTTCTGATTGTATGGAAGTTGTCTCTGATGAACTGAAACGAATCAAAACAAAAAGGCAAAGATCCTTCACTTACTTCAAAATTTTCTGCACTTTCCTCATCATTGTCATATCTGACATGCATCGGTTGATCACTATACTCGAGTTGCTGAAAGTGAACTTCCTCCTTCCACAAACTAGCTGCTGATTTGTCTGCAAGGTTAGCTTCTGTTTGGAGAACATAATCATCATCATACTGATCAAACTGAGGAAAATCATCAGTATACAACACATCATCAAGCATACATGTCATATCAACAGCTCTCTCTTCTTAAAGATGATCTATAAAGCAATCACTATGACAACTGGGATAAGAAACAAAATGTTTTGGATCAGCAACCTGTTCTTCTTCAATCAGCATGGGCTTCAACATTATACTCATTCTTTGTGGTTTTCTTTTGCCTCATCTCTTCTACTACACTTACCAACATGTCAAGCTTTACCTCTAAATATTTCGATTTCTCCGGATCTACGTTTTTCATCTCTTCTTCCTTCTACCTTGCCCTTCAGATCAACAAATGAGCCTCTACATTTACTGCATTGTTCTGCATCTCGTGAAGTGTTGCTAGATTATTTTCTCTTAGCTGAAACTCCATTTCCGGATCAAAGGCACCTGGGTAGTGCAAGAGAGCAGATCTAGGAGAAGGTCTTATATCAACTGGCATCGAAAAATATACTTGGTTAAATCTGGCAGAAAACTATTGTACTGTCTCCCCTAGCAGTCTTTTCAGCTGGTTATACTCTTCTATAATAAGGAAAGGATTCTGTCCGATCACCCACCTGTCAAGGAAAACTTCGACGAACTGCTGGAAATCTGAGATGCTCGCATCAGGCAGGGCTTTGAACCAACTCTTCACGTTGCCTTGCAAAGAAAGAGCAAAGAGCCTAATACTAACATCTTCGTCATCAACTTCAAAAAGGTCAAGAAAAGTCTCAACATTCTGCACATGTTGCTCAGCGTTGACATTGTTACATTCACCGTCAAATCTTGGTATATATAGGTCATAATTTTTAGGGAAAGCATGAAGAACAGAAGGTAAAACAAGAGGTTTATACCTATCTGGGACTATACCAGGTGTAGGAGTATGTACAAGAGCTGCGGGAACAATTTTGTTTTCTTTAGGCTCATCACTCTGAAGAGAGTCATCATAAGATGTGGGAAAAGTAAGGAGGCCAGGATCAAAGGGAAACTCAGTATTTACACTTTTTGAATAGGTCGAGTGAAGATTTTGATCACCTTTATCATACAACAAATTCTGAAAAACTTTCAAGACAACTTCAAGACCAGCGAAGAAGTAATTTACAAGAAAGAAGATTAGATCCTAAATACCATTCCACTTTAGATACCTGAACTTTGTGTAAGATCCTTCCATTTTCTCAGAGAAAGAGTCAGTCCTACAGTGGAGTCTCTACTTTGAATTGGAGTCACCAAGTGAATGATTTCAGCCTTCTTATGTCTGATCGTTGTCCACCATCAACCATCAGATCTGAACTTGATACATGTACTGGGGCAATTGGAAGTCAAGTGTCACGTTCACAAGCTAGACTGGAGATTGACTGAAGCAGCGTTTATCTACTTTCGCTAATGCAAAGCAAAAGCGTTTCGAAGGCTACCTGGCTAACTTCAGGCTCCGTCTGTAGCTTATAAAACAATTAACACCAACAAGAAAACCATTTTCTTCCCCAGTATGGTCGCCACTATGTTAGCACTTGAATCTACCTTAGGCTGAAATAAGGCAAAACTCAAGGCAACATCAAACCACGCTCAGACTCGTAGCTAGCCCTACGAGGACAGGAGAGGGCTCTCTCCGGGTCTATCTCGGCAAAAGATGTCCAATAGGGCCTGCGATGACTTATAATGGATACTGATTTTAGGCTAGTAAATAAATAGGAGGGTTTGATTTTGATTTTAGGGGTTTTTTGTTGGAAAAAGGGGAAAGACAATTTTTGGGCTTGGGGATGAGGCCAATTTCTTGCAGAGTTCAAGTTGGGGCGAGGTAGGCAGTGGCTTTGATGTCTCGGATCAAGTGAATGGATTGAAAAGATAGATAAGGAGTTGAAGAGAGCAAGAGAGAACAAGGATCCTCTTCAAACTGAAGAAAAAAATGTAAAACTAAACAAAAGTCTAAGGCAGAGCATCAGCATATCAAAGAATTCTACCTCAATTACTCATTTGTTTAATTCAGAAGAAAAAGAAGGGAATGGCATACATTAAACATTAAAGAAATTACAAATAACTGAGAGAAAACACCATCAAAACTGAAAGCCACAAGAATCCCAACAGGTGCTGCAAAACCTCTGATCTTTCCTTAGCCAAAATGCAGAAAATGTGTACAATAGTGTGCCAAACTTTTCCCAAGAGTCTAACCAGTCCAACCTATAAAATTTCTCAGAAAATACAATATATAGACCATCCTAACCCCTTCCCATGCCTCTAGGGGTCGATCTCACCCTTCTAGGAGCAATTTGAACCAATTCTAAACAAGGAGCTGAAATCTAGGCAGCCAAACAACTTGCCTCTAAAAGGAAGGAAACTGATTCATTCATTTAATTTTCACTTTTTAGTGAATGAATCATCTAGAACAAGTAAATACATGCCAAAATTACATCATGGTTACCAAATTACATCAATATGGATCAATCCCCTCATGAAAAAGTAAAACTAGTCAAAACTGGCCGAATTTCTGAGCTGGAAGGCAAAAATTGGGCTAAATTCCTCTATGCGCCGCGCTAAAAAGCTCTATGTGCTGCGCTACTTTGAGCCTGCTTTTGGGGCACTTCCCGAAGTAAAAATCGAGCTCATGATAGCACGTTGGAAAGCTCTTTGAGTCTAATTTCCAACCCAAGTGGAATTTTTCAATTTGGAGTTCATTTTTCTTGTCAGAAATCAAATATCCCAAAACTTGTCAAAATGATCAGAATGAGGCTGCCTCAAGGCAGAGTGCTGTTGCAGTCAACCTTGGAAGGTCTTCCTCAACTCCAAATTGAGCTCATGATAGCTCATTGGAAATTTATTTGTGTCTAGTTATCATTTTACTTATCATGCAAGTCATTTGGCCAACCATGCTAGGAGAAATATTGATTTTCCCAAGGTCACTTCGGAGGTGCATTCAATTCTCTTGAGGCAACGGTATTTTTGACATTTCTCTAAAACCATGATACTTGTGTAAAAAGTGAAGGAGGTTTTTCTTCTTTGGCATGTGTTGGACAAAAACCTCTCTCAGTTTTTTAAAATTCATCTTTTATTTCTCTGAAACATCATTTGAGTGAAACCTATCCCGATGTGTGAAACAAGGGATTTGTCGAAATGAAGTGAAATGAAGGGGATAAGGGGCTTCTAAATTCTTGAGAAAATTTTTGGAAGTAGGGAGGGATGTTAGGAAGTAGGGGAAAGTGGAATTTCAGAGGTTGAGTGAGGGGAAGGGGTCCAAAAGGGCAAAACACAGGCCTAGCCTAGAAAATTGCCAAGTTGTAGCAAGAAACTAGGGTTTGTGCAAAAATGAGGAATTTGGGGGATCTCAGTGATGGAAAGTGTTTAATCAGGTACATTAAGGATAGGGGAAGGTGTATGAACATCAGGATACAATTTTTGCTGATGATTTGACCATCCAAGAGAAATTACCTTCAAAACCCTAGGAGAGGGAAATGAACCTTACCTAGGCACAACTGAAGCATGAACAAGGTGTAAAATGACCCTTTAGAACTTGACATGATGATTAAAACACTCTGAATGATGGTACACTCAGCTGAAGGGTGACATGAACCGACATTTGGACCACTTTGGAAGGAGTGAAGGCAAACCCTAGACCTAATACTTAGTGACCAAATTTTACTTGAAGACTCACTGAAATGACAAAATTTGACCTTGACACTTTAAGATCACTTTGTAAGAGCATGTTTTATCACTGGAGAAGGCTGCAAAGGTTGACACTAACAAGACCCATTCATTTTTAGATAACACAAGTTTGTACATACTTATTTTCATCTGAAAGCAAATTAAGAAAAAAATAACCTAGGTTAGATACTTTGTGAGGTTTCCTTTTGTTAGAAAAGTGCCCACCACAAGGTTTTGTATATCAAACCTTAAGGATGTGATAGACTTCATCATATCTAATACAAATTTAGATCTCACAATCTAGCCCTATATAGAAAAGGAAGCCATTTATCAAGAAATAGTTGGCACTTTGCTTGATAATGTGTTATTGTTCCTTTGGAGATAGGTGGTTTGAGAGATTTCTTGTGACTAAATAGTTAGTGATTTCTACATACCATGGTTGTGAGTGGATACTACAAAAATATGCATCATAAAAGCTATCTTCAATAGGTAATGCATCTCCATCCTTGGTAAGTTTGGAAAGGAAGTTGGCATTGACATTATCTTTCCCAATCTTGTTAATGATAGTGATATCAAATTTTGGTAATAGCAATAACCACCTAGTCACTCTACCATTGGTGATAGGTTCATTCATTAAATATGAAATGGAAAGGTGATTAGTGTGTATAAAAACAAGATAGTTAGTTATATAATGTTGAAATTTATTGATAGATTATATAACAACAAGAAATTCCTTCTATATTACTATATAATTTAATTATGAATGTGCCATATTTTTTCTAATAAAATAGATAATGTGGGGATTCTCTTCTTCTTATTTATTGAGGATAACACCAATTGTTGTATTTGAGGCATATGTATAAATGTGGAATGGAGTGGACCAATCAGGTCCTCATAAGACAGGAGATTCAAATACATGTTACTTTAGAACTTCAAAACAAGACTCAGAACACTTGTTATTCCAAAAAAAATCCATGTTTTTAGTAAGTAACAAAAATAAAGGATCTTCTATCTTGGTAGATTTTTCAATAAATATGAAATATTAACCAGCATTTTCAAGGAACCTATAGACAACCTTTTACATTTTTGGACTTGGAATATTTAAAATTACTTTAAAAAAATAGATGGAATTTAATTCCTATAAAAAGTATATGATCACCAAATACTATACCTTCTTTAAGAAGCATTTGACACTTTTAATTTCTAACGAAAAGATTATTTCATGTGAATTTCTTGAACACCTTCTCCAGATTTACTAATGCTCCCTCAAATGTATTACGATAAACCATAAATTCGTAGATATAAATCTCAATGGAATGTTGAACCAAATCTGAAAAGATAGCAAACTTGGCCTATTGGAAGGTAGTTTGTGTATTACAGAATGTGAAAATTAATTGGTAAGCATAGGTCCACTAAGGGCATGTGAAGGGTGATTTGAATCCATTTTTACCCATTAAATCCATCAAGAAAGGAGAATAACTTCTTTCCTACTAAAATGTAAATTACTTGGTCAATTAAAGGTAAGGGAAATTGGTCTTTGTGCATATCCATATTTAGTTCCCTAAAGTTAATACAAATCCTCCACTTTATATTATTATTGGATAGTATCACCAGAGGAGAAACCCATTGGATGCCATAGATTGTGTAAATAACTTTTTTGTTAAGCAACCTTTGAAGTTGTTCGTTAACTATGTCTTTTAAAGTTGGGTTCATGCAGCATTGAGGTTGAAAAACAAATATAAAATCATCCTGGATATAAATATGGTCCATGCCTAAGTCATGGTTTATGCCTTTCATATTTGAGTACTCCCATGTGAATGCATATTTTTGTTCTTGCAGAAGATAAATTGATTGTTCTTTATATTGTGAATACAGATGTGGGTTAATATTCAAGTTATTTCCTGGCCCAATTTCCATATGAACAATAATATTTTTTGGATTATAATTGGGAACCATGGGTACAAGATTGAGGGGTAGGATTGTTGTAACAATTTTTTTGAATAGAAGTTCTCATTATGGAATCCAAAAATTGAGAGATTGATTTAGGTGCCGAAGAAGGATAGCTGATGAAACTATTAATTGCATCACCCTTTTTTTATCCTTAAACAAATGTGTTTATTCTATTGAAAGTAATTTTTGTTTGTTCTCATTATCATCAATGTCATCTTTCATCCATATGGGGTTCTTAGGTTCTTCACTAGGCCTGGAAGAAGGCTATGTGGTTAGATTATGTGTGAAGCCTCCATGGGATATTGTCATGTTATTGGGTTTGTAGTTAATATATGCATAAACAATAGCTAACATGGAATCCAAGGATTAGAGGATGATCTCCAATATTGTATCTAGGGTGTATGACCAAAAAATCAACAAGATAATTGCATGAATCTATGGAGATAATTATATCTTAGAATCTATTCTATTCTAATAGTGGATTGATCTACTAGTTCAAGGATCAGAGGAGTTTACCATTGATTGGTTGAACTTAGCATCTCCATGGTTTCTTTGATCATTAAATTTACGAAACCAATGCATTTGAAATACACATCACATTGATTTGGAAATCCACAATTGGAGAGACAAGATTCTCATGCTTGACAATGAGGTAGTGAGACTTTTGATAGACATCTAATTCGCTAATCATCCTGCTATGTGGACAGTAGGAGGGTCCCTTGGTTTTATTTATGGCTTCTTAACGCATAGGACTTTATTGGTGTTGGAATATATGAGAATATCTTTGATTTATTTTAAAAGTGGAATTTTAACGCACACATTTTTCATTTCTCCAAGTAGGTCAAATTAGGGTAGAGTGAAAGGTTTAACCTTTTTGGATATGCAGGAAGTGGAGTCATATTTGTATATAATATATGATTCAAAGTTGTGGGAATACTAGATTTTGATGTTTTAGAGGAATAATTATCGTATTTTTTTTTAGGATTATTCACTTTTTATTGTTGTTCCTCCTCTTCACTATGCTCTACAATAATAAGAGGCGTACCTTGATTAAGAATTTCCCCCAATGTGAGGTGGATATCTTAACATTCTACAGGGAGAATACAATATGTAAAATAAGTGGATGGTTCAATGTGTAAGTGTATTGTACCATTTTAATATTGTTAGAATTAGGGTAGGATTGTGTAGGTAGGTGTGGTCTTAAAGGAACATCGTTTACAAGGAACTACTATGGTTCTTGTTAAGGTAGTTAATATTGTTGGTTCCCAAGGGAAATTCCATGCCACCCTTGTTTCCTTTGATAATTTTGCGTTGGATAGGGTAGTCATTATAGCCACGCCATGGTGGGACACTATGTTTGAGGAGGATACTGCACTATTTGAGGAGGTACTTGTGGATTAGTCTAGTAGGTATTGAATAACTAAGTAGGGTCTTGATTTATACCTATCAACCTTATCTACCAAGGTTTCTTTAGGGAAAACAAGCATACTAAAACTTTGTCTTCATTAGCTCCTTGGTATACTTCTTTAATCTTTGGTATTTGTTGTATTGAGGGGTCCTGACCTAGGTTCAGAGTTATCTTAACCAACAAAACTCTCTTACTACTGGCCGTTTCAGCAGTGACCTACTAGCATAGGTCAAAGTCTCACCCGAAGCAGTATGGGGGGGTGCTAGAACCAGGTTTCCACACACTGAGAGAGAGAATTAGATAATGTGCATGCCTTCAGATCTATAATAATATAGGTATGACCTTTGCAACAGAAACCTTATCCAGAAACCCTAATCAGGAAGAACTAGGTCAAATTACACAGGCTATCCTGCACGCACACAGATAAAGGCTTCGCCCCTTCAATATTCTTAATAACGTGATATTCAGATATTATAGTAACAAATATATGTATTCAACATTCATCTAAGACAGAAAAGCAGGTACACAACTGATCCAAACACAGATAATGTACTTGATGTAGTAGTCAGAAATAATACACAGAAACAGATCATAAAGCGAAACACTAATTAATTTGATACTCAGGATTATCCAAAACACTTTTTTATTCATTTAAAATTCGTAATCTCCTTACAATACTTCAGTTCCACCCATGCACATAGCCAGCGGGGTCCACACACAGTAGGACTAACGTCTCCGTGCACACAGCCAACAGGAGCCTTCTAAACCCAAAAAAATCACTTCACAGCTCAGAACATCATAAATTACTTAGAACTTATCCAAAAAATGTCCTATGTGACTCAATCTAAACTTCTATTTATAACATAGCTTGCACTCATCCTATGGTCCGCAAACTGTGGTTTGCGACTCCTAGTTTTACCCTTCATCCCATTACAACTCATGAAGGGGCTTTGACCCACCCCAAAGCCCCTTTGACCTATGCATTTCTTGTGCATACAACTTAAAGATTACAAAAAACACAATATTTTTATCAAAATTTGGTCCTAAGGGACCCCGCTCCAACAGGTCCCCAACACAATCTTGTGACTCGTCCTGAGTCACAGTTGCGCTGGGGTCTTCACCTTGGTCTCCAGCTCCTCTATGGAAGCAATGAAGGGTGTCAGGACGCTCGCACTCTGATCAGCTACACTTTGTGTTGTGTCCACCAGGTTCTGCAAAGTTAGCCCTTCTACGACGAGATTTATGCTCTGATAATTTTGGTTCAGGTTCTTGAAAGTAGCATCCAGATCCTGCGAGAGCTTCATCACCTCATTGGCCCATGGCTTCATATGCTCTGTCACAATGTGCTTCCTTTTTTGCAGCTCCTCAACCTCATTGTGTAGGAGTTGGCTTGCCTGCCATCGGGCCATGCGCTGAGAAGGTACAAGAGTAGGAAGGGCCTCCTGAAGGTCATCGAATGCATACTCCTTGGCGCACAATTTGTGTGAAATATTTTTTTACCAATGGATGTGTCTGCATGGATTTCCACAGCCACATTTCCTGTCGACTAGGGCGGAAATTCTTGTTGAAGCTTCCTTGACCAGGTACGCCCACTGCACAAACACTTCTGGCAGAGTTTCTGGCTACAACTTGGCCTGCAATTCTGCGATATACTGCTCAAAATCTGCCTTTACTGCCTACACTTCTAATCTTGAGGCCTTCAACGCTGCTACTAGTCCGTCAATTTTATCTTGATGTGCAGCTGACGCAGGAATTTCTACCTCTAGCAGGTCACCACAAAGTTGATCGATCAAATGTTCCATTTCTACCCATTGTGCTACTACTGCCTACTGCGTTATTTGAGCTTGGAGATATTCTCCAATTTTTTCCGCGACCTTCTTCTCAGCTTCACTTAGTTGTTGGTACATGTGTGCCTCCCTATGCTGCAGTTCATCTCTAATAATTGTTTGTATCGCATGCATCTTGCCATTGGGCAGCATGTTCAAGTCTATCCCAACTTCTGGGTAGGTTTGCACCTGCACCCGCAATTTGGGTTGATCTACAGTGACTGTTGCACCCGAGAAGGGGCAGATCCTGTTGTCCACTATGATGATGATCATATTTGTCGGCTCGCTCTCTTGAATCGAAATCGCTTGATTCACGCTCACCTGGATGTTTTTTTTCTTCAACTGCAACACCTGCAACCCTGACTGCAATGATTTTACAACAACTTTGTATTGTTCTTCCATCGTTGTCCATCTATCTTCAGAGGCAAATGATATCACTTCGACGATTGTATCCAAGTCCTCCTCTGTCAAGGTGGCATCTTTGGTGCCTTTGGCCTTCGAGCCTTTCCTCTTCTTGTGTGCACCCTTGGGGGTCTAGGTGTCACTTTTAGTGCCTCTAGGACACTCAGCTCTTGCACCCTCTAGACCATCTAGGCCTCCAAGATCCACCTCAGATTCTCCTTTAGGTTCTTTCTCTGTGTCTTTCTCAACCTCCTTCTTTGTATCCTTTTTAGTGTATTTCTCTATGCCTGCCTCTACATCTTTGTTCTTCTCTGCTATCGAAGTCTCATTTCCAGATGTGGAAGTTGTGACAGGCAGGGTGGAGCCTAGTCCAACCTTCCATGCTGCTGGCCAGGTCACGATGACATGGTCAATCTTCGCCTCTATTACCATAAATGGCAGGTTGTACCATATGGGGTCGTTGCGTGCCTGTATCTGCACATGGTGCATGGTTGCTTGAAAATTTGTGATACCTCAGTACTTCTCATACACAGCTGGGGAAAATATGGGTCGTGAGTGTATAGTTGATGCTAGTGCGCCTTCAAATAAAACCCAGAAAATTTTGTTCTCCTTCACCCTTTTTGGGTCAAGCAAATCCCATAGATTTGCGTATCGTTCCCCTTTGCATACTCTAGCCTCTACCTCTGGGAGGACTACGCCTTCTGTCGTCTCCTATGCCACCAAAGCAATTAAGAGTAATAACCAAGACTAACAGAATTTATTGCCTTCGTCTTGCGCCTCGCGTACGTTATCCAAAAACCCTTGGTAGAGGTATTGGGACTAATTGTAGCTGACCCCCTTCTCACATTGTCCTGCTAATGTGATTACATGCGCAGGGACTACCTTATGATAGAGCTTGCACATCATTTTACAGCCAGGGATTAAGGTTCCTAGTTTCACTATCGAGTCCTCGATCTACTGCACCAGGAACCCCCTGGTGTCCCATCCCACCTTGTAGTCATTTTTAACTTTTGCAACTACCTTTAGATCCTGAGTTTTCCCATACTGGGCCATGGGAGGGGGGGCCTTCTTGGTCAGACTGGTCATTTAGTCGATTAGCGTGACATCAATTAGAATTAGGCCTTATATCCATAGGCAAACCTCATGCACTAGTGCCGGAAACTGGCGCATGCAGATAGTTGTAATGGGGTACCTCCCGAAGTGAGGAATCCTAAAAAAATTGAGGATCCCAGTATTTCTCAGCCTGCACGCCCATGGAATAGGTTCTACCTTCACAACATCATCATACAACACGCGATCCAGGTAGTATTCAGGCGTCAGCTCACAGAACATCTCCTCATTTTCCAGGTCATAATCATCAATTTTGATGAAGGGGTTCTTTCCAAACACATCTCCATAAACAGGGATGGACTATGGGATCAGAGGAATCTATCGGTAGTCTCGCACCACATCTACATCCTTTATAATGCGCACAGAGGGTTTGCGCAGCTTGACATACTTCAGTTGCTGTGAAATTGGTTTGAAAAAAATGGCCTCCTTAGTTGCGATTATAGGTATTTTAATAGGTTCACCGATAGGAAACATATCATTCATTTCTTGGCACGGGGGTGCAATGTTTCTAGGGGATTTCCGCAGCTTGGAGGATGACCCCTTGGTCATGTAATATTCCAAATTAGGAAAAACATGAATATGGAACATAAAGCTAGAAAATGAAGTGATACATCAACACATCAAATTAGAGTAGATCATATATCCATTCTATTAAACATTATATCAGAAAATGTGTACAAGATCTTGAGAAAAAAGACCCTCAAGCTAGGCAAAACAAGCCTCTAGAGACATAGTACATAAAATATGAAGAACAATTGCTATACAATAATGTCAAAGGCTAAAACAACGTAGTTTTTTTTGGGGTTAACTTCTACTATAAATGTAAATACATGGATCTGCTGATAAAATTCTTATAAAATGTCGGGATCATAGATCTGGGCTTTCTAGCACAATTCCAAGACAACCCAAAAAGGGTTTCCGAAAATACTCAAAATGTAGAATTTGAAAAATGTATCCCTAGGGCTGAATAATGCTCTACAAGTGGATCACTAGTGGGAGGTGGTTGATCTGATATGAAAATGGCTGATATCCCTCCTCACAAACTTCCCAGATGAAGGGTTTCTCCCCTCACTAGAAAACAAGGTCAAGAACTGGGGTACTTGACCTCCCACTACAACTGCACTACAAAATAACATATTTTCTAGATGAGACTGCACTGTAGGTGAATTATATTGCTTGGCCTGATTCTGGATGGTGGAATAATTCTCAATTAATTTCCTTGCTAGTCTCCCGGATGAAGGGTTTATCCCCTCACTAGAAAACAAGCTCATAAATTGGGTCTATCAACCCTTCACTGCCACTGCCACTGCCCTACAAAACAACACAACCCTGAAGGGGACTGCGCTGTGGATGATGGCTAAATCTTGGCCTAAATCTGGATAGTGGAAATAATTCTCAATGAACCTCTCCCGAGTAGGAACTCAAAGTACCCCAATGATGAGGGTGGGATTCCCACTTGGGAACACCCTTGTCCTAAATAGCACAACAGACTCCGTTAAACAGCTGAAGCGTGCAACAAGTCATAAAATACTAATACATAAAAAATAATCAGAATACCTTCTATGGCTACCATCCTTGTCCATATATGCTTGGTGAGCTTCCTCACCCTGGGTCCCACTCATTAAAGATGCTACTCTCATGCATACACTCCTCCATCATAACTGTGTTGTCCCCCATTAATTCTCCACTACCTCCATGGAAATGTTGTTTATTTGGTAAAACTTGACCCTATCCACATGTTTTAGCCCCTGTTCACACCTAAGGGTGATTTATTCAACTGATAAAATGATCCACATTCACATGGGAAGTGGTTTTATTCCTACTAAAGATATTTATGGGTCTCTCTACCCACTTATCCACCTATCTTATTATCAAAATAAAAAATTAATATTCCAAATAGCTGAAAGCTAATTAGGAATATTACAGTCCTCCCCTCCCAAATTTTTCTTTTCCTCAAGAAACCGCAAGGATGGATACTGCAAAATCTCCTCTCCTTCTCCTGTAGCATCCTCATCTGACAAATTCCTCCACTGAACTAGATGCTCTCCAATTAATCTGTCCCCTATTTTCTCCTCCCAAGTGTGAAAGTTAGCCTTTGGTGATAAAACCAAATGGCTCTCATCATGAAGAAGTGGATATCCATGGAGGAAACTATATGTTGTCTAGAGGCCTCTTGAGGTATGGGATCTAAAAAATGTTTGGGAATTTAACCCCAATGAGAAGCCCCAATCCCCCTGCTACTCTCCCAACAAGATGGATCATCTTGTGTGGCCCATAAAAGAGGTCCTCCATCTCCTACTCCTGCAATGTAGATGGGATGTATGTCTGAATATGATAGGCCAAATTTTCCATCCCACACTATCTCTTTCTCCATATATGATCTGTATATAGCTTTTGTTGATCTTGGGTTGCAATAATGTTGTCCTCAAGAGGCCAAAAGGTATTCGAACTCTCAAGGATCAACCCTTTAGTTCTAGGAACCTTTCTTTCCCAAGCCATTCCACATATAGTGAATATAACATCATCACAATATGGGATCCAAAGGAGAAATATATTGAGTGTCATATGAAATTCCAGATGTTGACAATAGTCCCCCAAGTGAGACTAGCATTGTCCTTCTCCTAGCTGCCTCAAAATATGATGTGACAAGTGGATTTCCAACCAATTTATTGCTGCCACTATCTTCTCACATGTTTGGAATTAGTAAAAGGAATTTGGTGTCAACTGAGTGCACCCAAAACAAAAAAATACTTACCCAAAGCCCTCTAGGAAGTGGTCATCCCCACCACTGATTGTGGTCCCAAGGAGACCATGAAGTCCAAGGAGAGGCTTACCCTCTTGTGGAGCAATACACTGTATATAAATGGAAAGAGATTGCAAATAATTGTTAGATGATCAATAAGTACAAAGATACAAGTATTACCATGTAGTATTGGTAAGCTAGCGATGAGGTCCATAAATGAGCTCTCTCATCTCTCTCCCGGAAAAGTAAGTGGTTGTAACAACCTTGAAGGATGGTTGTTTCCCTCCTCATTCATCAAGTAAACTAAATACCTCCCAATATGTTGGAGCACATCCTCTTTGAGACCCTCCCATGATAATCCCTCCATAATGGGTTGATATGTCCCCATGAAATATTTGTGACCAGAAAGGAGTGCTTCATGTGATGCATGTAGAATATTGTCCTTGAGCTTGGATTCTCTAGTCAAGATGACTTGATCTTGGTAATAGATGACTCCATACACCACTCTATACCTCTCATCATCCACTTGCCCATCAAGCACCTCACATGTGAAATGACCCAGGGAATACTCCATCAATAGCTAGGACTCCTAATATGGATCTATACTCCTCAGTGACAACGCTTCTAACTATTGTGATAAGGTGCCTTTCATCCCATAACTCCCCTCTTTGACATGATCAATGCCAAAGCCGCATGCAGGAATATTGTTATCCCACCTTTGCTTCCTCCCTTGCAGCTAATTTTTCCCAAGACAAGATTGAAGTTTAAGGGGGTCAACCTTCACTTGGATGTCATTTCCCATACAAAACCAACTGAGCTTGGCCAATGGATGTAGGAATGGTAACAACCCCTTTTCATATATAGAAGACTCCTTCCTGTGTGGAAGTATCTTCTAACTCTCCAAGGCTATGGAGTAGCCCCCTTGCACCATGATTGTGCCACTATCTACTCAGGAAACACCATCTTCCAACGTAAGAGGCTTGGTGAGAGATGGAAATGCTGATACTAGAAAAATGTGCATTCCATCCTTGATCCAATCAAAGGCCCTCTACATTGTGCTGGTATCACCCAAGGCTCCCTCCTCAGCCAGATCTATGAATGATGTAACTTGTTGTGAGAACTCTTTGATCATCTTCCAATCTGGGGGCCTTCCTCGTGCAATGCCTCCATATAATGAGACATCATGATCTAGTGTAGACTGTATATCTAAGTGGATTTTCCTTTCTTCCACTGTGCAAATCAGTCTCCATATGATGTGCAAAGACTTCTTGGGATGGATAGGTATGCATGCCCCTAATCACCTGATGTTGGCCACTCTTCTTGTCTACCCACTCCATCTGCAAAGTCTCCCAATTTGTGGTGACCTTTCCCAAAGTAATTAACCATTGCACATCCAATATCACATTGGTGTCATGAATATCAACCAAAAAGAAGTGATCAGTCAAGGTGTATGTTCCCATGGTGATAGATAATGCCAGAACATACTTCATGCACTGCATGGTTCTAGCTCTTGAAACCAAAACTGAAAATCCCTCAAAATCATCAGTGGGGATTGTCCTCCTCTGTACTAACTAAGCATAAATAAAATTGTGGGTAGCCCCATTGTCAGTCAACACTGATACCCACTGCTCCTGAACTATACCTCGGCCTCTCAAAGTCAAATATTTGGGTCATAAACATTTAGTTCTGAAAATTAACCTTATTCATTAATAAGTTTAATCACACTATTTACATAATGAATTAAGGTTTTATTTCATAAAATAAACACACAAACAACAATTGAAGTATGTGATTAGAGATTTAACTACAAAACTTGTATACATGGTTTAATGGTAAAGTTTCTAGTTGTGCAACTTGGAGGTCATGGTTTCAAACCCTAATAAATTCATTTTGTTTAACTAAATTATATTAATAAATGGGTTAATTATTTCTCTCTCACAATATTTAATAGGTGTATAATAAAATATCAGTGAATTAATAATCATATATCATACGAGTGATTAAGATTCTTATATCATAATCTATCCAACGCTAAAGCATTATTAATGTGGAACATTAAGTTCACAATATGCCTTCAATTATTACTTTTTCACTTATGTATTCAATTTACGACATTAACAAGAGGGTCGTTGTTATTTAATTGTTCATGCATAAAGGAATTGTAGCCAATTTTATTTTCTTTTATAAATTAGATGCAACTTAGGCCCTACAATAACCTAAGGTTCAAACCCGAGAGAATTGATTGGTCTACTGATTTTGTACATATTCTCATATTTAGGGTTAGTGTGTTAATTTTTTATTCTTCTTTTCCTTGGCTACCGAGTAGGTTGTGTTGCGTTATTATTGGTGTGGAATCAACTCTAACTCGAGCTAATTAAAACTATGGGATAGCATTCCCATTACTCCTTGATAACTGTCGAGGATTCTGATATGTTGATGTGGGTGTAGTGCTTGAGTGACATTTACATTCCAAAACATCAACATATTTTTTGTGACCATACTCTAAAGATGATTAGGTTCTCTCCCTTTGGTTTTCCAATCATGAAGCATGCATAAATATTTTCAAGTATTCTTCGAATGCTTGCCTTGGCATCTTTGCCTCATCTTTACTTCCTTTCCTTTAGATTCCCCCCAATATCATGTTTACAAATTCCTTATTTTTTTCCAATGAGGAGGAGTTTATGACCTTAATACTGGAAAACAGGAACAAGAATTGGGGTACTTGACCTCCCACTGCAACTACGCTACAAAATAATGCAGTTTCTGGAGGATAATATGTTGAAGGTGAATGTTGCCACTTGGCCTGATGTTGGATGGTGGAATAATGCTCAAGGAATTTCCTTGCTGGTCTCCCAGATGAAGGGTTGCTCCCCTCACTGGAAAACAAGCTCAAAAATTGGGTCTATCAACCCTCCACTACCACTGCCTTGCAAAACAACACAACCCTAAAGGAGAATACACTATGGATGATGGATGAAGCTTGGCTTGATGCTGAATAGTGGAAATAATGCTCAATGAACCTCTCATGAGTAGTCACTCGAAGTCCCCCAAGGATGAGGGTGGGATTCTTGCTCGGGAACACCCTTGTGCTAAACAACACAAGAGACTTCACTAAAAAATTGAAGCATGCAACAAGTCATAAAAGACCAATACATAAAAAATAATAAAAATTCCTTCTATGGCTTCCATCCTCTTCCTTATATGCTTGGTGAGCTTCCTCACCCTGGGTCCCACTCATTAAAGATGTTACTCTCATGAATACACTCCTCCCTCATAACTATGATGTCCTCCATTAATGCTCCACTACCTCAATGACAATGTTGTTGATTTGTTCAAACTTGAACCTGTCCACATGTTTTAGCCCCTTTTCACACCTAAGGGTTATAAATTCAATAGATACAATGTTCCACATTCACATGGGAAATGGTTTTATTCCCAATAAAGAGATTTATGGGTCTCTCTACCCACTTGTTCACCTAACTTATTATCAAAAGAAAAAATTAATATTCTAACTAGCTGAAAGCTAATTAGGAATATTACAGGTCAACTTTCCCTTTCCTTTAGCTGGCAAGGACATGACTTCCTAGACTTTTGGTACTACTTCATGAACATCGTCAGATCTTGGCTCTATAGATGCTCTGAGCGGCACGGATTTCTCTTCAAAGGGCACGCTCTCGGGGTTCGTGCTCATCATTCTTGGTCTATAGATGAATTCTGGGTTGCTTATGTCAGATGTGGGCTCTCACAACTAGACATACAGTTCTTAGAGATGGATATATGGCACAATTCACAGAAAATTTCAAGGTGCAATATACTCAGAAAGCAAAGGAACGAAATATGACTTGCATCCTTCCTTTCATAGGCGATCCAAGGTAAAAACAGTTGGATCTTCATTGAATGCATCTTATCCCCATAAAAATAGTCTAAAATCCTGTCAGATTTCCTCATTAAATGCAGAAAAACTTCTCCCTTCAATGGTAAAATCACTTTTTCACCTATTTTTACTGTTCCAATGACGAGTTTCTTATGTTGCGCACTACCTCTGTGCTTCTGTCGCACCTGTCTGTGTCTTCCCTCTGCGCAGCGCGCAGATAGGTGGATTCCCATTCTTCGGCCATATAGTCATTTGGTAGGCACAAGGTTATCCCTATACGGCTTTAGTTGGCTTTCGTTGATGTACCTGGGAAGACCTTCGTCACACAACGTAGCCAAGCATACTGCACCTCCATTAGTGATCTATTTCACAATGTATGGCCCTAGCCAATGGTTCCTTAATTTTCCTGGGTGGCGCGAAAAATAACAGCCATACACAAAACCAAATCTTCTTCTTTAAATGTCTTCTCTCAAATGTGTCTATCATTCCAGGCCTTTTCGCGCACCTTCTGCACTTGCTTATGAAAGTTAGCATTGAACTGATCCTCTTCTAATGCAACCAATTGCGCTAACTGTTCCTCCATGATGTCAGGCTCAACCATATTAGTGAATGCTATGATGCGCAAGCGGGAAAATATATTCCATTGGCATGATTTCTTCTTGCCCATAAACCATCCTGAAAGGTTTTTTCCAAGTCAAATTATTGCATGTGGTCCTATAAGCCCATAACACCGAAGGGATGTGCACATACCAATCATTCTAATTGGCATTACAGATCTTTGTGAGCACATTCTCTAAGAATTTTTTGAAAGGTTCTACTACACCATTTTCTTGAGGGTGGTAGGGAGTACTCTTCTGGTGATGGATTTGAAATTCCTTCGTCAGAGCTTAAATGGTTTCATTAACAAATTGTGTACCCCTATCACTCATCAATATATTTGGGTACCAAAACCTAGTCATAATATGTTCAAAAATAAAATGTGCAGCAGTATCTGCATTACAATAGGTTATTGTCTTAGCCTCTGCCCATCTGGTTACATAATATGTGGCAGTGATGATATAGCATGCGCCAGTATTCCTCCCCAAAGGATAGATAGGTCCAACAAAATATATAGCCCATTTATCAAAATCCTGCATGACCATCTATGGATGTAGGGGAATTTCATATCTACATGAGGGCTTCCTCGTTCTTTGGCATGCATCAAAATCCTGAAAATACTCATGTGCGTCGCTATGCAACGTGGGCCACCATAAACCAACATACAACACCTTCTGCGTGGCGGTATTCCCTGCATAGTGGCCTCTTGCCACTCCTCCATGAGCCTCAGCCAAGATGTCTTGTCTTTCATGTTGCAAAACATACCTTCTTAACACTTCATTTGCTCCCAACTTGTATAATTGACCATCAATCATCGTAAAATAATCTACGCATTGAACCAAATCCTTCTTTTGTTGTACTAAATACTCAGCAGGCACACTTCTAGTGATCAGAAAGTGAATAGTATCAGCTAAGTGTTCATCAACCACCTTAATAGCAAAGAGATACGCATCAGGTATTCCCTCTTCCAAACTGGTTTGTTCATCCCCACTCTCAATGTGTGACAGATGATCAGGTCCAACATTCAATCTACCAAGCTTCATGATGATCTCAAATTCATATTCCTGAAATAGCAGCAGCCATCTACAAATCTTCCCTACCAACACAGGCTTCTTAACCAGGTATTTCAGAGAAGAGTGGTCAGTGAATGTCTTGAATTGTCCTCCTAGAAGATATTACCTGTATTTTTGCAGAGCATAGACCATGGCCAATCCTTCCATTTTTGTGGTTGAGTAGTTGTGCTTTGCACTAGAGAGCTTCCTACTGGTGAAAGAAATAGGATGATCAATATCTCCTTCTCCTAGTTGTGCTAAAATAGCTCCAAGTGCAATGCCGGATGCATCAACATGTACATGGAACACCTTGGATTAGTCTAGGAATATTATAATAGGTGCAGAACCATCATTTCATTTAGCAGTTCAAAGTTTTTTTGGCATTCCTCATCCTAGAAATAGGACACATCCTTCTTCAACAATTTCTTCATAGGTGCAGTGATCAGAGCATAGCCATCAATAAACCTTTTGTAATATCTGGTGTGTCCCAAAATGGAGTGCAGTTGTTTTTCATTGGTAGGGATTTCTAGGTTGATAATAATTTCAATCTTGGCTGGATCTATCATCAACCCTTGTTGACACACAAAATGGCCCAACAAGATTCTGAAAGGAACACAGACTATACATTTATTTAAGTTAAGATAAATATGATGCTTCCCGCAAGTATCAAGCATCATGCATAGATTGGACACATGCTTCTTTACTAGCCCAAACACAGTCCAGTAATCAAAATATACCTCCAATAACTTATGCAAGAATTCTTTGAACATAGCTATGGGATCTAGATCTGCCTGATTAAGGTTTCTAGCTAGGTTTTTTGTTGCAAAGGTCAGACCGCTATTATTATAGCTATGAAGGCACACACATTATTTAATTCTCTCTCTCAAGGTGTGGAAACCTGGTTCCAGCACCCCCCCATACTGCTTTAGGTGAGACTTTGACCTGCGCAAGTAGGTCACTGCCGAAAGGGCCAGTAGTAAGAGGGTTTTGTTGGTTAAGCTAACTCTGAATCTAGGTCAGGACCCCTCAAGCCAAAAATGGTTCTGCTTTTGGGACCAGGATCATTTTGAGAGAGAAATTGGGTGATGTGGCAGCCCTCAAATATTGAGTTAGAAGACTGGTTTGAGAATAAAATTCAAGAATTTTCGATCAAGGAAAACAAAAGTAAGAAGTTGTCTACTGAAGATTGGAAACATAAGTATATCTTTACAGAGATTCACGAGATTTTCTTTGTGACATTTGTAGAAGAGTTACAAGAGTGGTTATCAAGGTTATCTAAATTCCAAACCTGCTGGATGGATGATAAGGTGGTCTTGCTTTGGTCTTCTAGTGTAATTTTGATCTGATGATACCCTGAAAATCCATCAATAAAGGAGTAAGCATCTTGTCCTCCCACATTATCCAATATCTCATCTGAAAATGGAGTAGGGAAGGGTTCATGCACACATGCATCGTTGATCTTGCGCAAATCTACAAAAATCCTTATCTCTCCCTTGGTATTCTTTTCTTGAATAACCATGGGACTCACCCAATCAGACTTCTCCATAGGCTCGATGATGCCTGAAGCAACCATCTTCTCTAATTTATCTTTCACTTTATTCTTATACTTGGGATTTAATTAGTATGGGCACTCCTTGATAGAGCACACATCTAGTTTTAGAGTAATCTTCATAGCTCCCAAATCTCCTACAATTCCCTTGAGCTCAGAGAAATTTTTGGGAAACAGGTCCTAATACTTTGTTAATAGCTCTGCAACCTTTCCTACTATGTCATCGTCCCAGTAATCTTCTATCTTGACCAACTTGGGCTGCTCCTCTATCCTGATGTTGTCTTCCTTTAAATTTAGAGGCTTAGTTACATCCACCATCCCTAATAAGGGCTCTACAACTAAGCGCTCCCCTTCAGACTCAAGAATGTTGATATTCCTTGGATCTTCCTCATTATCTTCTACCGATAGATTCATGTAGTTGAAAATGTCTTACATTTGTGCTTCCCATGCTAGCGCAACACATTCTATTCGAGGCCTAGACTCATCAAAGATAAGTGATTCTATATCCTGCAAAGATTCATCCAATTCTTCCAAACCTCCGACCAAGCCAAAGGTTGATAGAAAACTGCCAGTCATTTTAATCCAATGGTGAGTCCCTTGGCACAGCTCCGTTTCCAAATACCATGTAGTAGGTATTGGTCCCAAAAAATGGACAAACATATTAATCCATTTGTTCCATTGTTTCTCATTCCAAACCTTCATCCATGTGGCCAGGTGTTTGCGCAGATCATCTTGGCCATAGAAAAGCTTGGTTGGAGGGGTAGTGGGCTGCTCAAAGTGAAACTTCATCATTTTAATTCATTCCTCCCAATCCTTAAAGATCCCTTTGTGCATATGTCACCAACATGTTTGGGATGTGTGCATGGCAAGATCAAGGTCCCAGAACCTTCGTTCTTCCAGGAAAACCTTTTCCAAATTTTCCAAAAATAATAAAACACTATCAAAACCATCAAAATAGGGTAATTCTCTTACCTCTGAGGAGATGCACCAGAAATTTTTAGTGATCTTAAGGTAGCGCTGAACAGAAACATCACGAAACCAATTCTGCTAGTTCTCCATTTCCCCATCTGAATCTGAAAAACATGAGCTATCCTTTTCCCAATTTAGCATTCCATCGGCCATAGGGTTAATCCAATCCTCATACCATGTAGTCAGCTTGTATATATGGTCAACATCATCTCCTTCACGCACTGGTTTTGTACATCTTTCTCATTCCACTGGATCTAAAGGTATTATTACCCGCATACTGTCATTCTCAAAGATCATTCTTTTGCGCTTCAAATTGATGATACCTCTTGTATCGATGGCCCAATCTAGACCTAGTAGCATAGGATAAGGGTCTGCATCATCTAAAATTTGCATTACTTCAAAATCTATGTGTACCTTTATGCCAACAATGTCTACCAGAACCTGTGGGAACCTTCCAAGTGGAATGATCTTCTTCTAATTAGCCATGCGCAGCTGAATGGTGGACCACTCCAGCTTTGATTCACCCATATTTTGCTAGGTCTATTTAGGTAGAAAATTTTCATTAGAGCCCAAGTCCAAGATGACATGATCCATCTCATACTCTCTAATTTGCATGGTCATGAGCATCTCCTAAATAGTTCTCTTCTTGTTCTTATAAATCTTGTTCACTGCCTTAGTTTCACTTTGAGGAAATTATTTGTCTGCACAACTATCTATCAGGGCTTGAATATTATCCACTTATTTTTTGTTACGCAATAACTTAATGCAGGCTTGTAGGAAAGGCTTGACTTCATCATCAATCTTTGCTTCCATGAATGATTTGGATGTGGATGCATTTGTAGCAGCAAAATCCTTCCTGGATTCTACAAAAAATTCATCTTCCTTCTGTAGGTTGAGTCCTTCCTTATTTTCTGAGGCCTTCTTGATCAAAGACTCTGTGTCAGCCTTCTTTCCCCCGCCTCCTCCAGTAGTAGCACAACTGTGTGTAATTATGTTTACACTTGGATCATCATCGTGCAGCTCATCTTTAACCATGTGTATGTTCTGCGTAGCTGTCTCCTATTGATTTTCCTGCATTCTAGAAATAAAAACAGGACAATCTTCAATTACATGATCAAATTGTATGCAATACCTGTAATATTTTCACATTGGGTTCAGACAATCATGTGCATAGTGTCCTGCGTCTCCACATTTATAGAAAATTAATTTTCCTTGTCCACTACATGCGCCTCCACCTCTCCCTCCTCCCCTTCCTCTTGCTGGAGATCCTCCATGCCCAGAAGGCGATGCTGGTGAAGATGGGCCGACCTGCACCATATAGAGGTTGGAATTGTCCATAATTAGCTCGAACGTGTTGCAGTGGTATTCATTGTGGCAAATAGAAGAGAAAAAATTGCACCATTGTTGCTTCATTTATGGCACATAACTTCCTAATCAAGGGAAATGGTTCATATCATGTCGTTAAGCTACCTTATAGTTATCTCACCATAGTTGGGGAGAACCACTTAGTACTATAGCATCCCTAGGTCATAATGGATTTAGCCCTCTCGCTTGCATGTAATATTGGAACAAGGTACCCTGATCTTTTGTGTGGCCAGAACCCTTACAGTGTATACACCACACATCTGTGACAACTTCCTTTCCCCTATCTCTGCACAGGTTATGAATCTTCAACTGCATTGCCTCCAACTAATTTTGGATTTGCAGCCTTCCAAATTGGTCATCAGCTCTGGGCGGGGCTTCTAGTTTCATGGCTACTTCCAAGGCTTCAACCAGAGAGTCAATCTTTTGCTGGTTCATAGGCCCATTCAGATGTGGTAATATCATGGAAATAAACCATTCATTATGTTGCTTATCATCATAGATAAATCCTTTTTCACTGATAGTGTGCTTCAGCCACTGATTCGTCTCCCAAACAGATTTAGTTGGCTCTTGTCTGATATATTTTAACTTTGTTACACACTGCGAGTAAGACTTTGGTTTTCTAAATTTCTTCTTCAAAGTGTCCTTGATCTGAGCAATAGTTGGATCAGTGTAATGAGTCAGGTATCCCATAAACCAGTCTAGTGCATGACCTTCAAATGCCATAGCTAGTTGTGCTCTCTTAACAACATCAGCGTTAACATTTTGCACAGTCCATACTGCATTTTCAATGAACCAAAAACTATCCATATATTCATCTCCCACACCCTTGATGGTGGGTAGCTTCATGTGCGAATCCATATCTTCTCTTGGTGGTGGTGGTGGTGGAGTAGGAGATGACTTACCCTTGCATGAGTTCGACTGCAAAGTAGGTGGAAGGCTACCTTCGGTGCACATAGCCTCACCCCTCTTTGTATCACTATCAGGTGGATTTCTCAGAGGGATGTATACAAATTTTTCCCCTCTCTCATTAGCCTAGAAATATTTCTCATTGCACGTAGTACTTTCTAGCTTATTTAGGGTCATTCACTCAATGTGACTACACAAAACATCCTTTTCACACAATAACATCTTAATCACCAAAGGCAAGGAGCGTATTAATTTACCTCTTAGTCCCTTGAAGAACTTCCTTTCAGCGTTAGAATATGACACAAACTGATATACTGCAAACTCTTTTAAAAACCAACCCAAAATGCTATCAACTCAATGGTATACAATACAGGTGATGGAGTTATCAGTCTGTTCTAATTGTTGGTTCAACTCAGGTGTCCACTGAGTGACATTATCGTCCTTCAAGTAGGTTTGGAATTCAGTTAACCTTGATAAACAATCTTGTAACTCTTCTGTGAATGTCACAAATAAAATCTCATGAACCTCTATAAAAATATACTTTTTTTTCCCATATTCAGTAGACAACTTCTTACTTTTGTTTTCCTTGATGGAAAATTCCTAAATTTTCTTCTCAAACCAGTCTTCTAACTCAGGATTTGAGGGATGCCACATCACCCAATTTATCTCTCAAAATTATCCTAGTCCTAGCAACGAAACCATTTGTTGTCTTGAGGGTTCCTAACCCAGGTTCAAAGTTAGCTTAACCAAAAAAACCCTCTTACTACTAGCCCTTTCATTAGTGACCTACTTTCGTAGGTCAAAGTCTCACCCGAAGTAGCACGGGGGCGTACTAGAACCAGGTTTCCACACGTTGAGAGATAAAATTAAATAATGTGGGTGCCTTCAAATCTATAATAATAGCGGTCTGCCCTTTGCAATAGAAACCCTAGCCAGAAACTCTAATCAGGCAGATCTAGGTCAAATTACGTAAGCTATCCTATGCGCACATAGATAAAGGCTTCAGAGCCCCTTCAATAATATTAATAACATGATATTCAGATATTACAATAACATATATAATAAATTCAGGTATGCAACCAATCCAAACATAGATAATTTACTTGATGTAGTAATCAGAAATAATACACAAAAATAGATCATAAAGAGAAAAATTGATGCATTTGATACTTAGGATTATCCAAAACACTTATTTACTCATTCACAGTTCATAATCTCCTTACAATACTTTAGTTCCACATGTGCACACAGCCAGCGGGGTCCATAGACAACATGACTAAAGTCTTTGTGCACACACCCAGCAGGAGCCTCCTAAACCCAGAAAAATTCACTTCACAGCTCAGAACATCATAACTTACTTACAACTTATCCAAAAATTGTCCTATCTGACTCGACCTACAATTCTGTATATAACATAGCTTGCGCTCATCCTATGGTCCGCAAACTGTGGTTTGTGACTCCTAGTTTTACCCTTCAGCCCATTACTACTCATGAAGGGGATTTGACTCACCCCAAAGCCCCTTTGACCTGTGCATTTATTATGTGCACGACTTAAACCTTACAAAAATACTATATTTTTATCAACATTTGGTCCTAAGGGACCTCGCTCCAATAGTACTGAATGACAACAATTGGTGTGATGATTCTAGTCATAGATGTTGTGTAATTTGTTGTTATTAAGTGGGCATTGCCTCAAATGGTGTCTTTGTTTGCATCGCAAATAGAACACGGATAATGCCTTCTTAGTGTCTACTTGATTTTTCTTTTGCCTACAATATATCCAATTTTTAGGCTAATGAACTAATAATATTGATCTTAAAATTATCCAACTAGATACCATTTTCCACATAAGTGAATCCTCCTGAGGCTAATTTCATGAGTCTGGTGGAGACATCCCTTGCACCTTTTCCATGCTTGGGGACTCCTGTTGAGGTTCGAAAATAATATATTTTTGTCACTTTTTTATCTTTAGTTTCACTTACCTTTTCTCTCATAAGCCCATCATAGTCATCATTTCGTAAACAAATATTATCATTTATGCGCAAACACCATGTTTTAGCTATAATGGTTATAACTTAAGAATCTGAAGGTAATTGTGTCCATGTTTCTAATAAGTTTTTTGATTTTATTTATAAAATCAATTAAATATTTTATGGCTATAGAAATTAAAAAAAAAAATCATCTATTCCTTATTTCTATAGCTAGATCACGAGTTTTTTTCCACACAGAAAAAAAAAAACATGGCTTATATACTGTGCCATCCAGAGCATAAAATAACCAAAAAAATCATTACAAATAGATCAACATGAGTACCAAAAAGGGTTTACAACCACCCAAAGATCATATTAATCGAGCAAGAAACAGTGCCTTCCTTACCCATTTAAAAAAAAAACACAAATACAGCTTTAAACTGAAGCAACATCCCAAAGCTTAACAATAACTATAAAAACTTAGTCTGCATACATAAACAAAGAAATGATACAAGAGAAAAAAGTTATGTGCCATTCGCAGATCCCCCGGTCCAAAAACAACAAAAGACAAAGAATGTTCTAATGTCCGCCATAACATCGCGCAAAGGAAAAAGCTCAGATACCATTGAAAGTACAGACGATACTTAGTTGAGACTCACTATACCCTGAGCACCCGAACTTGTATCATCCACCATCTCATAATACATGTTACCAAACTCAACAGTTAGTCCCATTTTTGAAAGTCTGTCCGCCTGTGCATTTGACTCTAGATAGATATGATTTAAAGTAATGCTTGTAAAAGAAGTCCTAAGAGAGTAGATACGCTCCAACCATGAATTCAGGTTGTTAGGATTGAGATTTTTACCCCTATTCAGATGATCTATGAGAACCTGCGAATCACCCAGCACCCACAGGTTGTCAATATATAACTGAGCTGCAAACCAAAGCAAACCCCAGAGGGCTAGGAACTCCGCCCTAGTGTTCAATCCCCTACCACCTGACCAGTGAATATTACAATGATATGATGGTGAGATCAGTAGCCACGCACCACACCCATAGACATAATGTTGAGAAGCTCCGTCGAAGAAACCCACGGGATAATGTATCTCAAAAGGCCGCAATCGCTTTGAGAGGTCCATAAGATGTTTGTCACCATTCTTCAACTTACTCCATAGGCTAATAATACTATAAGTAGTCCCCTCATAACAGTCCTGAGTTCCTTCAAAAATCACTCTGTTCCGACTGAGCCATATAAACTAGTGGAATAAGGCTGGAAAGACTCCAAATTTTTTGTGCTTATTCTTACCCCATACTATGAAATCCATCGTGTTCTCAAAATTATGAAAACTAATGTTAAAGAAACAACCCAGACACCTTAAAACATTCTTTGCGAAGGAGCATCTATAAAAAATATGTTCATTATCATCTCCCCCCTTCATGTATAAAAAAAAAACACCAGGTCCACACTTTCCACTCTTCCTCAAATTCTCCCATGTAAGATTTTTATTTTTTAGCACCGGCCATAGAAACAATTTCATTTTCAGTTTGGCATTTGACTCCCATATACTCATGCTGGTCAATAACGCCACCTGAAAACTGGACTGCGAAAAAATCCTTTTATAGATGTCCTTTACCACTGACATCTCATTTATAAGAGGCCCCTCCCAAATTAGCTGATCACCACTCATGTTCCAATTTGATCCTCTGCTTCTCAGATCCAAAGTGAAAGTATTCCAATCCTCCCGAAAATGGTAAGAATAATCCCTCAGCCGATTTCCACTCCGGTACCCCATCTCTTTGCTCCATTATAATCTGGCATAAATAGAAAATTCCCCTTATGTTTAAACACCTCAACAACTATCCACTGCATGATGAAAAGCCCCAATCACCCCTCCAAATGTCCTGTTCGATTAGTATTTTGTCTCCCTTTCCGAAATCCCAACACAACTGGGATGAAAAATCCTTCCAGATATACTTGAAACCATTCCAAATTTGTGACGCCCCTTTTGCTTTTCGCCACCCAGTCAAACAAAATTTCTCTAGATATGATTATTTTAAATATTTATAGCTTATAATTTCATTTCACATACCTTTCTTCATCAAAGCCCTCCACAGTGATTTCATAAGCAAAGCTCACCCAAAGGTTTCCAAGCCCTTTAAGCCCCAACCCCCCTTCTCCTTAGGTCTCATAATCACATCACAGAAAACCAAGTGGTACTTACCCTTCATAGCCTTTCCGTTCCATAATAATTTCATCATTTTTCTTCTAAATCGAGAAAGAATCCTTTTTGGAATAACATAAATGTGAGCCCAATACACCATCAACTGTTGAATAACCTCTTGTATAAGAATTACCCTACCTCCCAGAGACAGCCATTTATATGTCCATTTGCTGATTCTCATCTCCACCTTTTTGATCAACCAGGACCAATCCTCAAAACAGTAATTGTTTGGCTTTAAATAGAATCCTAAATATTTAAATCCAGCTGACAGGGGCTCAATTTTGAAGTCAAAAAGATTGCCCATCGTCGAAATAACCTCTTCATCACCCACATTTGAATAGATTCACGATTTTAAACTATTTTCAACCATACCGAAAGCATCACAGAATTTGCTAAAGATGTCACAAAAATATTTCCAAACAGATCTAAGAATCATACCATACAGTAAGACATCATCGACAAATAAGTTGTGGCTTATTTCCCTAGACAGTGATAACTTTATGCCTTTTATAATTCCCTTTGAAATAGTTATACCAATATTACAGCTTAGGATATCCATAACAAGAATAAAAAGTAATGGGGAAAGCACACTTCCTTGTATCAAACCACGCCCTGGTCTAAAGAAATCAGAAGCAACTCCATTAATAATAACCGCCATAGATGTATTTGTAACACATCCCAATATCCAATTTACCAAGCCTTGATCTAAACCAATCTTGAATAAGATCATGCGGAGTAATCTCCAATCAACACGATCATATGCCTTTCATAGATCAATCTTCATTAACATAGCCTTATATTCTTTGTATGAATGGAGTGGACCACCTCTTGAGTTGAAGCCACAACATCATGGATGCTCCTGTCTTTCAGGAACCCAGACTATTCGGGGGAAATAAAACAAGATAGCACCATTTTCATTCTTCCTGCAATGGTTTTAGATATCATTTTATAGAGCGTATTACATAAATAAATTGGCCTGTAATCACTAAAATTTCTGGGTTCAGATATCTTCGAAATCAAAACTAGAAAATTGGAATTAACATCCCCACTGATCTGCCCAGATGTTCTAGCATCCTCCACCATTTCCACAATAAGGGGCAGAAAAATATTAACGAAGTGGATAAATAAATCCGGGGTCCATCCATCTGGTCCCAGGCTCTTATCCACTGCAAATGATTTTAGTATCTCCATAATCTCCTTTTCACAGACAGGCTTGTAAAATTCCAATGCAGAAGCCTCATCAAACATAACTGGTAGTGCTTTAGTGGCCCATAGAATATCATCATACTGGACATTGTCACGGGCTTTAAATAGGTCCCCAAAGTGACTGAGAGTTTCCTCATGAATCCTGGTCGTGGAGTAATAAAGATTTCACTTTTCCTCAATACACATTATCGCATTTGTCTTTTTCCTTCCTTCTGATGTGGCATGAAAATATTTAGTATTCAAGTCGCCTTCACGTAGCCATGTCACTCGAATTTGAGCTGCCGTGATTGTTCTTCCATGAACAAAATATGCCTTTTTTCCATCTCCAAGTCCTTCAACTTATTCCATGTCCCCTCGTCATGATCAGACTCCTCCAAGACCTTTAAAAGTCTTTCCATCTCCTTTAAAATCTCAGCAAAATGATACTTTATATATATTTTCTTCTCCTGTTCCTAGCTCTTCACCACATTTTTTAAACTTCTCATCACACCCATGAGATGATCTGAAGCAGACACATTCAGATTTCTAGGATTTGATTTAAAATGGCTCATAACCAGATTGACAAAATCAACGTCATCAAGCCATACCTTATTAAACTTAAAGGGAAAACACTTAGCATACTTTTCAAAATCCCAACTGAGAATAATCGGCCTATGGTTCAAGATTATAACATTCCCAATGTGATCATTCCACTTCTCAATTTTTTTCAACAAGAATTTAAAAACCAGAAACCTATCAAGCCTCTTTGCAATCAACGCCTCCCATGCCTACCATTATGCCATGTAGGACCATTTACCGCCATCATCAGGTCACAGAGGTTTCAAGATGTGAATAGAGATCTAAGGTGAGTTTCCATGGGATCTGCATTGCCATCCCTGCCCCAAATCTTGTCAGGGTGCAGCGAAGAGTTGAAATCTCCAGCAATTATCAGATTTGACAGAGTCAAAATCCCACTTTTGTCAATCCGGTCCCAAAAAATACGCCTCTCCTGATATGGTGCATAAAAATTGATTATGTGAAGCTTGTTCTTGTGTCCCCTACAGTGACCAGTGATGAGAATACCACCAAAAAAACCTAAGGCCTTAAACCGTGCCACAGTTGGGTTCCATAGAATAATTTCCCCTCCTGAATGGCCCGAAGCATCCCGAGCAACAATATTCCAAGCTGGGAATATTGAACGAAAAACAGCAATAGATTGGTCACCCATATGCATTGTCTCCTGGATACAGATAATAGAAGGATTTAATTTTTTTAGAAAATCACTAATCAGCTAAAAGGGTCTAAGTTTCAATAGCACTTCACCTCCAATAATACTAAAACTTCAACTCATCCATTAGTAACCCCTTGAGGCTTCCCTATGCCTCTTTTTATAGTGGATAAGAGGAGGTTACATCTCCATACAAGAAGGGATAGAGTCCTCCTTCAAAGGGATTAGTTCCTTACATCAAGGGGTTAGCTCCTTATTGGATGGGATGCATGAACATGAAAGGAGCATACTTTCCACCGCAGGAATGTTTCTATAAGCTCATAAAAACAACTTTAATTGAGCTTCTATATTTTACATGCGCCTTTTCTAATCTTTTACAGGAGTCTGCACTTTTGATAAGCAAAAATTGCACTTGGCTACGCATGATTTATAGCCAAAAAGTGCGGGACCGCAGGCGAAACTAGGAGAAAGTGCGGTACCATAGTTTTAAGGCTTTTATGAGCTTTTCTCTTAGTTTCAAGGCTTGACTTTGGGAACTTTGATATTGTAGACTTTCAAGGGAGTACTTAAAATGTCATGGTGACAAATTTCAGTGTAACAAATTGCCCCCTAAAGTGCGAATTCTGAGAATATTCGAAGAGTGATGTGCTTTATCATTTCAAGGATTAGCCTGTGGACACCCCAGTCAGAACCCTGTAAAAACATTCAACGCAACACAGACATATATATATATATCATCGCTAAGGTAGGCATTCCCATACTCATATCAAAAACTAACTAAACTTGTTCTGATACATAAATGATTTTAATATTACATCAATAATGTAGACACAGCATGGACGCAGTCATCTGTAATGAATCGTCTACTGCATAATGAATAATAAAACTCCTCGTAGCCTAGATGGTGGAAACTAGATCCAGGGTCTTGATTTCTGCTTCCCGAACTAGTACGATTTTGTCCATGCGATTAAATTTGTTGAATTCAAACATGGTAGAAACCACTTGATTACCAGTCAATGATGTGAACTGTTAACAAGTGTGAGAGAAACCACCAATAATGAAAATGCCTCTCAAAGTACTCAGTACAATCCACGAAATGTGAATATGTGATCTGAAGTCGAACATTTCACGGAATCGTTCAATCGAAGGTCAATGATGTAACCTGTCAACGAAGGCGAGAAATATACTATTAAGGCATGCAGATTCCAAGGTACTGATGAATTCTAGTTCAACTTCCTAGATGATGAGCTGTCATCGATAGAAAGTGATCCGTCGTAAGCAAGCTCATGACACGAAACCATAGATCAAGTTTTGAAGAAATATTTTGCAAGGACTGACTCAGGGATGGTCAATGCAAATGGAGAAAAGTGTTTGCAGATGAATGGTTTGTTTGATAGTCCTCTTGAACACATAACGACACTACATATGGTTTGGTGACAGTTGCCCTAAGCTAATACCCATAAACCAGCTGAAGACTTTCAATGTGGTTTGATTTACTGATAGAGAAAGGATTTCCCAACCTAGGTAGAAGTGCGACAAAAAGTGTCGTGTTCAAGAGTGGTGAAATTATTTTTCAAATCAAAGTGTAACAAACAATTCTATTTTTCTCTCTTTTCCCCCACCATTTCTGGAAAGTACCTGTTTATTTTTTACAAGCTTAAGGAGGATAAAATTTGCTTGTTTATAAGCTCATCCTTCGGATGAGTCCAAATTAGTTTAAAATCGAACCCTAAGAAGGAGTGGTCCGTTCCTATTTGTAATCGACAGGTCCTTTACTGTTAAATTTTAATGAGTCCAATATAGGAGAAACTTGGTGTTTTTCATTTTTAGGGAGTTAGAAGAAAAAACTTAAGAAAATTCCATTGCTGTTCTTTTTCGTAAATTTAGTCCCTCAGGCCTGGAAAAGGATAAAATAATGCAAGAGAGAACTCCATTGACCATGATTAGTCAACGTATACCTTTTTCGTAAATAGTCCATTTCAGTCTGGAAAAGGGGTAAACTTATACTGAAAGGATGACTGTTCATTTACTTTAACGAGTTCGAATAGTCAAGTACTCGACGATCTTTTCATCTTTAGAGAGTCTGAAAAGGACTTAAAAGAGGACTCCATGGTTTCACTTTTTTCGTAAAACTTAAAGAGCTTGAAAAAGTGATAAAAGTTTACTCTTCGTCAAAAATGACCATTTTGCCTGAAAAATCCATTATTCTGCACAAAAAATCGAAAAATTAAACATATATGTTTCAATAATAAAGATATTTTGAAAAACTGATTTTTAAAGTGAAATAAACAAATTTAAAATTCATTTATTCGAAAAAACTTATAAAAAGGAGTTTTTCAAGTTCATTTTTACCGTTTGAATTTGGAGTGAAGTTTTTAGAGCTCTGGGCAAAAAATGCTTCACAGAAGATTCTGGGAAAATCGACCGTCAGATTCCAAAACCGTCTGTTTCAGGTAATCCACAACCTCCTTATCTTGCATTTCATCTGTCCAATTTTTTTAATTTTGGGTCAGAATCTTATTTTTGGGAGGGAAATATGTTGAAACATTCGCCCTCAGGGGTCCGCACCTAATGCATTAGGTACCTATGGACCCCGACATCGGGGCCCTGGAATTTTAACACAGGGCCCGTGCGAATCTACGCATTGTCCCTGAGTGTAAAGTGTGGAGGCGCCGTGGAAAATTAAAAAACATATTTTCTTCCTAAATTACCCAATTTTTTTTCTTGAAAATGATTTAAATTCTTCATTTTACTTGTTGTAAGATATCTACAATGCTTATTTGGCGAGAACGGGAGCACAAAGAGGTAGATGAAGCAACGATAAATCATCAACCTACTTTGCAAGCTTTAAGAGCATGCGGGCTTTACAAATTTTGGGCTATTAGTGGCATGAGAGCTCAAGTGGATCTTCTTACTTGGCTGGTAAGTAAATGGGATGTCCAGGACCAGTGTTTTGTGATCGGAGGTCACCAGCTCGAGATTGAGCTGGAATACATCTATTTTTTGACTGGTTTGTCCAGGAGAGGCAAACCATTATCTCTATTTGGGGCTAGTCCAGGTGGCCAGTCTATCGCTAGCCTACAATTAGAGTTCTGTAACGATGAGGCCAATCCCCGGGACAAACGGATTGACATAAAAACTATCATCCGTCTAGAGCTAAAAGTGATCGCTTTTACCGTTTTCAAGCTGTGTGGAAGTGCAGCTTTTCATGTAGCCACTAGATCTCATATGCACATAGCAGTAGATTGCTTTCGAGGCACCATATACAACTGGTGCGAGGTAGTGTTGGCAAATGTGAAAGGCCAACTTACCAGAGCAAATAATGGCAAGCTAAACAACTTTGGATATGGGTCCATTGTAGTCACCTTTGATCTAGAGAGGATCCCCATGTTAGCCCCATGGCACAGTCTTGTTGATTTTGGTCGGCCTCGAGAGCCTAGGATGGTTCATTGGGTTGCTTTGATGGCCCGCCACAGTGAGGGTGGGGAGATTGTGCAATTTTCCTCTACATATTTTCGTTGGTTGGAATGCCAACTTTTTGTTATGGAGGATTTTCCTTATGCCGGCATGCACTTTCGTGGCGACCAGCATATACCCCTTCCTCCAGGAGCTCAGTGGGACGAGTCAGGTAAAAAACATTTTTTGACATGTTCTAATTTCTAATTTTTATTTTATTTTTAAATCGTCCAAAAATGATAACAAAAATTTTCAAATGCAGATGTGGGTTCAACTCAACCTGCCATTCTCCGCCCCTTTGACCGGAGGCAAAGGGATGCAGCAGCACCACCACCACCCCCACAGGATCAGACTGCAGATATCCTGACTGACTTAGAGCACCATCTGGAGTGGCTCACTATAGATATTCCTAAGACTACTATAGATGATATCCCACTCCGACTACAAAGATACATCATAGGTGTTCCTGGTCCATTTAGGAGGTTTTTGACTAGGGTGGCAGGAGCAGTGGTGTATTATCATGATCATCACCACGGATAGTGGATGATTGACTTGTAGACTTATTTTTGTATCACTTTTTTCTGATCATAAGGCGTTTTGAGCCTATGATCGAAGACGATGTATTATTTTTTGAACACTACATTTATACTATGATATACTATTATTTCCAGTTTACCTATTCAGTCATGTTATGGAATGTTTGATTTGTTACTTTTTTATCACAAATGTCTATTTATAACATTAGAAGAAATTGCATCTGCTAATGTATTTAAATTTCTTGAAATGTGTTGATATTTAATATAATTGAACTCTCGTTCCAAGAGATGAACCCTTAAAAATAATCTTAATAATACTGGATTTCTAATGGCATATACTCGATTTAACTGTAATACAACAAGTTCAAAATCTAACTTAACGATCAAACTCCGAATTCCAAATGAAATGGATTCTGATAATAATTCAATAACTGCACTATATTCGGAAATATTTTTCATCGTTTGACCGAGACTTACCCCATGTATCGATACTAACTCGTCAGTGGGTGAGTAAATAACCCAAGCTGCAAAAGAGATGTTCCATGTACTATGACAAGCGCCATCAACAAAACCAATATACGTTTGAAAGGACGTTGACATCTGCAATATCAAAAATATCCATATAAGCGGGAATAATAGTAAGATCACACTTACACTAGGCACACGTTTCTAATCTATAGCACACTAGCTAAAAAGTAACTAATATACAAAGAAGATCTCCACATGAAGTCAAGCATAATATCTCTTCAGATAAAGTCCATTTTTGGGTTTACCCAAAGAGACCCCGTCAAAATCAATCAATTAATAGGCCCCTTTTGCAAGCTATCGCTTGACAATGTAAGGACCATTCCACATGGGTTCAAATTTCCCAACCCCTAGTTTATCATTGGCTTGATCATAAATCAAAACTAGGTCTCCTTCTGAAAAATTACGAGGAGTAACACTTCTATCATACTGAGATTGTATTCCTTTCGCATAAGCCTCGGTAGCTAATGCAACGGTGCGCTGATTCTCATCTAATTCAGCCAAGTATAAAAAATGTTTCTCCTCTTCAGAAGTATCTGGTAATAAGTCTATGGCTAGTTGGAGTGATGGTATCTCGCATTCAATGGGTAATACCGCTTCTAAAACGTAAACCAGTTGAAAAGGGGTAAAACTTGTCGATGTTTTTGCTGAGGTTCGATACGCCCAAAGTGATGAAAATAACATGGTATGCCAATTTGACTTATGAATTCCAATGATCCATTTGATAATGGTGATTAAAACTTTATTAATCACTTCAACTAAACCATTGGCCTGTGGATAATATGGTGTAGAACTGTCATGGCGCAGAACAAGCTGGTCTGTTAACTTGATCATCATGATATTTCGAAAATGGCTCCCGTGATCAGTAATTATTTCTTGGGGTACACCGAAATGAGCAATCACATGATTGAATACGAAAGTAGCTGCAGTTTTTCCATCTTCTACAAATGTAGGCATCGCCTCGACCCATTTGGTAAAATAATCTACTGCTAGAATAATGTACCCATGCCCCCCGGCCGAGTGAGGGTTACATGTAATGAAATCGATGCCCCATTTTGCAAATGGACCAACAACAATTATGGGGTGAAGAGAAGCAGGTGGTGCACGCATTTTTTGATTGAAGATTTGACAATTATGACATTTTTGGACCGCATAAATACAATATTTAAACATAGACGGCCAAAAATAACTTGTGCGCAATATATTTTGGGCTGTGGCGTACCCAGACATATGATCGCCACATGCTCCAGAGTGACAGTCATTTAAAACCTTTTTAGCTTCGTCATGAGTTAGACAACATTGAAAAACCAAATCCGCACCACGACGGTAAAGTGTGTCGCCAACAATGTGATATTGTTGAGACTGGAAACGAATTTTTCGTTGTTGTTACCGTGAAAGCTCAGGACGAAAAGATTGGGTTTGAAGATATACGATAATATCTCCATACCATGGATCAATGGTACTAATAAGAAACAAGGATTCATCCACGATTGGTTGTTCCGCCATAGTTTTTGTATCAGTATGTGGGAAATCACACATAATTTCAGCAAATATCAATGATTTCTTGGATTTGGACTTTTCAAACTTCTGCAGGATAACAATCCATTTGGAGTATTTTCCCCCTAGCAATTGTTTGGTCAAGATGTACATCATAGGGTTGCAATCAGAGATCACTGTCATTTTGTGTAAAAGTATGTAGTGACGAAAATGTTGGACAGCTTGCACAGCTGCCAAGGCCAGTTTCTCCACATGTGAGTATTTGATCTCAGTCCGATGCAAATTTTGACTAAGATAGTAAATCACATCTTCACTATGGAATTCATATTCCTGAACTAAAACCATTCCTATCATGGAATTGGAAGCGTAAAAGTACAAAAAGTAATCTTGGCTGTAGTTGGGAGGATGTAGTAATGGTGCATGGGTCAACTCGTTTTTCAAAGCATTAAAATATCGATCAACGACCTCGTCCCAAAAGAATGGAATGTTCTGTTTCAACAACCTAGTGAAACCTTTCGTTAACTCGACGTAGTTAGGAATGAATCGATGTAAAAAGTTTTCTTTCCCTTGCAAAATTTGGAGTTGGCGAAGACTAGAAGGAGGAGGTGAATTGATGATTTCCTCAACCTTCGATGGGTCGACACGAATGCCTGCCTTTGAGACAATAAATCCCAATAATCGTTCGAATTCTATGCAGAAAGCACATTTGTGAGGATTCAAATGAATCTTATAGTGCCTACATCATATAAAAATGGCTCGTAAATGAGTAATATGATATGCTCTGTGTGAAGAATGAGCAGGAAAATCATTGAGGTAGGGTTGCACAATATGCTTAATGTCGTGAAATGCATAAGACATGGCCCTTTGAAAAGTGGTGCTAGTGTTCTTAAGGCCAAAAGGTAATTTGTGATAAGCAAAATTTCCCCACGGACAAATGAAAGCTGTTTTAGGTTGATCTGCAGGGAGTATGTTTATTTGATTATAGCCAGAAAATCCATCCATGAACGAAAACATTTCACTTCCAGCACAGTCATCGATAATTTGATCGATGTAAGGGGTTGGATAATTGTTTTTAGGACAAGCTTGATTTATATCCCTATAGTCGATACATACTCTTATTGTTCCTTGTTTTTTATTGACTGGAACAATATTAGATACCCAGTCCGTTAACGGGATTGGATAAATAAAACCTGCATGAAGTAATTTTTCAACTTCTTCTTTGATAGCGGCAGCTTTTCTCGGATTAATCTGATGTAATTTCTGTCTGATTGGTTTGGCATCCGGGTATGTCTTCATTTCATGTTCAACGATTGACGGATCAATTCCTAGAATTTATTCATATGACCAGGCAAAGATGTTGCAAAATTCCTGAAACAGGGCCTTATATGCTTGAATTTCTTTAGGTGTACAAGAAGCACCTATGTGAATGTTTTCAACAATTCCAGGTTTTTTTGAAATGTCAACAGGAACCGTCGTAGAAATATTTTCTAAATTCAATTCAGAATCGGCATGTGAAAGAGGATTATGAGGTTCTTTGACGTAGTCAGTGGTAAAAATGGAGGAAAAATCATTCTCAAAATGATCGAGATCAGGTAAAATGAAGACCTATGGTGTAGATCTTCCCATGGTAATTCATCTACCGACAAGAATTCACGAATATGCTCATCAGTATGGAAAACTTGTTGGGCAGGATATAGATTTGGTGTCGAAGCTAAATTCGATATTGAAAATGACTCCTAATTGATCACATTCACTGGATCAGATATGGTTGAAGGGGTATCAGAAAATGACTGTACTTGCTGATATGCTAGTTCAAAAGGACTCAAAGGCATCGGGCCCTCGAAAGAATCCAATTTTGATTCTAAAGGTACTATCCAAGGATCATCAAAGGAAATAGTACTTGATGTAATCATATTGATATTAGCAATAGGAGTTTGTACGTTAGTAGGAGGCAGGGAAAAATTTCCCAGTAAAGCTGAATCTTTAATCTAACCTACTCTGACATCCTTATAAGGGATAGTCGATTTTCCGATATGTTGGATACTATCAGTAGAGGCTGGGTCGGATGAATAATATGAGAGTTGATCTATCTTAACGATCTTTCCTTTATGAGGAAACATGATGAGAAGAAAGATCGATGATACAACAATAGTCATAGCGTAAGACCAACTGCGACCCAGAAGAAGGTTATAATCCAGAGGGGCATCAACCACTTCCACATCTAGATTAACCTTTTTGCCTTTGACCTCTATAGGTAGATATTGTAAAATACCATATGGCTGAAAACCTCTTCCATCAAACGCTTTGAGAATAGTTGGTGATTGGTTGATTTTTGGAGAACCAAGTGATTTCCAAAATTTTATCATTATACACGTAGAAGCCCCTTCATCAACAACAGTACGAAAGATACGCTTGTTCTTGACTATTACCAGAATTTGAAAGGCCATTTGATGAGGTAGGCGCGGTGTAAAATTTTCTAAATCGAAGATCATGAGGTTCGAATCCTGGAGATATACAGCTCCTAAGGCTGACGAGAGTAATTTTCTTTGGGATGGGCATGATTGCAATACTTCCAAAGCCGACATTGTTGAAGGGGAAATTGCCAAATCTTCAACAATATTGTAATTCTGAGTAGCTCTCGCATGTGGATTAAAAGTTGATTTACGAAGTACACCTTTTGCAGGCGGTTTAATTACTAAGTAGGGATTTTGTTTCTCGATCTGTAATGGATCAGAAACTGAGGGAGATGTAGTCGATGCAGAATTGGATGTTTTTGCTTCTTTACTAGTATTTTTACTACCGTATTCTTGCGATCGTGTCGCAACTATGAAAATATCTTCAACAGGATTGGAGGAATATCCAACCATGTTACTATCTTGAGTGGGAAAAGGATCCTTCAAGACAACGGTATAGGCGAACCCTTAACGAATTTTGATACCTGAGCTCTATGCGAGCACTCCTTCGTAAAATGATCCTGGTCACAGATGAGACAAGGATATCGAGGTTTGCGTTTTTCATCAGTTGGTTCAATTGTATCAGTTTTTCTCTTTTAAAGATTTCTTATTTTTATTCTTACCTTTCTTCTTACCACCAATTTTAGATTTGGCTATAGATGTCTCTACAACATGGATATCGGCAGAAGTTTTTAGGGAAGAATCTCCTTTGGGTGAATCGAGTAAAGTGATAATAGGAGAAGTAGTCTTGGAATACTTCTGCTTACTCTTACCAGTACTAACAGAACCAATTACACCATCAGCGACATGAGAGCCAGAAGGAGTTGCAGTTAACTAACCGAGTCTTGGTAAATAGGGGATTTTATATACAGAGTACCTGACTGAGTGTATACAAGGTCAAGGTATTGAGCCTGAGAAATAACTTGCTCTTCCATAACAACGCCTCCTTTAGCCACATATTCAGTAATTTTGGGCAATAAAAATTTAATAAACCATTCAGCCAAAATTTGATCAGGAATAAAGACTTTCACTAAAATCCTTCTACGTCTCCATTCATGAATGTGATCAGATATGTACATAGATGTAGACTGCTTTAATGAAGTTAGCAATTCTGTGCCATTGTCGTATCTGACAGGCAACTAAAAATGGGTTAAGAAAGCTATCACTAATGCGTTAAAATTATTAAAAGAGCCGCGTGGTAATGCAATGTGCCATTTGGCAGCTGGACCAATGAGAGTTCTCTGAAAAATATGTAATCGGATAGAATCATCGACTAGCGAATTGGATGCGCACCAGAGGTGATAAGTCATAACGTGATTAGATGGGTCCTCTCTTGACTTACCTTCAAATTTTGGAATATCACTGGGCGAATTGTTAGGCATCGGCGGCCAATATGGAAGATAAAAAATGGGATCGTTTGTAAGGCGCGACAGATCCGGTAAATCTAAAGTTGCCATGAATGGTAATCGATGGCTAGGGTCTTGATAATCTCGAGTGATCAAACCAGTGCCAGGAGGAGGATAGCCAGGATATCCTAGAATCGGATGTGCATTTTGAATCTTGTAACCCCCTGGGTAACCAGGATTAACCAAACCATACTAGGGTTGTTGAGGTATTTGATAAGTATACCCAGGGTACGGTTGATACTGATATGTTGGATTTTGTGTACCTTGACCAATTTGATACTATACCTAGTATGGTTGATAAGTAAACTAAAGTTGACTAGAAAAAATCATACTTGTACCAGCTTGTCTCGTAGGCATCTGGGCCGTAGTATGACTTGTAGGTCCCGACTGTGGTACAGAGGCTTGAGGAATTTTCATTAATGTAGGGATAGAAGAAACCAGAGCTACAGATACTCTAGAAACAAATGTTGTAGGTTGAATAAAGGTTGCAGTAGTTGTAGCAGTCTGAGGCGGAGTCTGAGGTGTACTGGGCTCAGGGTGCTGAACAGAACCAGGTGCAGGGATTTGAACAGTAGGCTGAACAGGTTGCTGGGTTGGACCAGAAACTAAAGGTTGTCCAGGTTGATTAGGTAACTGCAAATTAGGTTGCATAGTCTGTTGAACTTGCGATGGATTCCACATCATGTTCATTTCGGGGTATTGACCTGTAGAAGGTTGTACATATGAAGGACCATAGCTTGGTTGAACGTAGGGTCGATAATTAAGTGGTAAATTTCCAGCTCCTTGTAAAAATTATTGACCGGAAGGTGGTTGGAAACCTTGAGTTGGGTACTGACCTTGAGGTTGATAACCCCGAGGCACGTACTGAATCTGGGGTTGATAAGGACCTTGAGGAATATACTGAGTCTGGGGTTGACCTTGGGGTATGTACTGTCCTTGAGGTTGATAACCTTGAGGTATGTACTATCCTTGAGGTTGTTCTCCAGGTAAATAATATTGTCCTATAGTTTGTCCTGGTAGAAAATTACCTTGAGGCTGCTCCCCAGGCAGTAACTGACTACCTTGAGGTTGCCCCCCAGGCGGTAACTGACTACCTTGCCCCCCAGGCGGTAACTGACTACCTTGAGGTTGAGGATTTGGAATATTACCAGACATCATAAAAATTTGCTCTACGTTCGAAGTTTCAGTTTTAGTTCCATTCATACCAGTTGATAACACTTGTTCAGTTGGTCGAGGAGTTGCTCCCGAGAAAGTACCAGAAAGTGACTGGTACCCCGAAGGAACAGAAGGACCATCGTATAAAAATGTTTCTGGTGATTGGGAAAACATAGATGACTCACTTGACATGATTGATGAAGGATAATAACCCCTTGGTGTAGGATGAAAAGAAATTCGGGGTGGTGGAAAACTAAGACCCGGGTTCTCTAAAAAATCTGTCAATGACAAATACCAAGCGTCACTTCTAAAAGGACTGTAGAATATAGATTCACGCTCCCTAAGATTCAAAATCTGTTGGGTTTCGGGAAGAGTTACTTCTTCATCTGGACCGACAAGTTTTTCAATGGAAATGATGTCAGAAGGAAGATTTTCAATAATAATATGTCTTACCCTAGGTGAACCAGGATCACTAGAAGTTGGAGTAACAAATCCTGAAGATGGTTCCAAAACATCAGGTTCAGTGTCAGGTTCAAAAATTTTAGGTTCTTCAGTGAATTCACTGGAAGGAGAAATACTACCAATAAGCTCAGAAACTGAAATCAGCTCTTGAATATGCTCTGTTGTTTGTAGTTGATAATTAGGATGAACAACTATAGATGACTCTCCTACTTCTGTTGATCTAATTCTACTGTCATTAGGCAATACTAGAGCTCGCAGTCCTTCAAGTTGGCTTGGTGTATATTCAGGGGGCTTCCCCTGAAGTCTACGCGATTGTCTCCGTAATTCAGCCACGATTAAAACTTATTAATCACACACAATCAAATGAAAATTCCAATGAAAACTCCTAGAGTCACTAAGGAAACAAACAAATGAATCACACGCTTAAAAAATCTAGGAGATCAAACCACACACAAACAGGAACTTCCCACACTAAAAACACTAGTTGGTGATGAAACCCAACGTCGTAATATTTAATGCAGAAAGGGCAGTTGGAACAGTTACCCCGACAACCTGCTTAATGAAAGAGATTGGTGCAAGTTTCTCCACTTAAACCATCTCGAGTGAATATAACCCTCCGGAGAGTCCAAGTGAGTCTAGTCGATGTCTGCTCCAGGTACAGTGGGATATTTCCACCACCGACACCTTAGGAAAAAAATGTAAGATTATGGTCACTATGGTTACCAACAGGAACTAATATACCTAAGGGAACAGTCTACAGTCTGACATATGCGCAAGGGCAGAGTAACAAATCTCAATCCCCTTGAAGGCTCCTTGACATAATCCAAGGTATACCGACAAGTGACTCTAGGCTCCTCGAAAATGGTCTATCCGAGTTTTACCGTTGTTAATATGCGTAAATCTTCTATCGTTCCCAATGAGATAGAATTGATTATCCCATTGGTTCAGATATGACCTCGTGCTTGACTCCTTTAAGAGGATCTTCCCAGAGCATACAAGCAACTATTGGATTTTTTCCTACCGCAAGATTAACTACTTGTTTGTTTTAACTGTCTTGGAGAGTTAATTACTTCCTACTCCAAGACGCTAGCCTAAGCTATATTGGTGAAAAGAGCCCTAGAAATATAAAAGCTACTAGGTTAATTTTAATTTAAGCATTGATTTTATAAGGTTGTTTCTTAAGACAATAGGTGCAAAAGTGAAACTGATGAAATGAAGTGACCCGACTCAAATCAAACTAAAAAATGCATCTACAATGAGAAACAATCCGTTTTCTTTCAATGAATTCTAGCTAAAGGAAGAGTTGAGAAATGCAATCTTTTAAAAACAAATCTTTCCTTCAAACAAGAATAAATGAAAAGAAATCTAATTTCAATGAGAACTCAAAATGATCTATGCTCAATAAAAATCCCTTTTGTTCAAGATCTAAACTGCAAACTAAGCTTTTTCTTCAAAAGACACTACAATTTCTAGAAAAGCGCTCAAAGCTAAAAACACTATTTTGAGATCTAACAATTCTAAGACTAAATCTGAATTAAAACTTCAAATTTTTTAAGGATTTCTTACTTAGCTTGTGATCTAACTAAGAAATTCTTTTCTTGAATCAGAAAGAACTCGAAAAAACATCCAATTTTCGTTTTTTAAGTGAAATTCCAAACTCATTAACAAAAGTTTAAACGATTTGTAAATGAGAAAAATAGGATCTAAAACTGATAAAACAATTTTTTCTATGATGTAAAACTCAACAAGAAAACAAGAGAATACCAATGATCTAAAGGCATACCAAGGTTTCTAATCTTTGAGCGGGATGTAAGACAAAGCAAGAATCATTATAGCATGCAAATATTTCAGAAAATCAATCAAAAATAAAATGCTGAAACAAAATCTTAACCAAGGCTTTCTGATAGAAGATACAAGTCTAGGTAATCACTGAGAACCTAAAAAACTAGTCCAGAAAAGAAGATTTTTAAGATTTTCCAAAACTTTTGACAGGGTCCGTAGGATTTAGTGCAATCCAGTGCGGTCCTACACTGTGGGTACAGGAAAAGTGCGGAACTTCCCGCACTGTCTCAAAAGGAAAAGAGCGGACACAAGAAAAAAGAGAAAAAACAAAAAATTCTCAAAGATTTCTCAGGGATTCTATAGGGATTAACTATCCAAGCCAGTACAAATCAATTAAAATAAGGAAACATAACTTCAAAATCAAAAGTAAAATAAATCAAAGCTCAAATTCTTCCCCAGTAGAGTCGCCATTTTGTTGGAGGGATAAGTCGTTCTTGCAGACAAGATAGACCTCCCAAGTGTCCTACGGACAGCTAGCAACAAATGGACAAACAAAACTATCTTTCTCTAGATATATTTCGATTCATAATTAAATGCTATAAAGGTTTAACGATCTTACCTTTGATCCAACGCTTGTTTGTAGTAGTAGTCCTTCAGTCGCTCGAGAGAGTTATCTTTGAAGATATGCAATCACAAACAAACAAACATCAAATAGAACCTGCATAGCATATATTCATAAATCATATCCATTATGGTGATCAAGGAATCCATAAAATAAACCAATCAATTGACAGCTTATTGAGAAAAGCGAATTTATTTGTATTAACTTAAATAAGGAAGAGCCTTACAACCATGTCCGCCTTGATGTTGTACAGGTCCTCCTGGGGTCCGAAGTAGGCGTTTCATTTACTCAGATCAGCCTTACACTCTTCCAACCGAGATACATACAGGTATGTAATCCTTCCCACATGAAATCTCAGCTAAAATGGTCTAAGTTTCAACAGCACTTCGCCTCCAACAATACTAAAACTTCAACTCATCCATTAGTAACCCCTTGAGGCTGCCCTATGCCTCTTTTTATAGTGGAGAAGAGGAGGTTACAGCTCCATACAAGAAGGGATAGAGTCCTCCTTCAAAGGGATTAGTTCCTTACATCAAGGGGTTAGCTCCTTATTGGATGGGATGCATGAACATGAAAGGAGCGTACTTTCCATCGCAGGAATGTTTCTAGAAGCTTCTAAAAACAACTTTAACTGAGCTTCTAGATTTTACTTGTGCCTTTTCTAATATTTTACAGGGGTCTGCACTTTTAATAAGTAGAAAGTGCGCTTTTCTACGCATGATTTATAGCAAAAAGTGCAGGACCGTAGGTGAAACTAGGAGAAAGTGTGGTACCAGAGTTTTAAGGCTTTTATGAGCTTTTCTATTAGTTTCAAGGCTTGAATTTGGGAACTTTGATATTGTAGAATTTCAAGGGAGTACTTAAAATGTCATGGTGACAAATTTCAGTGTAACAATCCCCCTCAAAAACATTGTTGCAAGACAAAGACTGTGAGGAGCTCGACCTGTGCAGATCACAAGGTGCTATCTGATCATAATTGGTAGAAATTGACAGAGCTTTAGTTTTCACCAACTCGATAGCCTTCACAAAAGCCTCATCCAAAATAATGAGCTCATGATCAGGTACATTACCCGCTGACCCCATGTACCCGAGGCACAGTAAAAATGACGCCCCCACTTTCGGCAGTCCACCCGCCAACACGATGAAATTATGAGGGAGATCCTGAGGAAGCGTTCACAACTTGGAAAATCTAAAGTTTGGAGATCCTAAATAGCCCATGTTTTCAAAACTATCCGAGGTATTAAACGTCCGCCGTTGCATGAAGGAGATCTGATAGGGACAGAACCAATATAAAACTAAAAGACAACGTGAAACTCAAAAGGAGTATGACCATTAATAAAACCGAATCCCTAAAAAGATAAAGGAAGGACAATATGACAATGAGACTACAAGTACTACCCTAGTAAAACTCACCACTTAGGAGTCCGTAGCCCCCTCCCGGAAAATTTGAAAAAACCGGCTCAAACACGTTGGCACTTCTCTGAAAACCAGAGCCGAACGGCCCGATCATCATAGGACTATGATGAAAATTAAGCTTCTTCACAGCAATAGCACAAAATTATACCAACATTCCACCACCTATACCAAAGGTTTATCTTCAGAATTTTAAATGGTCTATAGATATTCCAATGGCTCGCACAACAACCCGACTCCTTTTGAGATTCCTCCCAAGGCCCAGTCCTACCCCGGAATGACAGCCCCGTAATAAGATTTAACTAGCCCAACATCCAAATTCACCACTAAAACATAAAAACGTTGTGTGGAAAAAATCTAGTCCCTGCTTCATACACTACGGCCACCACCCTGGAAAAAATACTCCTAAGAAACAAAAGTCATAGAAAACCTTTTTACTGAATCTCATTCTCCAACATCTTACTCATATCTTAGATGGGAATAAGGCAGGAGAACGTTTGTGGGATGGAGGTGCAACTTCCCTGTTGGTCTTTGCATACAGTTATGATCGCTTGTGTCTTCTCAAATCCAGCAGGATCCTCCATGAATCCTCCTCAACTCTCCTCTGTCGAGCCTTCTCTTTTGTAGATATAAAGACATGGTTTGAAGTGTTGTTACGACAGTGGATTACCCTCTTCGAGCTCTGATCTAGAAGTTGAATCCTCGAATTTCATTCATGGGGAGGTCTCTCACGGCGACTATGTGGAGCTTAGCTAGATCATGAGTTACCATATCTCCAGGCGTGATCTAACAAAATTGAGAATTGAGGGTTGTGGAAAAAGTTGAAGCGATGGTTTTCCACCTATGGTTTTATTCAAAAGGATATCCATGTCACCAATATATCTTTATCAATGGTCTAATTGAATAACTTATGCGGGAGACAAAGTAATTGCTCAGACAATGACAAAGTCTGAATATAATTAATACGCGGTGGATTATAATCTTATGAAGATTAGATATTGAGAGAGATTCACGTTTTTTCCTGAATCTCTTGAATCATTAAAATCCCTCTTTTATTTCCATAAAATATAAAAACTTGTTATATATTCCTAAATCTTTGCGACGAACTCTAATGACTATTTTATTTTGATATTATAAATACATGCGATCTTGTTGGAGAACACAAGCCTAATGTATTGAAAACAACACTCAATTTAATATAGTTTTCTACTTATGATGCGTTCACTTTAGTTTTGTTAATATTTTTCTCATTCGTGTTGTTTTTATCAAGGAACGTGCGAACAACCTAGGAGGGCCCCTTGAGAGAACGTGTGTTGCCATCATCTTCTCCAAATAGTAAATTTATATCTCGTTATGTTTCCATGGAATAGACTAGGTTGTAGTTTAGAATATTTACGATTTTTGGTAATTGAATATATTTTTAAATTGGTTTACAATAATTCTTAAATTGATCATTGAATTGAATTAGAATATAGAGCTTTGTGTTGTTTTTCTTATGTAAGAAACCTGAGTATTTTGTGGCATTTGCTTCAGTTATATGGTCAATTTCATAAAAGATAAAGTAGCTCTATTATATCACAGGGATTGAAACTTGTGCTACTTTTTTAAAAAAATTCTTGAGAAACGTATCAAAACTTGTCCCAACATTCCTTTACTACTCTTTTTCCATTTACATTTTCATAGATTAAAATTTGGATCATAGGGAGTGAGCCTTGTGTTACTTGTTTAGACAATAACCCTAATAAACATATCAAAACTTGGCCCAAAATTATTTTATTGTTGTTAATGATATCATATATAAGCACATTAAAAATTAAATCCTTGCATATGATTTAATGTATATTTCATAAGTTTACTAACCCATATTGATGAATTTAATGTAATAGAATTCTAATCCAATTGAATTCACTAACATTTTTGGTGTCGTTATCGAGGAAGTGTACATAAGATTTAAATTAAGTTTCTTTTAGATAGCACAACTTTGGTTAAGGATAAATGGTAAGACGAGAGGTAATAACATGCACATCACCATAGTGAGGTTTCTCTTACATCTTGGTTGTTGTAATTTGATTAGTTTCATAAGTAAGCATGATAAATAAACTTCATGTATAGAGAAAGGGATTCAAGAGGTAGATTTATTAGAGGTAGAGCCACTTTAACATGACCACCTACCACCCCCACTATTTCACATGGTGTAGTAAGAGCACATCACAATCCACATCATGTACTCACATTGTTTTAGGTAGAGTAAGGTATCTTGAAGTACATAAATATGAAATCGTGGCTAGAGAAGAACCAACATCATCAACATAAGTAGATATATTTCTCCCTCATTCAATAGGAGAACAAATTGTTGCACAAGAGCATGGGACATCTACTAAAGGAGAAGAAGAAGAAATCTCCTTTGGAGAACCAATTGAGTAATTTCCAATAGAAGAATCATACTCTCTTAGTTCTGAAGATTCAATGGTTGAAGGAGAAGGAAATATAATACCTCCTAATGAAACTAGAAATGGGACAAGAATATTAGATGGGAGTTCAAAGAAGACCTCCACCTGGAGGAGGAAGAGGAGGAGATGGAGATTATGATAATTAAGAAGATGCATATGATTTTCCTATTCAATATACAAATTCTATTTTCATCATGTAAAAAATTTATCCATTAGTACTTCCAAATTTTCATGATATGTGAACTAAGGACCTAAAAACTTTTCCTTTTGAGTTTTAGGTAATTTGTAGAAATTATGAATATTTACAAGATGCTCAAAAACTAACGTTATTTCCAACTACATTAAAACATGGGGCTTTAATATGGTTCATGGGATTAGAAACAATTGTTTTAAGAACATGGGATGCAATGAGACACTTTTTTTAGAAAATTATAAAGATTATTGCATTCAACATGATCTTAAGGAAGAAAATTTTAAAATGAGCCAAAAAGAGGATGAAAATCTTGAAGAGTTTGCGAAAACATTTGTCTACAATATTAAATGGAATAGCAACATAAATTGGGATTTGACACTCTCAAACTCTTTTACTTTGAGGAACTAGATATCAATGGATTGATCTCTTGAATTTGATGGGTAAAGGATATGTATCCTATTAATTTTAGATAACCATGGTATGTTCTATGCTTAATGCAATTTTACTTAAATCTTTCTTATAGGCCCAATTCAATTTAGCAATCACATAAACATGAAAGTAAAATGTGGATAGAACATAATAATAGATCAACAGAAGAAAAGCCAAATAATGTAGATCATATTTTACAATTATTTTTGTCCAGCAAAGATAGAGAGTGATGTGTGTTATGGTAGTCAACAGGATGCATCAGCCAACAAAGAATTTCTCAATATTAGATCAGCAAACCTTCCAAGTGTCACACACACCCCTCAAAGACAGCTCCAAATTCAATGCAAGTCAACAAAATAATCCTTCATCCAGACTTACGGCATCCATTTCCAACATCATCCATATTTCTGGCATCCATTTCCAACATCATTTCTGGCATCCGGATTTCACGCATCATCCTTATTTCAAACATCCATATTTTCGACATCCATATTTTCGGCATCCAGATTTCCAGCATTTAGATTTCCAACATCCATTTCCGACATCATCCATATTTCTAGCATCCAGATTTTTGGAATCCATTTTCACATGTGGGAGAGAGAGAAGCCTCTTCTGGGTTGTACAAACCAATCAGATCATGAGGAATGTGTGTGATGAGATGATGATGAAATGGAAATCATCTCTCTCCAATTTATATCAGTTAGTGAGGGTGTGTGACACATCTATTAGGCTTGTGATCCTACATTACAAATTTGGCCGACCTTGCACATGTGTGGAAAATAAAATCAAAATATATGTTATGCTCATCCAAACAAGATGATATTTAGATAAATCTTGCACCTCTATGAAAGAGGAATCCAACAAAAATATAATCATCATCATATGAGCATTGCAACCTGGAGTTTGGACGTAGTTTCCCAAAATTAACACTCCCTCTCAACTAGGGAGAACTCCATCTGTCCACTTGTGCCATCCAGAGATCAATACCATCGTGTATTATCATATATCATCATGCGTCATTCTGCTATAAATTTCTTTGTTGGCACTTATTCACAAACAAAACAAAAAGTTGAGTCATAAAGACATCATGCTCTACTAACCCGATGTCATGTTAGAGGTTAAAACCTCTCTTGGACTCAAAAGAGTCTCATACTAACTCAAAGTTAGTTTACTGGACTGAAGTCATTTTATAGGTAAGAACCTCATCAGACTTGATCCCATATCAAGGTGTTGGACACGTGCCATCCTATACATAGAGAGTACAACAATATCTGATGCGTCAATTGGTCTTGCTATTGGTCTCTATCCACATTTCCCACCTCATTGGCCAAATGAAAGGTACTTCCCATGAGTCTGAAACTCCATGGGTAGGATGCGTGCAGGGCATAGATCAAAGAGAGGTGAACCAACTCAATATTATAAAGGTGGGGTAGAAGCACAAAAAATTTCAGCAAGCCTAGCCCCGTGTGTGCTTATATCTCCAAAAAGTTATCCCCAAGCCCCCTGGAGCTCCCACAACTCATATTCCAACCCAAGGAGGACCCTCACAATAGGGTCTTTCTATGATTCCAATATTCTCACGGAAGGTTAGGAACATGACCTTCCCCAGGGGATTCATGAGAATATCTGCGACCTGCTCATCAGACCCTATGTTATTGATCCTTACAACGCTTCATTGTAGCATGTCCCGGACAAGTGGTACTTAATATCAATATTCTTGGATCGATCGTGGAACACAGGATTATTAGAAAGATGAATCCCACTCTAGTTATCACAAAGGATAACATTGGTATCTAGCACATGTCCAAACAACTCATTGAAGAGATTTCTCAACCAAACAACTTCACAATAGACCATACTCGTTGCAATGTATTCAGCCTTCGCGGTGATCAAAGCCACCAAATTTTGATTCCTGCTCATCCAATATATCGAAGTAGAATCCAAGGTGAAGCAACATCCAGATGTGCTCTTGCGATCCACCACACTTCCAACCTAATCGGCATTAGTATATCCATGGAGTATAAAACTCCCGGCAGTGTGTCTCAGCCCATCATTGATTGTGCCCTAAATATATCTCAATATATTGTTGGCACCAATCCAGTGAATGTGATGAGGCTCAACCATATGTTGACTCAAAGTGTTCACTGCAAAACATACGTCCGAACAGGAGTTCATTAAGAACATCAGGGCCCCCACAAGTTTTTGATACTCGGTGGGATTTCCTAGCTTGTACCTAGCAGTGTTTCCACACAAATTCTTAAAGTTGAGTTCCATCAGTGTCGACACATACTTACAGTCCACCATACCAAATCTCTCCAGCAGCTTCACGACATATTTTCCTTGAGAAAGGAAAATCTCGTGTGGCCTTTTCCAGACCTCCAAGCCTAGGAAGCAATGCATTATTCCTATGTATATCATCTCAAACTCGGAAGTTTTCCTCCTCTTACATTGATGAATGAGAGGGTCAAAACTTATTAGGAAGAGATTTTCCACATAGAGAACTAGAATGAGAGGCCTTTCTCTATCAACCTTAAAATAAAGGTTTGGATTAGCATTACTTCGAGTGAAGCCCAACTTCATCAAGTAACTATCTATCCTCTCATAACAAGCCCTAGGGCTTGCTTCAACACATAGAGCGCTTTAATCAACCTGCATACATAGGTGTCTCTATCTTGGACTTTGAACCCTGGAGGTTGTTCCACATAAACCTCTTCCTTTATTTAACCATGCAAAAAGGAAGTCTTCACATCCATCAGATGGAGACTCCATCCTTGCATTGCAACAAAGGAAATGATAGATCAGATGGTCGTATAGCGGGCGATAGGTGAAAATATACCATCATAATCTATGCCTTCTTTTTTAGAGAAGCCTCAAGCAACAAATCTTTCCTTGTACTTTTCAACACTACCATCAGATCCATGCTTGATCTTATAGAGCCATTTCGAGGTGACAACAAATTTTTCCTCCGGTCTCAGGACCACTTCCCAGACATCATTTTTCATAATGGACTCATATTCTTCATGCATAGCATCATTCCAAACTTGATGCTTTATGACTTCTTCAAATGATCCAAGCTCACATTGTACAGTCGTACTCATGGCTGCTAAATACCCTTGGTATCTATTCGGATTCTTGCTTTCACGGAATGTCCCCCTTGGGAAAATATGTCTATCGGCATCTTCGAGAGTATCCCTAATTCATGAGGATCTTCTCTTATTTTAATGAGGTGGATCAATAGGATCTATAGGTCCTTCAACATCAGGCATCGGTTCATCCTTCGGTTCTTCCTACTTCCCTGATTCTTCATCTTCTTTATCTTCCTTGGAGCTAGGAATATTTATTACTTTCTTGAGGGTGGTATCTTCATCGAAGGTGACATCATGGCATATCTCCACTTCTCTTTAACCAGACACATAAATTATATATGCCTTCAAAGTTTCACTGTAGCCCACAAACATTCCCTTCTTTCTAGAAGCATCCATCTTGCTTATGTTTTCTTTCGGCACATGAAAGTAAACAGGACAACCAAAAATTCTAAAATGAAAAACATCAGCTTTCTTACCAAATAAGACTTCTACGGGATTCTTGGAGTCCAGAGCGAAATGTGGTCATCTATTTTGAATGTACACAATAGTGTTCACAGCTTCTCCCCATAGAAACTTTGGAAGACCTTGGTTACATAGCATATCATGGGAAGCTTCCAATATGGTCATGTTCTTTCTTTTAGCAACACCATTTTTCTCAGGAGTATACACAGTTGTGGTCTCCCTCTTAATTCCAGCTTCACTACAAAATTCATTGAATTCATTTGACTCATACTCATACCCATTGTTGGTCCTCAAAACTTTGATTCTCTTCTCGGTTTGATTTTCCACCAATCCCTTGAAGGTACGAAACCATTTGAATGCTTCGTCCTTCTTCTTCATTAAATATATCCAAGTATTGTGGGAGAAGTCATCTATAAAAGTCATGTAATAGGAAAATTCACCCTAGGATGTCACCGGCAGCATTCCAGATAAATTAGAATGTATCAACTATAAGATATCAGTTGTATTTGTGACACTTGAGGGGAATGGTCCCCTTGTATGCTTCCCTTCGGCGCAACCCTAACATAAACCTTCATGATCATCTTTAAATTCGAGCATCCCTGTCACCACCCTCCTTACTTCGGGAAGGTATTTGTAATGAAGGTGTGCAAACCTCCAGTGCCATAAATCTATTTGAAGAGTTGTATCACATGACATATCCCCTAATGGACTTCCTCGAAACTGGTAGAGTGTATCAACTATAAAACTAATAATAAGATATTCTTTTAATTTCTTCTTCTAGATACGTACCTTTCCATCAGCAAACGCCACCTTGAACCCTTTGTCTTCCATTGTTGAAATAGACACAAGCTTCTTCTTCAAATCAGGTACGTACAACACATCTTGTAAATGGAGGACTTGACCTTGAGATATATGAAGGGTCACAGTCCCTGTCCCTTTCACGGGATATGTGGCACTATCTCCAAGGATAAATTCCAAATTAGTATCCTTCTCAATCAAATTAGAGAGGGCTTCTTTATAACCTGAGGTGCCTTGAAGCACCACTATCAATCAACCAAACATCGAGGGTGTCAGGAGGATATGCAGTAGAGAGGAAAGATACAATAATATATTCATGTTTCTTATTATCAACAACATTAGACTCATCGAACCTGTAATTTATTGACCTCTTGAAAAGTTTCCCATTTCCACGATGATTAGAGGGAGCCTTCCTTTTTCCTTTGAACATGTTCCTTTGATTTCCATTCCCCCTAAATTTGTTGTTGTCATCATCCCTGAGAGAGTCCCTTCTATTGGGGCACTCTATTGCATAGTGACCAGACTTGTTACATGTGTAACATCTTCCCTTCCTTCCTTTGGGCCCCACTCTACCATGGTTTTGATTTCTCGGGCCACCATGGTTCTTCTTCTTTGAATAAGTAGAAAAGGCAATAGGGTCACCTCTATTTCCATTAGAGGGATGATCTCTATCCATCATTATTGTCTCCTCTTGAGTTCATCTAGTTAGCATTTCATTAAAATTGAGAATCATATTATTATTAAGAATCATAGTATTAAATACATACCAGTCTTAGGTAAGTCCTCCAAGAGTAATGAGGATGAGCTCTCGATCATCTACTTCTTCTCTTGTGGCAAGGAGATCATTCCTGTTTTCTTTGAGCCTCATAAAATATGATGGAGTCTCATGAATCTTCCCTTGCACACAGTCCATGACATCTTGATCTTCTAATGCCAAATCCAAGGATATATTCCATGCATGATAATTAAACTTGTCAGTCAACTTATAATCAGCCATTGGTACTTGACAAGACTTCTTCTTCGGTGATTGCTTTTCACACTATCTTGGGCTTTGTCTTCACCTCAGCTCTAATACCATGTTATTTTAGATAACCATGGTATGTTATTTGCTTAATGAAATTTTACTTAAATATTTCTTAGAGGCTAAATTCAATTTAGAAATCACATAAACATGAAAATAAAATGCTGATAGAACATAATAATAGATCAACAGAAGAAAAGTGAATTAATGTAGATAAGATTTTACAATTCTTCTTTTCCAGCAAAGATAGAGCGTGATGTGCATTACGACAGTCAACAAGATGCATCAACCAACAAAGTATTTCTCAACATCAGATCAGCCAAATTTCCAAATGTCATACACACCCCTCAAAGACAACTCCAAAATTCAACACAATTCAACAAAATAATCCCTCATCCAGATTTTTGGCATCCAGATTTCCGACATCATCCATATTTCCGGCATCCATTTTCAGCATCCATATTTATGACATCTAGATTTCCTGCATCCATTTCTGGCATCCATATTTCTGGCATCCATATTTCCAGCGTCATTCATATTTCCGGCATCCATTTTCGGCATCCATATTTATGACATCCAGATTTCTGGCATCTAGATTTCCGGCATCCATTTTCACATGTGGGAGAGAGATAATCCTCTTCTAGGCTGTACGAACCAATATGATCATGAGGAATGTGTGTGATGAGATGATGATGAAATGGAAAAAATCCCTATCCAATTTATATCATTCAATGACGGTGTGTGGCACATCTATTAGGCTTGTGTGCCTACATTGCAAATCTGGTCGACCTTGCACATGTGTGGAAAATAAAATCAAAATATATGTTCTGATCATCCAAACAAGATGATCTTTAGATCAATCTTTCACCTCTTCGAAAGAGGAATCCAACAAAAATATAATCATCATCATATGAGTAGTGCAACCTGTATTTTGGACCTAGTTGCCCAAAATTAACATATCCCAACCTAATTTTGAATAGATTTGTGAATTATGCAAGCATATATCACGAGGAAGAGAAAAATATGGTAAAGAACCTTGATACCAACCATTAATAGTGTAAGTAATTATGCATGAGGTATGATAAGTAGTGTTGAACTTGGTCATTTATTAGAAATTTTCAAAACTAATATTCTTGGAATTTAAGTGAAAAAATCGATATGTTAAGAGTTTAAATCAAACAAAAGGTAGAAAATGTTGCATTATCTATATTTTGTCCTCGATGTAAAAAAACATGATTTTAAGAAAATGTCCCTTGGATAACATTGAATTATATGTTATTTGTGCAAAAAATCATGTGAAAAAGGACTTCCCATCTCTACCAAGAGTGAAAGAAATTTTTCAAGAGGATAATGGAGAAAATGAATCCTCAAAACAACTTTTTGTTGTATCACAAAGAAGACTATATAAGGATCGACAAACAAGTATTATGTAATATTGTACTAAAAAAATTCATGCTTATCGAAAATATTCATAAAATAATTGGAATACTCTGTTACCTTAGCAACCATGGCCACCTCAAGTTTAAAATCAATCTTGGCAATAAGGTTGGTGAGGAACATATGGGAGAAATAATCCCCAATATTATCAATCATATCCCCAATATCCTCAATATCAACACCAACAATCATATCAACCTTCTCCACCACAACCACAATTGACTTCTAGCCAACCATTTCAATTACCATCAACACAATCTCCACAAATACCTACACAACTACTTCCAAACCCAAATAATAAACTAGTTCATCGAACTTACAATGTTGAACCTCAAAATTTCCATACTTACATGATTACTCCTCTCTATCTTTGATATACATATTAATTCAAGAAGAATACTTCATAAATATTCTCTAGTAATTGTTGAAGAATAAATAGAGGAAGAAATTCCTAAGAAAATAGATGAGATGATAAAATCCCCTATTCCTCTAATAGATCAACCTTACACATCTTCTCAAAATCCTCATTTTCCAAAAATATTAAAATAGATGATAATGAAGAAAATCAATTAATACCATCATACTATGATATGTTGGATGAACTAAGGAAAAATTGTATTTAATTCATTTACTACAAGAATTAAAATATAATCATATATCTGTGAAACAATAAAGGAATTGTGTACAAAAAAACCATGAATAAAAAGAAGAGAACCACATAAGGTACATCTTATTGGAAAGCTAGTAGATATCATCATGGGAAGAACTTACATAGAAAAATATTTAAATCCGAGAAGTCTTGTTGTAAAAATTCACATCAATAATATTACAATTAGAAACACACGTATTGATCTAGGAGCAGCTATAAATGTAATGACAAAGAATATAATGGATGAACTACAACTAAGAAATCATCTATATGCACCAACTAATTTACAATTAGCAAATAGATCCACTATAAAACCAGAAGGTGTATGTAATGGCCCTGGTCAAAAATCCATGTAATAAAGTTAATAAAGGTAAAATAATAACCATGGTTATGGGAAACATATTCCAAGTTGAACGTTGGGAAAAGACATAGTGATGGGGATCACTTGTGATTAATTAATGGCTAACGAAATTAGAAAAGGCTTTGGAAAGGAAAAGTGGAATTTATAGGCATTTATTTATGAAAATAATATGAAAGGTCACAGGTTGCATGTGAGGAGGAAAATGAAGGAAAATAATGGAAAATTGAATAAAATATAGGCCTCATTAATAAAAAACCTTCTCAGGATTAGTTCATGCCTTTTAATAAGCTCAGTTTTGAAGCTCCCATTTTTCTCTCTCTTCCATACTCTTAGACACTTGGAGTTTTTCTTGTAGCACTCTTGGAGGAGTGTGGAATACTTGGGATTTGGTGAAAGAAGGAAAAGGAAGAGAATGAAAGTGCAAGAGGAAATTAGGATCAACAGCTACAACCAGTTTTTCTTGCATGTAATGAGTTGCATGTATGATTTCCTTGCTAGCATGCATGGCATATGCATGTGGTTTCTTGGTTATGATCTATCATGGGCATGGATTATTTCCTAGATTGACGATGTTTTTTCCTAGCCTTTCCATCTCCTAGATATCCATGGTGTTGTGGGTTTTACTTATTTTTTTTATATTTGGTTCACATGTACCTTTGGTTGTGGGTTGAGTTCCTAGTTCCTAGAATTCTTGATTGGACAAATGCTCTGGAAGCCTTGTAATAGCTTGGGTTGAGTTACTAGTCCTAGAATCCTTGGTTAGAAAAACGCTCTGGAAGCCCTTGATGGGTTGGGTTACTAGCCCTGGTTGGACAAACATTCTAGAAGCCCAGTAGTAGCTGTGGGTTGAGTTACTAGTCCTAGAAGCTCGGGTTGGAACAAACGCTTTAGAGCCCTAGAAATCTTGGGTAGAGACAAATCTGGTGATGGCTAGTGATGTCTGACTGTGAGGTGGAATAGTTGGTTGAGGTTTGAGGTGGTTTGGCCTTTGGAAGCCTTGGTTTGTTTTTATTTAGATTGTTCCATGATATCCCACATTCATGATTGGAATATGGCACAGGGGTGACTGGCTGAAAGAAATATTTGGTTCAGCCTATTCTATGGTCGAGTGGTACATGGAATTACTAAACCAAGTTTCCTTTTACACATTTTAATAAGAGCTTCTCTCTTCTTGTATTTTATCGGTAAATGTAATTGTTATTATGTGTTTTATATGGTAGTTATATCCCTTCTATTTTTGTTGTTTGTATGTTGGTTATGAGTATGTTTTATAACAGTGATAATGTATGGATATCATCATGTTGTGATTAATAGATGAATTAAAAATGAATATATTACCTAATATTGGATCATGCAGCTATTGTGATGAGGTATCAATGCTTCTTAATGATTCTTAGATCAGTATGATACCCCTATGCTCATATATGTTGTTATGATATGTATAATGCATATTTGTGAATTTTTGACAAAATGACTATCATGGCTAGTAGGGGTCCAATGAATTCATTAATAAAATGTTTTCATTAGAACCTTTGTTTCAGTGTTATTTATCATTTCCGAAAGTCTCATGGAGTTTTGGGCAGTGGTCTGAGTCATGGTCCAAAAAAAGTGGCACAAAATTTGAGGCTGCTGACACAAAACTACCTGAAAAATTCCATAGTCACTACGATGGCCTTGTTGTGGGAGCGAATGGAGGTTTTGAGTCGCATTTTTTCCTTGTCATGGGAGTAACTAGGGTGTTTGGTTAGTAAAATACAAGTTGCTTTAGGATTTAAGCACCTTGAAAGGTTGGTTAGCTCTTGAAGGTTTTTTAGAATGTGTGGATGGTAAATTTGGTTGTGTTTCATCGGTTCCACTTCCTTAAGGTGACCTAGGAGGTTGAATCACATCATAGTCGCCTCTCATCACATGTTTACCCTAGTGGACTAGTTAGCTTGGGTAAATGTGGGAGGAGGGTGTTACAGTGTACTAGAAGATAGTCTAGTATATTTGGAATCATGGGAATACCAAATTGATTTTATGGTTAATACGCCTACAATAAATCTGGGAGGACATACATTAATATTAGGGAGGCCTTGGTTAGCCATGATCGATGCATTTATTAGTTTTAGATCTGGTGATATGACAATTTCTAATGTAAATGCAACAAAAAAAATTGCACTTTATACTCTTATCAAAGCAATTACCTAATTAGACGATAACAAATGGATTGATGGTGAAGATGATCATGAAATGATACAACCTGTTCTAACAATTTCCCAAGCAATGTATTTTAAACAATATGATGAAGAAAACCAAATAATAAATCTTATAAACAATAATGATTTTCCTCACTATCTTGATGGATAGACACTTAATTATTATGTTAATATGTTAGATAAGGATTTTCAAGAAAATTGTAATGTGGAAGAATTTTCTTCATATAATTCCATGGAAAAATTTAGTAGTATTCTTGTATAAATTAATCGAGGTAAAATTATAAATATTAATTATAACCTCGAAAATTATCCAAAAGATCAATTAATAAAGATGTTATAGAAACATGCCTCTACCTATGCATGGGAATGTATAGATATGAGAGGTATCAACCATAATACTTGTATGAATCATATATAGGAAAATGTGGAACCAATTAGACAACCTTAGAGAAGCATGAATCCTAATTTGAGGGAAATTGTAAAAGTTAGATTGCAAACACTGCTAAATTTAAACTTCATTTCTGCAACTTCTAAATGCTAGTAGGTTTCACCAATAGTAATTGTACCATAGAAAAATGGTAAGTGGTGAGTCTACATAGACTATAGAGAGTTAAATAAGGCTACTCTAAACTATCATTTTCGACTTCCTTTCATTGATCAAGTATTAGATACTTAGTGGGAAACAAATATTTTTCCTTTTCTTGATGGCTTTAGTAGCTATAATCAAGTACAAATTGCACTGGAATATCAAAAAAATAATACATTTACATGTCCATGGGGAATATACATTTATATAGAATTACCTTTTGGACTATGCAATGTTAATACTACATTATAAAGTGAAATTTTAGGTATCTTTTCCCACTTGGTTCACGGTTGTGTTGAATTTTATATGGATGATTTGATAGTATACGAATAATCCTTAGAAAATCCTGAAATATTTTTTATAAGATGCCAAGAAACTAACATTTATTCAAGACAATATTTTTTTTATGATTTTTAATGAAGGCGTTGTTTTGGGAAATTATATTTTAGTTAATGGACTTAAGTTTGATTCAGCAAAGATTGAAGTTAGTATCAAGATTTCGATACCTAACTCTGAAAGGGATGTAAGAATTTTTCCTGGATATGCAAGCTACTATAGAAGATTCATAGAAAAATTTACAAAAATACCTTCGCCACTACTCAAATTTCTCACTAAAGATAGTGCTTTTATTGAAAATTTTCATGTCAATTAAATTTTGATAATTTGAACCCAAAACTTTATGAAATGCCTATTTTAAGAGCACCAAATTGGTCTCTCCCATTCTGTATCTCTAGAGTTGCTTTAGATACAACTTTAAGATTTTTCCTTAGACAAAAATACCAATAAAATCCTTATGTGATTTTACCATGTAAGTAAAATTGTGACTCGTATAGAGTTAAATTATACAATTACAAAGAAGGGGTTTCTTGCAGTAGTTCATGCCATAAATAAATTCATACACTATACAACTAGGTATGAAAATTTTATCCATGTCGATCATTCTACTATTAGATATTTAAAGAACAAACCTATAACTAATAACATCATTACTAGATGGATTATGTTGTTACATGAATTTAACATTACTATATTAGATAGACCTATAAGGAAAATTTTAACATTATTATATTAGATAGACATATAAAGGAAAATATTGTAGTTGATTTCCTCTTTAGAATCTAGAATAAGAATACATTAATTCTTGTAGATGATAGTTTATCTGATGATAATTTATTTGAAAAACTATCGAAAACCCTTTGCATGCAGATATATCTAATTATTTGGCTACAGGAAACCTATCTCAACAATTGACATCAGGAGAAAAAAAATTGTTGTCGAATAGAGTGCATCAACTCCTGGATAGATGGAGAACTATTTCAAACATGACTTGATTTAAACATCAGAAGGTGTGAAAGAGAATATGAGATCATAGATATATTAAAAGAATGCCATGATGAACCATCTGAAGGAAATTTTACTAATAGTAGAACTACATATAAAGTCCCTTTTTCAAGACATTATTCACCTACCCTTTTAAAATACATTAAATAATATGTTAAAAGATGTGATGGTTGTCAAATAATGGGAAATCCAGTCCAATCTAATGAAATGCCACTGCAACCATAGGTACTTCTTGAACCATTTGAAAAATGGGCCCTAGATTTTGTAGGCTCGATAGCTCTACCATGTAGGAAGAAAGGGTATATTCTTGTTTGTACTACTTATGTAACAAAATGGGTAGACACTAAGCCTTTAAACCATGCCACTAAAAATGTTGTTGTCAATTTTATTTTTGAAGATATATTTACTTGATTTGGTGTCCCTGGAGCAATTTTTACAAGCCAAGGTGCACAATTTACGTTCAAATTTTTCCAGATAATTGTGGATCAATACAAGATAAAGCATTGGAATTCCACTCCATATCATCCATAAGCTAATGGGAAAGTGGAATAAAAAAATAAGGTCCTTGAAGCCATTTGGACCAAGACAATTCAATTTCATTGAAAATATTGGGTAGAAATGCTTCTAGAAGCACTCTAGGCATATTGGATAACATGGAGGAACATTGCTAGTCGTTCACCATATGAACTTGTAAATGGGAAGAAAGTTTTTCTTCCTATAGAGTTTCAAATAAAGACCCATAGAATAGCAACGAGATTGGGACTAGATCTTTCAAAGGGAAAAAAACAAATGTTAGCTCAACTAAATGAGTTGGATGACATAAGACAATTTTATTCAGCAACAAAGGAAAAAATGGCATGACAATTTTATCAAACTAAATAAATTCAAACTAGGTGATTGGGCCCTTCTTTTTTAATCTATATTTAATGATTTTAAAGGAAATCTCCAAATACATTGGTTAGGTCTTGTTGACGGTGTTGGATCTGCCAACATTTAGGGGATCTCCCTGATATGAATTCCCAACTATACCTCACACTGTTTGGTGTAGGAGTCCCATCTAGAATAGAGACTCAGTTTCCATATTTTTAAAGATTTCCCTCAGATCTGATTGTTTGCAAGAGAGAGGGATGAAGATGTACTTTCGAAAATCAAGGGGGTGTTCCTGGTTAATGTACAATTTCAATTATGTCAAGTTTATTCTATTGCGGGGGGGAGAGAGAAAAGTGAGCCTCTAAGATAGAGGTAATAGTACCACCCAGGAAGAGAAACAGATGAACTGAAGGATCCGTCTAACATCTAGTGGAATTGTCCACAATGGATGTGATGGTCATTGCAACCAATAATTAGAAATATTTGTCTAATATCTTGTGGAATATTCCTCAAGGATGGGACAACAATAAAAAACATTATAGTACATTCTCAACAATATAAGAACTAAAATAATCGAAATAGTTCAACTATCTTAGTACATGCGAAAGCAAAAATGAAATACAAACATCTACATTATAGTCTTACAAACATTCATATTTTATGCATGAAGAACGTGTTGGTCTCGTAAGGCTTCTGTTATTAATTGTTGGGTATATGTTATATTCTTTCCACGACTAATCGCACAAGGGGGGGGGGGGGGGAGGCGATAGCCCTATTTGTTCATTTCTTTGGGTGCAGCAAGGGGGGTGCATCCTCCCCTTCCGAGAGGTTCATAGGGGGGCAGTAGCCCCCCTGCACAGATTTCAGGTCAGAACCCCGGGAAAAAAAATTGGACCCTATAATAGGTGGGTGAACCTACTTATGGTCTTTTGCATGGGTTTGGCACATGGTTTTGGGCATGATGGTTTTCTGTCCGTGGTATTTTGTAGATCTGGTCAAGGGAAATTAGGTTCTTTTCTAATCCAGGGTTAATGGATTGAGTTTTATGAAAATTTTGGCATGTATATATGTATTGTAACATTGAAAGGAACATAAAGAAAAAACAATCTGGTATTCTCAGTTTTGGGATCTAGGGGAAAATATTTTTGTATATGTGTTTTATGTTTATGTTCTCACCATTGTTTATTTTTTTTCATTTACAGGTAATTTATATATAGGTTTAAAACCTACATTTGGTATCAGAGTTGTTTCAGCTTCAAGGGGACGCCTTTGTTGCTGACAGGTTTTTCTTGGGCATGTGGACCCTATTTAGTGGGAGATATGCGGGATCTATTCTTGCAGTGAAAGAATATGGTGAGCAGTGGAAAGATAGAGACCAGGAAATTTAATGGTCAGAATTTTGAGTTGTGGAAGCTCAAGATTGAGGATCTGCTGATGGATAAAGATCAGTGGATCACGGTAGATTCAGGTAATAAACCAATGGAAATGTCTGATGAATACTAGGTGAATTTGGAATGGAAAGAAAAGAGCACAATATTGTTTTGTATCTCAGATTCAGTATTATTGAATGTATATGGGGAAGCTATGGCAAAGGCTTTGTGGGACAAGTTAGGGACTTTGTACCAATGTATGTCTCTGGTGAGAAAAATGTTCCTACGGAAAAAGTTGTATAACCTAAGGATGAAGGATGGGGACTTGGTGATAGAGCATCTAAAAAGATTTGGTAAGCCAGTTTTTATCTATTGATATTAAAATTTCAGATGAAGATAAGAACATCAATTTTTTATGTTCTCTACCAGATTCCTGGGATAGCCTAGTTGTTGCAATAGGTACCAATATAACTACCTTGAATTTTTATGAAATTTTCTCATCCTTGCTATCAGAGGAGATGAGATGGAAAAATATGGAGGGCCATAATGGATATGCCTTGTTTTTACGAGGACAGTCCCAAAACAGAAACAAAATTAATTCCTCGAGTGGGAGATCTAAATCTAGAGGGAAATAAAAATCTATAGGAAAACTTGTAAAGGTGTGCTGGAAATGCAGAAAGTAAGGTAACTTCAAAAAAAAATTTAGTATAAATCTCCTGAGAAAGGAAATGGATCTGATGATGCTCCTTCTGCAGAGCCAAAAACCACCTCAGATGAAGGTGGGGATGTGTACTTAGCTTCCTCTTCAAGTACACATGTAGATCATGAGGCACGGTTGATTGACTCAGGTGCATCATTTCACTTCACTCCCCATAAGCAGTGGTTATGCGAGTATGATAAGTATGATAGCGGTGATGTCTTCTTAGGGGATGATAGGAAGGTCAGAATCATCGTACGTGGAAAATTCAATATGAAGTTGCAATGTGGAAGGATTGGAACACTTCCTAGTCTTCTGCATATTCCTCCATTGGCCAAAAATATGATTTCTGTAAGCAAGATGGATGATGCAGGTGTAAAAACAATGTTCGAGAATGATACCTACAATATGGTTCATGGAGCACTGGTATTGATGTGGGGAATTCGGATTGGAACTTTGTACAAGCTTACGGGTAGCACCGTTATTGATAGGTGAAATTTTTTTATGGATCCTGAAAGTGGAGCAGAAAACTTAGTGGACTCTAGAGAAAAGACCATGTTATGGCATCAAAGGCTTGGACATATTGGAGAGAAGGGACATTGAATACTGCATGGTAATGGTATGGTAGAAGGTATGTCTAATTTCTCTCTATATTTCACTTTATCTGAACATTGTGTATATGGGATGCAAAATTGAGTGGGTTTCACCTCTATTTCTATGATGGAAAAAGGGATATTAGAGCTTGTGTGCAATGATGTGTTTGGACTTGTGTCAGTTCCATTACTGGGTAATTCTGTGCACTATGTATCATTTATAGATGACTTCTCAATAAATACATGGATATATTTACTTGGGAAGAAATATGAAGTCTTTGTCAGGTTTAAATAATTAAGGCTCTGGTGGAAAATAAGACAGAGAAGAAGATAAAGCTGTTGAGGAAAGATAATGGTGGAGAGTTCTGCAATAAGGAATTTGAATAGTTCTGTAAGAAGTGTGGCATAGCACAAAAAAATACTACTCCATACACACCTCAACAAAATGGAGTTGCAGAAAGAATGAATAAGGCATTGATGGAAAATGCAAGAAGCATGCTCAGTGGTGTCAGGTTAGGACAAGAATTATGGGCAAAGGTGGTGGAGACTACATGTTACCTGGTTAATAGATCACCTTCATCAGTGTTGGAGGAGAAGGCTCCACATGAGGTATGGACTGGTAAGAAATCCTCTCTTTCACATTTGAGGGTATTTGGTTGTGATGCATATGTCCATGTTTCAAATGAGAAAAGAACCAAGTTGGACAGTAAATCTGAAAGGTGCATCTTTATTGGGTATAAGGATGGTTTAAAAGGTTATAATATCTAGAACGTAGAAATAAAAAAGGTTGTGTACAGATGATATGTGGTGTTTAGAGAGGTGAAAGGTGTTATTAAACATGAATTCCTACCAAAGGAACCTAAGAATATAGAGTTTGAGCTAAAGGAGGAAGAATAAAACTCTACAATAGAACAGGAATAAAATCAGGAAGAGCCATAAACTCCATATTTGAGAAAGTCAGTTTGAGAGAGAAGGAAGCCAAAAAGGTATAGTTCATTTGCTTTTTGTTCAGATTTTTCTTTATCTATTACTAATGATGATCCCAAAATTGTCAGGGAAGCAGTAGATTCAGAGGATGGAAAACTATGGAAGGAGGCCATGATTGATGAAATGGAATCTTTGGGAAAAAATGAGGCTTGGGATCTGGTGGAGTTGTTGTCTAGAAGGAAACCCATTGGTAGAAAATGGGTGTTTTAGAAGAAGATGAACGCAGAAGGAAAGGTAGAGAAATAAAAAGCATGGTTGGTCGCAAAAGGTTATTCCCAGGTGTCGGGAATTGATTTTGGTGATATTTTTTTCTCCTGTTGCCAAGGAAGATTCTATTAGATTACTTTTATCTATTGATTTTTCTTTTGATTTTGAGGTAGAACAGATGGATGTGAAGACAACACTTATTTGCGGGGATCTGGAAGAAGATATGTACATGAAGCAACCTGAAGTATTTTTGGTGAAGGGTAAGAAAGAACCGATATGCAGATTAAAAAATTCTTTGTATGGGTTTAAAAAGTCACCAAGTATGTGGTATCATAAATTTGATACATATATACGAGGACTTGGCTTCACTAGAAGCAAAGCGGATCACCGTGTGTATTTTAAACTAATTGGTGATCGTGTTATTTATTTGGTATTGTATGTGGATGATTTGTTGCTGAATGGAAATGACAAAGAAATTATCTAGAATATGAAGACCCAATTGTCCTCCAAATTCGACATGAATGATCTTGGTGTTGCAAACTATATTTTTGGCATTGAAATCAAACGATGTCGGGTAAATAGGAATCTCTTGTTAAACGGGAGGAAGTATGTCAAGAAAATACTACAGAGTTTTAATATGTAGGATAGTAAACTAGTGAAGGTTCCTATTCCTGTAGGTGTAAAGTTATCTATTGAACAGTGTCCCAAGTCACAAGAAGAGAAAGAGGGCATGTCCCTTGTTCCATATGCAAGTGATATAGGTATCCTAATGTATGCATTGGTTTGTACTAGACCAGCTATTTCACATGTAATGGGAGTATTGAGCAGGTTTATGTGAGAACCAAGGAAGGATCATTGGATAGTAGTAAAGGTGTTTTTCAAGTATCTGTGTGGCACTAGTAACTATGGTATGTGCTACCAAGAAAGACCATGATTGGACGGAATTTTGGACAACTGTGGCTTTTTTTATGCAGACTAGGTTGGATATCTAGATCAGAGAAGATCTAAAAGAATTCATTTGGATGAGCAAAAGGCAGTCTATAGTGGCTCTTTCAACTATAGAGGTTGAATACGTGGCAACCACTCATGCAAGAAAGTAATCAGTTTGGTTGTAGAGACTATGTTCAAGTATGGGGTTGATACAACAAGCTATAAGGATATATTGTGACAACAAAAGTGAATTTTTTTGGCAAATAACCTAGTTTATCATTGAAATAAAAAGCACATTGATGTTCAGTATCACTTTGTGGGGGATATGTTGAGGAAAAAAACGTGTTGCTGGTAAAGGTGGAAACTTTCAATAATGTTGCAAATGCACTCAAAAAATTTGTGAGCACTGAGAATTTTTCCTTTTGTAGAGAATCAAAGGGAATTCCAGAGTTGGACTAATGACTAATCTCTCCTTTGACCCCCTTTTTGAAAAAGAAAAAACAAGTGGGAGAGTATTGAGTGTGTTTTATATTCTTTCCACTACTAGTTGCACACGTAGGGGAATGACAAGCAGGGCGACATTCCCTTTGCTTGTTGCATTGAGCGCAGCAAGGGAGTCATAGGGGGGCGCAGTGGACCCTGTCAGGGGTTTTCTAGGGGAACAGTAGCCCCCCTACACGAGTTCTATGGAGGAAATAGTTCTTTTGTGGAGAAAGGAGAGATAAGATAGTTATTTTGTGGAGCAATGAGTGGCTCCAATGCTCCACTATTGGGGCAAGTGATGTTCATTTTACATATGTGTCTTGGAACTTTTACTTAATTTATATGTTAACACTGTACAAAAATTACATGCAAAAAAATTCTTAAAAAATAGAAAATAAACAATAGAAAGAACATAAACATAAAACACATATACAAAGATATTTTCCCCTGGATCCCAAAACTGGGACTACCAAATTTATTTCTCATTATGTTCCTTTCAATGTTACAATACATATATATACATCCTGAAGAATTCATAAACCCCAATCCATTAACCCTGGGTTAGAACATAGCCAAAGTTCCCTTGAATTGATCTACAAAATAACATGGATAGAAAACCATCATACCCAAAAGCATGTGCAAAAACCATGCACAAAACCATAGATAGGTCCGCCCGCATATTATATAACCAAGGGTGACTCTTTGACTACTCTCATGATTTTTTGACTTCCCATGACTTTTCAACTTACATGACTCTTTACATTCAAGTGTGTCCTTTGGATTTCCACTTTACAATACATTCGATTACAATATACGTGATCCACAATAGTGATGTGGCATATAATGACCACTCATGAAATGACATGACATAAAACTAATGACATGGAATACTTGATGACATGGAAATTCCAAACCATTTTTGTTGATTAGAGTTGAGTGTCTTCATGAAATAGATTTCCTTTTCTCCTTCGCATGCCTTGGTGATAGGGAGTCTTTAATGATCTCAATTCTTGGATAATGGTCGCAAACTAGTGTCTTTTCACTTTCTCTTGATCAATTATCTTGTGAGTTCATATGCAAGAGTATCTTTGAGAATTCTTCCCTCCTTATTCTCTTCCTTCATCATCTCGCCATTACTTGATAGAGTACCTATTCTTGCAATTCACTCATGACGGGACGACATCAATCCAAAAAACCCCTAGCCTAAGATGATGGATTATGATCCATGAACTAAGCTTGGAACAAGTGACAGTCTAGATAGGGAGGCTTAATGACTATGCAGTTCAAGTAGGCAAGGGGAAGCCCTGAGCCTTGAGACTACGCAGTGTGCAATTTAGGCTAGGCTGAGGATTATAACTGTGGAGTTTCCTGAGCACATGGGACAGGATGTAGATATGGGCACATGGAGGACTCACTGCATAGTTTAGCATGTCAAGGAAGGCCTGGGTGACTGTGCATTGTGTAATTATAGGGCTCAGGCATAAAGCTTTATGATTTATGTTGTGAAGTACACAGTTCAGGCTAGGCTAGAGGCCATGACTTCACAATTGTGGAGGTCAAGGTCAAGGCTTGGTCACAAAAAATATGCAATGGAGTAGCCTTGGGAGGAAGATACTTTGTACTACTTATTTCCAAGCATCAAGTTCATATATAGAGGGTTGAGACTACACAATGTGCAGCTCAAGGAAGGCCAAGTGAAGCTAAGTTCCTCCATCGTAAAATTTTCGAAAAAATGATTAAGTGTGGAACTGGTGAGTTCTATGTGAAAAATGATGAACTTTGACTATGATCACACACTTAGCATATTTGATGACTCAAACAACATATATCATCCAAGACATAAAAAAAATCATTTTTCTCTGCATGATAGCTTTACGACCAGTTACAACAAGTGCGACACTAGAGATACACTTTACGATGATGGTGACGACACTTGTGTGACGGTATTTAGAGCTTTGGAAATGAGCGTGACAGATACTTACAAGGCTATAATAACTCATTTTCACAAACATGACCTCTTGTAACCACTAAAAAAAGCTCATACATATAATTTGACAACCAATATGCCAAAATATGACACTTTTCCTATCTTGCGAAAGGGGTCACAAAACTTTAAGAAAGTGATAGAATGAAATTCAAAATTTGCGCCAACCATGAACAAGACCAAGGAAGGATCTAAAATTTGGTATAGGATAAAATTTTGTAGGGGGTTGTAGCAACTACAATCCTTGGCGTCACACTGGTATAATTTCAGCTTCTTTGTCTCAGTTAACTTATTTTGTTCAGGGCCTTGGTTCTGTCAGTGTCCCGAGATTTGGTAGATTGGTATACCAAATGACAGGGTAACATGGAACCAGTCTTTGGAGTCCTAGGCCTTCCTAGTCTCAGATAGGGCTCTCTCTATTGGATGCAAAGGATGTGTTCTTGTTTTCTTTAGATGATTTATTTTAGGCTAGTTGTTAAGTGTAGGGTTTGTTGATTGTTTTGGTTGGGTAAGATGGTCAAGTGGAATAGGTGCAGTGAGGGGTCTTTAAATCATTGGGCTATGGAGTCAATGAAAGTCATGAGTGTCTCAATGATGAATCAGAGTGCATAACAGGGCCAATCTAGCAAGGTTAATGGATCCTTAAGGTAATGTATGAAGTGGGGTGGACATTAAGTTGGGGAAAAACAAGGTAGGGCAAAGGGCAGTGAAGTATCCTTTGTCATTTACCCATAAACAAGAAGGTCTTAAATATGATAAGAAAAAGATACTAATCATGAGATAGGGCAAACCATTTACTCAATGACAATACTTAAACAAATAAATATCCACGATAAACATTCTAGTGAAACATAGAAAGCATAAGAGCTTATCTAACTTTAGTAGATTCACCTTCAAAATTAGAAAACATATAATATGGCACAATAAATTTCATCAATCAAAGAGGGAACTCATAAAAATTGTTGATTAAGCTACAAAGAACTCTGAGGAAAACTGATAGGCATGGGAAAAGGGCAAGATCAGAACAAGACCTCTTTGACTTAACCTAGCAAGCAGTACTTCAACGAAAGGTTCCAAGACAGAGTTTAGATAGTCTCAAATAAGTATGGATTACTGTGAATCATATTTGTAAACTAGCATATTAATCCATAAATGAAACAAACAAGCATAAAGAGGCTTGAGGAGCAGTTAAGAATTCATCAAATACACCTAGCAGAGGAAAACATCAAGGCCATAGCAAACAAGAGGACTAAGGTGCTTCAAGGAGCATTTCTCAACCTATACTTTTCTGTTTTATAGCAACAAAGAAGGATGAAACATAATGACAACAAGAAAACATGAACAAATTAAAAATACATCACCATTAATCAAGCTAAGGAATCCTGCAAACAAGCTTCTCCATCATCAATCCAAGCAAGCCATTCATCAACTTCACAACACCAATTTATTCTCCAAGCTCATAAAAACCATGTATTGCTCTCAAAGCTCATCAAATGCCAACATTTACAATGAAGTCCTCATGCTCTATTTAACTCAGCAAAGGAGGTCAAAAACCCTATATAGGGTTGGAAAATGTCAAAATCACTCATAAATTTCATTTATGCCTAAGAGACCATGCAAGGCACAAGGCACAAAATATCTCATGAAATAAATGCAAAAATAACTTCTTGCACCTAATTCTAGAGTGATTTTCTTCAAAAAAAACTAAAAAATTATTTTGCAATAAATTAATGTGTTTTTTTTACTTTTGGTCCAAAACACATTAAACAGTCCTTTTGCGTAGCGCCACTTTCAGCAGAAAATGGGGTCTTTTGCAACTGAGTTTCAGACCCCTTCTCAATGTTGGATTTGGCTCCATGATGGCTCATTGGAAAGCCTTATGAGTCTACTTTCAAAAAATTCTTGTAGTTTCTTGATCCAGCTCCTCTAGCCTAGCCAAAAATTCAAAAATCCCAAGGTTGTCATTTGTGCAGTGCCAGGCCCAAAACAGTGGCAGAAAGGTGAAAAAAGTGAGGCTTTTTGACCTTTTGAGGGGTCAAACCTTCTCCAAATCATCTAAAACTTGGTGAGCATAATGTATTAAGTGTGAGAAATCCAAAAATATCAACTTATCCTCCTGAATATGCTCCATGTGTTAGCGTAGCACCAATGGCATTGCGCTAATGAGCCTTAAAAATCACAAAAAAACAAGAATTGCTCCAAAATCTCTCAAAATTGGTGGAGACCTTCCTTAAGGGGTCTTGGAAAACTGCTAAGAAGCCTCAACCAAAAATCCAAGGCTATCATGCTCTTTTGCCTCCTTTATGGTTTGGGCCTCATGGAGGTATTCCTTTAGTTTGGCACAAACAAGCTTGTGTTTCTTGGCATAATACTTTGTCATATTTCTTTGCAACTCTAAGCCTTCATTTGCCTTTTTTAGCTTGGCCTCTAGGTGTATGTTTTCCCTCTCAAGCCATGACTCTCAATCATGTTCAATTTCCATAGCAAGGAGTTCAATGAGGGAAAGTTTCTTTGCTAGGCTTGATTCCTCTTCCTTCTGTTTTGTCAATGCTTTCCTTACCCCCATGGTTTCTAGCCTCTTCCTAGGTTGTTCCTCTTCACCTTCAATTTCTTCATATGGGCCCATGTATTCTTCTAGTTTGACTTATGCTCTTTGGGCTTCTTTATGGGCTTTGAGTGCTCTAGCCTCATATATGGCTTGCTGGGCACTCATTTGCTTGTTTTGCATTTGATAGAAGTGAATGGCATCCTTTGCACTCTCCAGCTTAGCTTCTAGGTCTTCTATTTGTGCATTCTTGTTTTGGAGGAAGGAGTTTAAAATTCTTGTTTCAGTTTCTTCATCACTGTCTATATGGATAAGTTCAAATTCCCTTTCTACTTCAAGATTCTCCTCTTCTACCTTCACATGATTCTTACTCTTTTCCATCTTTTCCTTTCCCTTGTCAAGCTTTGGAGTTGATGTAGATGGCAAGGCCCCTTGCCTTTTGGAGGCGAAAAACACTTGCCTTGGCCCTCTGTGGTATGTGCATGCAAGAGGAGTGATGGTGGTTTTGGAAGTGTCTTCATCATGGCTGTGACCCTTGGTGTTGTCACCAGCTACTTCACCTTCACTAAGATCCTCATTAGTCATCCTATGCTCTGTTTTATTGTTGCTTTCTTGACCTTCAACACCATCATCATCATTACCAAATTTACTGTCTCCAGTGATTTCATCTTGGTCTTTGATCTGATCATCAACCTCTGCACTTTTCTCACTTTGGTTTTGTTCATCACTAGGGTCATTTTCATCATCATCTCCTGCACTGCTATCATTTTCATGTTCACTAAGAGGTAGATCAATGTCATGAATGTCATGACATTTGTCATGACTGTCATGACTATCTCCTTTGTTGTATTTTTCCTCACTACCTATACCATCAGTGTCAACCTCCTTGTCACTGTCCTCTTCTTCAAACTCTATTTCCGCCTTATCATTTTCATGTTCATCATTTGTTTCCATGGACTTTGCCTCATCTTCCTCTTCTTCATCCTTTGTTTCATTTTTGGTTTCTCCTCCTTCAAGGCTCATGCCATTTTCACTTTTAATCTCCTCATTTCCTCCAACATCTTCTTCCTTGGTGACAGAGTTTTGTTCACTGTATTTTTGACTGTCAGCCTCCTCTTTTTCATCAATATCCTCTTGGTCATCACTTTGTTTATTTGCATCATCACTTTCTTTACTTTGGGCTGAATTAATGGTATCATTACCATCACTGCCTTCCTCCAATTGCTCACTGTTTTTGTCTTCATCACTGCCATGTTTGATCTGGTTCTTGGGGAAGGTCCCCAAGATCTGAAAAAAAATGAAATGGATTTGACAAGATCTGCAAAATTAGAATACCAGAAAAAAAAAAGAGAACACAAAGCAAATCAAACCACAAAGAAACTTGTTTTATTAAAACAGAGAATAACTGTAGAAGCTACATTGTGGTGGAAAATCCATCCTTTTACAAAGTGAGGCTTGGGGGAGGCCCCCAAGATCTAAAAAAAAATGAAATGGATTTGACAAGATCTGCAAAATTAGAATACCAGAAAAAAAAAGAGAGAACACAAAGCAAATCAAACCACAAAGAAACTTGTTTTATTAAAACAGAGAATAACTGTAGAAGCTACATTGTGGTGGACAATCCATCCTTTTACAAAGTGAGGCTTGTTATTTATAGCCTTTTTTTTAGTTACAATACCATGGGTAGATACCATAGGTGGTTACCGTGGGTCAAAACCATGGGTCAATACCATGGGTAGATACCACTTACAATACCCTGGGTAAATTCCATGTCTAGATGAATACCATGGGTGGATACATACCATGGGTGAATGAATATCATGGATAGATGTCACTTACAATACCATGGCCGAATAAATACAATGGGTAGATGAATACCATGGGTCGATTCCATTTACAATACCATGGGTAAATTCCATGGGTGGATGGATAACATGGGTGGATGAATACCATGGGTGGATGCCATTTTCCATTCGGATCATTCCTCACTCCTTAAGAAGAAGTGGTCCCCATTACGTGAAGTTCCCTCCTGAGAAGCCTTTGTTGAATATGAAGAGCCACTGAAGAGAAGGGTTTTGTGTGGTTAACCCATAACCGTGATGAACAAAGATCCGAGGATAGAGATACCCTATAATGCGTGTGACCAATTATGATATTGACAGTGTGTGGCCTAGAAAATGGACTTCGATGAAGTGTGGGTTTGTGGATGAACCAAAACCATGACAAACGAATATCTAAGGATAGATATTCCCTATAATTCTTGTGACCAACTGTGTTACTAACAGTGTGCGGCCTAGCAAATGGACTTTGATGAGAAGGATTTTGTGCGGTTGACCCATAATTGTGATGCTGATTGTTGATGAAGTAGCAGGTGCCTACATAGCTTGGGGTGGGAGGTAACGTCTTCAAATAACCCAAGCCGAATTCTACTATGATGAAATTGATGAATGTGAAGTAGGTGCCTACTAAAGCAGGGTGGGAGGGAACGCCTCTAAAGGGAACCTGCTCCAAATGCTGCTCCAAATTTAAAATGAGCATAACTTGGTTAATATAACTCAGAATATTTATTATAACCTATTTTTAGAAATGGAATGATCATTATGCATCTTCCCATGTGTTTGAAATCGATATCTGGAGACTCTAGAATTTCAGATTCGCGTTGGAACTGTCTCGTCATCACAAAATTTCTGAAAAAAAAAAATAGTTGATTTTAAATCAGCGATAAATCCCTCATCCGGACTCCGATTCGACTGATTTTTTTTTTTAATTGGGTGATTTTTCAAGGGGATCACATATCTGTAACCATTTATCTGAAATTTCCCATTTAAAACTACAATAAATTATATGATATCCGCTGTCCATGAATTATCGTCAGAAAAATTGCTACAACATTGTTGATTTTGAATCAACGATATCTCCCTCATCCGAACTCCAATTCGGTCGATTTTTTTTTGAATTTGAGTATTTTATCACAAGGAATCTAGATATAGTATTTTTTTTTTGTAATTTTTTCCTTAAAATTTTCATATCTGATCTGCAAACTCGCCGCCCAAAAAAACATTCATGGAGTTTGCTGAAGATCGCTACAAAACATTGAAACTGAAATATGTTTCAAACCCTCATTCCCATGGAGGCATAACCTGAATCTGATACCACTGATCCAGTTCTTGGGGGGAGGCCCCCAATATCTTAAAAAAAAACTGAAATGGATCTGACAAGATCTGCAAAATTAGAATGCCAGAAAAAAGAGAGAGAACACAAAGAAAATCAAACCAAAAAGAAACTTGTTTTATTAAAATAGAAAATAACTGTAGAAGCTACATTGTGGTGGACAATATTTCCTTTTACAAAGTGAGGCTTGTTATTTATAGCCTTTTTTTTAGTTACAATACCATGGGTAGGTACCATAGGTGGATACCATGGTCAAAACCATGGGTCAATACCATGGGTAGATACCACTTACAATACCATGGGTAAATTCCATGTCTAGGTGAGTACCATGGGTGGATACATACCATGGGTGAATGAATATCATGGATAGATTTCACTTACAATACCATGGCCGAATAAATACAATAGGTGGATGAATACCATGGGTCGATTCCATTTACAATACCATGGGTAAATTCCATGGGTGAATGGATAAAATGGGTGGATGAATACCATGGGTGGATGCCATTTTCCATTCGGATCAATGTTCATCTCCCTCCTCTTCAACATCATTTCCCTCTTGCTCTTCTTCATTAATTTTTTTTTCTGCCTCACTGATTTCATCACCTTCACCTTGATCTTCTTGTGATTCTTCATTGCCACTTCTTGCTTCACCTAATGCACCAAGATAAGGAGAGGAAAGGAGGTTTGCCTGTGGTGAGGGTACTTATGTAGATGAGGAAGGCACATTTGGTTGATGAGGAGGATGTGGGTTTGTAAAGTCCTCATGGGATATGAAAACATCCCAAGGTATACCCTGCTGCTCCAACTGATGTAAGACCACTATCTTGATCAAGGAATGGTGGAACAAGCTATGTATTTGTTTTGTGAGATTCCTCCTCCGGACAACAAAAGACGTTTTATAAATGCTCCTATAGAGATAGTAGGGTAAGTTTAGCACCTTAGCTCCTGTGAAATGCATGAGGAGTCTGACATGATATGTATAGAGCCTAGAGTACCTCCCCTCACAGGTGAAGTATTTCATGATGACCAACGTCAAGGAGGAAAATCTATGTTTGAGGTGTGAGAAAGGGAAAACTATTTTGTTGCCTCCTCTATACCTTGTTTTGATAAAGGGCTCTAAAAATTCTTTGTCCAATTTTCCCTTTTTAAACCATTTTTCACCAACAACTGGGATACCTGTAGCCTCAGAGATGGCACCTACTAAGATCTCAAAATCCACTCCTGCAAGGCTTGAGTGCATGTTGTGTAAATTGAGAATGAGGAGCCTTGTAAGCTCAGGATGGCTCTTTACTTATTTGGCCATCTCACAGAATTGAAAACATCTTGTATTTTGAAAACATGACAAGATCCTAGGAGAGGAGGTGATGGCCACTATGCTTTGAGGTTCCAACCTATTCACTTTTCCTCCCTTATGTTTTGGTCTCAAAGGCCTTTGAACTTTATCACTACCACTGTTGTTCTCAGCTCCTGACATGGTGATGGGAGATAGTGGTTTACAAATTGGGGCTTGATGAAACAAGGTGAAGATGATGATAGAGTCAACTTTGGAGAATGAGTGGTGTGGAGATTAGGGTTCCTAGGGTTTAGTTTCCTTTGGAACCTAAGGAAGGCCTTTCTCAAAAGTATATTGTAGCCACCCTCACTTGACAATAAACTGATTTTAAGGAGTTTTATAAATACAAGCTCTTGTATGCAAGACCTAGCGTTTACCCACCTAGGGTTTTAACTTTGAAGCCACAAAAGACAAAAAACAACTTGAAATTTTTCTTGGGGATGAGGACAAAAGGCCACTTACCAATTCTTGACTCTTCTAAAGATCCTAGAGGTGAATGGAGGATGAAAATTGGAATTTGGGCAAGAGATTTTGCGTTTTGAAGGCTCCCTGCATTTGCGCAGTGCCCTTCCCGAGCTGTCAGGTCGGGCTGTTTGCGCAGCGCCGGCAAGGCCTGCACGATGGTTAGTGCAGTGCCAGGCACGTGCACTATCTTCCAGTCCCATGGGCGAGTCGAGCCCACGTTTTTGTAGCACTCGGGCAGTTATGCAAGGTGTCGGGTGGCCCGTTAGCGCAGCGACCGAGCAGTCGTTCAGAGGTGTCGGGTGGAGGAAGGGTCTGCCAGTCTCTGGGTGAGCCGAGTCGCCTGTTAGCACAACGCCCGATATTTTCATAGCAACCAGGCGTATTAGTGCAACACAATGTAATTTTGAATGAGAAGAGGGCCAGTTTGCATAGCGCTGACCTGTATTAGCATAGCGCTGGTGGTTTGCGTAGCGCCAGAACCACTTTGCCCAGAAACAACCCGAAAACCCTGTTTTTTCTCCATGAAGTTTCTTTCTCCTTACCAAGTGTTCAATAAGTTTGAAATGAAACAAAAACACCTTTATACCCTTTGAGAGAAATAATTTACATTTATAAACCCACTTTTCTTATGTTTTAATCTTTTTCCTTTGACTGGTGCTTTTTTATCTTTTGCAGGGTTTTGAAGACTTTCTTCAAGGCATCTTTTCTTCTTTTGTGGTGATGGTTGACTGAAAGGATATAGAATTTTCACTCCCTTTTACCTTTTGAAAGCTTGGGCACTGATTCAAACTCTCTTTGGCATATATTCATCAAACTGAAAACTTTGTTTTTATCTCCTTGGGCATTTTTTATTGCAGGTGACCTGAAACATGTCTTTTTCCTTTTGCATTTTTGACAGTGATATGTCTTTTTGATAGAGAGGTGTGCATCAGGTTTATCATTTTTTTCCCTTGGCCACTTCTTATTTCCACAGGTGCCACAACACAGGATTTTTGGCCTCTTTTTCATTGTTTGGGCCTTTACAACTTTTAGTCACCCAATAGGGATTTTAGGGTCGACATGATTTTCATTTTGATATTTCACCTCATGCTTTCTTCTTTTGATCACTTTGAAGACCTTGGACTGTATATTTTGAAAGCTAATGCTTCCCTCATATTGATATACTTTACCATCTCTCCCTTTGGTGTAGTGAAGTAGTGTTGCTTTTGACAAACTTTAAAAACCACCTTGAAAACCCTTTGAATGCCTTATGCTGTTATGAAGGAGGACTTATCATCTTCTTTTGACCTGTTCTGTCCATCTTTCCCAAACTCTTAGGTTTTAGGGCTATTATAGAAAATTAAACAGTGTTTCCTTCTAAGTTCTCTATAACCCTTCAAAATTCATTTATTATTTCTGAAAATATTCAATGTGTACTTGGTGGTGTTGAGGTGACTTCTGTCCTTGTGGTTCTTGTACTGCCTTCTTTCTTTGGAAGCATTGTTTTGCTAATCAGTCACAAAAACCTGATTCTCTTTAAACACAGGCCTATTTCCTTTCTCTTTTCTTTGGATGTCTTCTTGTGATGATTTCATCCCATTAACTTACCTCTTCTTGTATTGATGGCAACCTTGATCATTTTTTGCAGAAATGTGAACAAGGGTAGATTTCCCTTGAAAAATTTGTGCTTTGGCCAAGGAGACCTTACTTGAATGACTTTTGATTAGTTTTGGACAAGTTACTTGACCTTATTCTTCTTTGTATGCAGCCTCTTGACACAGGAAAAACATATATTTCAAGCACCAAAACAACCCTATGACTTATGAAACCCTAGGTGACCTAGTGGAAGATTCTTTCGACTTGGCCTTTGACTGAAAAATTGGTTTTGAGGTCATCAATTGTAAAACAGAGTTTTTGATGGACTGATGTATTGAAGATCCAAAATCCAAAGATCTTGATTTATCTAAAGAGCCTACAGAGATAGTTTTGAGACCATCAATGCTTGAGGCATTTCTGGCGATGTAAGAGAGATGGTTGATTGGTGGCCCTAGGTAGCAGTGGAGGGGTTTAGTATAAAACAAAAACTGAGGATTGAGGCCAAAGGTGACACAAAATAAACAAAATGAGTGACATGAGCCCATGATGAGTCTTCTGGGATGGGTGAGCTGAGCTTGACATGATGGGATGATGAAATAGTGAAAAAATTATCTTAAGGATAATGAAGGCAGTGAGATTTCTAGAACTCACAATGTTTATGAAATTTTTTTCTAGAAATCGAGGATAAGAATTTATTCATCTACAAAGGAAAAAATTATTGATGACTAACAATGGCTCCACTTGGGGAGGGCAACTCCTTTTTAGGAGGTGTCCAGAACTTTCAGATCTTTGGCTTAATGGAGACCAGTGCCTCATCCATTTGGCAGATTTTCACCTCTCTTCACTTGCTGATGCTTGCTTTGAAGTCATGATATCAATAATCCGAAAGACATGATTAGATAAACTTCATCTCTACCTACCCAACCTAATTTCCTAACATTTTTTTCTTCCTTGGGTGCATTTGGACTAGAAAACCCTTTGACATTCTTTTTATCTTGAAAGCAAAAAAACTATCTACTTCTATCTTATTTCCTCCAAAATTTCAGATTATGCTAATGAACTCTTTTATTCTCTACCTAAACTACTCAACTGTCAAGATTAAATTGTTTGATAGGATCCATTCACTAATATATAAGCATGAAATCGAAAGCATGGTTTAAATCAAGATTAGACAATCTGACTTACCATGGGTTTGTGGCATAAGAACAAGCTACACACAAATGTTATTTTCGTACAAAATAAGACTCAGAAAAATAAGGGCTGTGATATATTGTTTGCTACTCATCCCCATTTTTCTCCTTGGTTCTGTTTTAAGCATGTGGAACCAGTATCTTTCTTTCCTAATCTATCTTTAGAAAAGTCAAGTTTGAATGATTTGACTAGCTATATTTTACTAACTTATCAACAATAAATTGAAAACATGTTTCAGCCATGATTAGGCTAGATGACTGAAGCAAGACCTTTTTGAACTAGAAGTGGCATCTAAGGTTGCTCACTTTCAATAGTACTATTTTTTGGGTATGGGGCTTTACCTTTTTTCAAATCTGCCCTCTTTTTCCTTTTTTCTCTGTTTTGTGTTTTCATTTTCAAAACAATCTATAACTAAAATATGCTCAAAGGCTGAGCTTATTTGCATGACTATCTATCATAATCTAATTTTTACATGATATACATTTAGTTGATGAACTCTCTTTTCCAATACAACGAATCAAGAAGATGATTGCATGAGGGATCTTGGTTCACCTCTTTGAGGGTGTTGACAAAATTAAAAGGCCACTCCCACCTTACTTGTGTTTGAACAGTAGTACCTAAATTTTTTCTTACACTTTGAAACAAACTTCTCTTGACATTATTTAATCCCTCTTCAAATGTTTTTAACAAGTCAGCAAAGGGATCTTGAAACAATACCTGAATGTGAATATTTGGTAAATAAGCTTGATCCAGGACTACTTCTTCCTCCACTTGGTTGAGCTTGGGACTCCTTTGGGAAAGAAAATCTACCTCTTCCTCATGATCATCTGAACTGGTAGACTCATCATAGATTTCAATGTTATCCTTTAGAAAACCTGATGGGTTTTGATAGAGTGGGATAAGTTTTAAGTGAAAACCACCATGTTGACAGGTAGGAGCACTCCTTGGCAACAAATCTTCTTGAGAAAGAAGTGCAGCAACTTTCTTGTGAACATTAATTTTCAAGCCTTCATTTGCTTCCAAATTTTCTAAGCTTTCCTCATCACTGTCATAGTTGTTATGCATTGGTTGGTTACCTTTGTCAAGTTGATGAAACTAAGCTTCCTCCCAAAAACCAAGTGTCGAATGATCTACAAAGCTAGCTTCTTTTTGGAGAACATCATCATTATCAACATATTGATCAAACCTTGGAGAACCATAAATATAATTAATGTTACCAACTACACATATTGGACTATCAGATTGTTTCTCTTTGAATTGATCTAAAAATCCATTTTCTACTATGTGATATCTAGGTTTAGGAGGAAAATAAATAGAAATTTTCTATTCATATGAAAGATTAGAGGTTGAATACATGTTTATCAGTTGATCTATCTCCTCTTCATTCACAAAAGGAGGCATTTTTCTCTTTCTTTGGATATAACTACAATAGCCCTCTTTCTCTTATGGAGGCTAATTTTGAGGCTGAATGTCTTCTTGAGCCTCACCTAGGAGAGATGATGAATCATCATTTGTGCCTTTAGAGAGGTCCTGTGGGTTCTCTTTCATTCCCTAATTGATTTCATCCTCAACCAACTCTTCTTGATTTTCGTGATAGTTAACTTGGGCATGAAATTCATGAATTTCCTCTAATAGATCCTCAGGATGCCAATTTATTTTTATAATCTGAAATGAATCAAAGCATAAGTGTAGAGACCCTAAATGTTTTTACTCCTTCTTGTTGATCAGTGGTTGTCATTGATGTCAACCCAAGCAGCACCAGGGGCTAACCCAATATTGCATGGGAATTTTGACCTAAAAAATTACTATATTCTAGTTCAAGAAAGCTTTTTATGGTTTCTACTCGTCGATATTTTTCTGTTGATATATGGCACGCCATGTAATTCTTCACGATTTGAGAGATATTCATGTTTGAAGTTTGTAACCCTAGTTAGTGGGCTAAAACCCCATTGGGTTGTGGCATGGGTCATTGAAAAGTTATAATTAATATTTTTTAAGCTCCTAAAATCCCTCTCATGTTCACTTGTTGAAGCCCCCCTCAACCTAAGCATTTATATAAATTGTGATCCTCATATCCTCCTCATGCATGGGATTTCGCCATCTGAAACAGGTCATCGTGGAATTATCGCTCTAAATTTTTTTCTATGAAGGTTCAAAAGCTGAAATTTTTATGAGGCGAAACCGAAATCCTAAGGACACTACTATGAAAATTTCAGATCATGGTGTGCAATATTTGCGGAGATATGATTTGTGGAAGCCAGTGTTTTTGCAGGCTCCTAAAATTCATCTCAAAAAAGTGACCTTGGTAAAATCATCATAACTCTCTCTCTGAGTATCATATTTGAATTCCATAAAATTTCATAGATATTGCACAGAATTTAGTTTTCTCTCTATCAATTTCAAATCCAAATGAAGAAACAATGACACGTGGCACACCGTACAAGTTCGCTATGCTGAAACAGTCCATAATTAGGGCATTGTGAGATATTAAGTATAACTCTCTCTTGAAGAATCCAAATTAGGTCAGACCTATGGCATTGGAAAGACAACTCAGAGGACTACTAGAGGACCAAAAATCAGATATTGGGGATCTGAAATAACATAAATACACCAGATTCAATATTGAGCTCCTAGAAGGCAACGAAAAATCTAGATCATGTGTTCTGAAGGGCTGTAAAGGACCAAAATTTCTAGGGAAGAAAAGCAAAGCAAGGTGTAGCAGAGGGTAGCATGACAAGATTGGAAACCAAGGTGCATAACAGCAGCAATCAGTTCATCACATGAAGTCTTCAAGTGGGCAGCACTGCATACAATCATTGTACTAAGTCATTGTAAATACATTATTGTACAAATTGTACTAGTGTCTATCTGCCAAGAGTTGAAGAGGCAGTGTTGGGAGGTCTAGGATCATCATTAGGTGGTCGTGTTAAAGTTGGGGTTATGGTCTAGTATATCTTCTTCTTCTACATCATTCTATATCATTGTAAAGTGGACCATTTTCCCTGGTACGGGAGTCCATTCTTCTTTTATTCTTCTATAGGGTGGTAGAGTGGTGCTAGGGTGAGTTGTAGCTCATTGGGTGTTGGGGCATCCATTCAGTTGACTACTGAAGAATCTTGGGCATTGGAGCGTCCATCTAGTGGGAGATGGAGAAGAATGCTTTTCTAGATTCTAGGAAGTTGGAGCTTTATTTTCAATTGGAGTTGAATATTAAAGAATTATTAGAAAAGCATTAGGTGGTTTTTGTCCCAGAGTGGGTTTCCACCTTAAAAATTGTGTGCATTTGTGTTCCTTTTGTTTATTGCTATCATTGTACATACACTGATAATAATTGAAGATTAACCAATGCTCTAATTGAAAGGAATCCTGATTCACCCCCCCCTCTCAGTATTTCCAACAATTGGTATCAGAGCTTGGTTCCTTCAATAGTAGTTTAATAGCTAGAAGGAGGTCATGGAGCATACCAAGAATGGTGTACCTTTGTTCAATGAAAATAATTATGCACTCTGGAAAGGAAGAATGGAGGTCTATCTCTTGGCGCAAGGTTACGAAGTATGGGACACTGTTCAAAATGGATTTACATCAACTACGGATGAACAAGGTAAGAAGAATTTGGTAAATGATGCAAAAGCAAAGAATATTATTGTTAGTGGACTTATTGAATCTGCTTATCATAAGGTGTTGGGTTGTAAAACTGCCAAAAATGTATGGGACAAGCTTGAGAATATATATGCAGGTGACTCAAATGTCAAAGAAGCAAAGCTTCAAATCTATAGAGCAAAATTTGAGCAACTTAGAATGAAAGAAGATTACAACATTGCTGCATACTTCCAATACGTTGATGAAATAACCAATACTCTAGAAGGATTGGGAGAGCTAGTTGACGAGAAGACTATTATACGGAAGATTCTTAGAACGTTACCAGGGAGATTCAACCCAAAGGTATCGGTCTTAGAATATAGTGAAAATCTGGACAAACTCAGCAAAGAGGAATTACATGGAGTTCTCATAGCATATGAAATGAGACTTGATGAAGAAGAGGGTACTTCAAATCTAGAAACTGCGTTCGTTGCATCTAAGAAAACCAATAAGGACAAACAACCTTCAATTGAAATGACATGCACCTACATGTGTGAAGAAAAGGGAGATGATGGAGAAGGTGTTTCAGATGAAGAATATGCTTACTTTACGAGAAAACTAAAAATTTGTAAGGAAAAATTCAAAGGTAAACTTCCATTGATATGTTTCGGTTGTGGTGAGGTTGGGAATTTCACAGCAAAATGTCCAAACAGAAGTGATGGAAAATCAAAAGGAAAGAAAGGCTTTAAGAAATTAAACAAGCAAGGATCGAAAATGAAATTTCTCTCTAAAGAAGATAGCTCATCATTCGATGAAGACAACGACAGCAAAGAAGAAGCCAATGAGAGAGTATTTTTTATGGCCAAGCACAATAAACAAGAGGTATCAAACAACGAAGAAGAAGGATTGACCATAGAAGAATTTTATAAGGAAGCAATCAAGCTTAGAAAATATCTCAAGGTGGAGAAGATCCGTTCCAATACTCTTGAATAACAAGTTCAAGGTCTCAAAATTGAAGTTGAAGAACACAAATGCATTGAAGAGTCACTTCAAAATAAGTTGGAAGAAAGCAACTGAGAAAGGGAAGAATTAGAAGCCGAAGTAGTCTCGTTGTGTGAGGAAGTGAAGAAAAGAAAAACTATCCAAAACTATTCCAACAGCTCAAGGGAATTGGAAGAACTCATCAACAATCAACGATATTACAACGATAGAACTAGAATCGGTTACAAGGAAGAAGAAGCAGGACCTTCTACAACAAAATACAATGAACCTATGAGATCTGACATGCATGCAGACTTCATTGGACAAGATTCACAAGAACAGCCTTGGAAGACAATTCCTTGATGAACATTTCCATCCAGGCACCAACATATTTTTTATGGCTATTGTTATTCATGTGGAAAATTTGGTCATAAAGCTGTAGAATGCCGCACGTACCCTGGGAAAAAATACAATTCCAAGAGATCTGTCAAATATGAACCTCCCAGGGCTCAGAGAAACATTAATAGATTTGAAAATTTAAGAAATAATATTGAATGTTACAAATGTCGAAACTTTGGACACATAGCCGAAGACTGCAAACTTGAAAATCCTCCAGAAGAATCTTCGAAGCCATAGAATGAACAAACATGGAAGAAGAAGAAGAATGATAATTGTTCTCTCACTTTCAAGGCTCACAAGAACAAAGGTGTGTGGTATGTTGATAGCGGTTGCTCAATGCATATGACTGGAGATATAAATAAATTTGTATCTTTGAAAGAGAAGAAGGATGGAACCATGTCCTTTGGAAATGATGGATATTCAAATGTTATAGGATCAGGTACTGTCACTCTTGGAACCAAAGATGCTCTAGCCAAGAATGTTCTATTGGTTGAAAACATGAATCACAATCTGCTCAGTATTGGACAAATGTGTGATTAAGGACACACAATACTATTCAACTCCACAAAATGTGAAATTAGGAAAGGCGTGTATGGTGAAATTGTGGCTATAGCAAGTCGAGCTCCAAACGACATATATATTTTGGATGAAGCAACTAAAGCATGTATAATAGTTAAGGAGGATGATATAATAATTGGTAGCAATGATGATTGACTAAGTAAGAATTTTTCTACAAAGATGCAACGTGATTTCGAGATGTATTTACTTGGTGAGTTGACATACTTCTTAGGGCTTTAAATATCTCAACAAGAGAAAGGAATATTTATATGTCAAGCCAAGTACATCAAGGAAATGCTCAAGAAATTTAAAATGGAATATTGCAAACCCATCCTTACTCCAATGGTAACAGTTGCAAATTGAGCATAGATGACTCATCTAAGGATGAATCAAAGGTTGTACACATTCATGATTGGTAGTCTTCTATATGTAACAACCTCCCGACCTCGTATGTCATGCAAGCAATTGGACAAGTAGTAAGATTCCAAGTAGCACCAAAAGAATCACAATATATTAAATATTCGCTTAAAACATTGGAACATTTTGCGCGAAGCTTGGGATTCTACCAAGTTCTCATTATATTTCCATTATTCGAATATAAAGATATTCGAATATAAAGGGGGAGTGTAAGTAGATTCAAGTTTGGCAGATCGCTTGTGTGTTAGGGGGAGTGGAAGTGTGAATAAGTCTAGCAGGATGGTTGGGATGGTTATGTATCACGGGGAGTACCCTTTGCCATTGATGTCAAAGGGGAAGAGAATGTTGTAGGAAGACGTGTCATGATCACAGGGGGAGTACTTATGTTGCCATCAATTCCAAAGGGGGATATTGTTGATCAATGGTTGTCATTGATGTAAACCAAAGTAGCACCAGGAGCTACCCCAATATTGCATGGGAATTTAGACCTACCAAATTACCATATTTTGGGTCAAGAATAATTTTTATGGTTTCTACTTGTTGAGATGTTTCTGTTGATATATGGAACGCCACGTAATTCTTCACAGTTTGAGAGATATTCATGTTTGAAATTTGTAACCCGAGTTAGTGGGCTAAAACCCCATGGGGTTGTGGCATGGGTCATTGAAAAGTCAATAATTAATAATTTTTAAGCTCCTAAAATCCCTCCCACGTTCACTTGTTGAAGCCTCCCTAAACCTAAGCATTTATATAAATTGTGACCCTCATATCCTCCCTCATGCATGGGATTTCGCCATCTGAACAGGTCATCGTGTACCCCGTACCAAATTTTTTTCTACAAAGGTTCGAAGTCAAATTTTTATGAGGCAAATCTGAAATCCCGAAGTGAAGTCGCTATGAAAATTTTAGATCAAGGTGCACAATATTTGCGGGATATGATCTGTGGAAGTCAGGGTTTGTGCAGGCTCCTGAAATTCATCTCAAATAAGTGACCTTGGTAAAATAATCATAAATCTCTCTCTCAATATCGGATTGGAATTCTGTAAAAACTGGAAGATAGTGAACAGACTTTAGTTTTCGTTGTAGAAATTTCAGAGCCAAATGAAAAAATAGTGACACGTGGCACGCCGTACAAGTTTTCTCTACTGAAACAATCCATAATTAGGGCATTGTGAGATATTGGGTATAACTCTCCCTTGAAGAATCCAAATTGGGTTAGACCTGTGGCATTGGAAAGATGACTCATAGGAATACTACAAAACCAAAAATCAAATATTGGGTATCTGAAATAACAGAGATACACCAGATTCAATATCGAGCTCCTAGAAGGCAAATAAAAGGCTAGATCATGTGTTATCAAGGGATGCAAAGGACCAGAATTTCTAGGAAAGCAAAGAAAAGCAAGGTGCAGTAGAGGGTAGCATGACAAGAGAAAAAACCAAGGTGCATAATAGCAGCAATAAGTTCATCACATGAAGTCTTCAAGTGGGCATCACTGCATACAATCATTGTACTAAGTCATTGTAAATACATTATTGTATAAATTGTACTAGTGTCTATCTACCAAGAGTTGAAGAGGCAGTGTCAGGTGGTCTAGGATCATCATTAGGTGGTTGTGTCATAGTTGGGGTTATGTTCTAGTGTGTCTTATTCTTCTACATCATTCTATATCATTGTAAAGTGGACCATTTTCCCGGCACGTGAGTCCATTCTTCTTTATTCTTCTATAGGGTGGTAGGGTGGTGCTAGGGTGAGTTGTAGCTAAGTAGGTGTTGGGGCATCCATTCAATTGACTACTGAAGAATCTTGGGCATTGGAGCGTCAATCCAATGGGAGATGGAGAAGAATGATTTTTCTAGATTCTAGGAAATTGGAGCTTTATTTTCAATTGGAGTTGAATATTAAAGAATTATTAAAAAAGCATTCAGGTGGTTTTTGTCCCGGAGAGGGTTTCCACCTTAAAAAATGTGTGCATTTGTGTTCCTTTTGTTTACTGCTATCATTGTACAAACATTGATAATAATTGAAGATTAACTAATGCTCTAATTGAAAGGAACATTGATTCACCCCCCCCCCCCCCCCCTCAGTATTTCAAACAATTGGTATCAAAACTTGGTTCCTCCAATAACATTTTAACAGCTGGAAGGAGGTCATGGAGCATACCAAGAATGGTGTACCTCTGTTCAATGAAAATAATTATGCACTCCGGAAAGGAAGAATGGAGGTATATCTCTTGGCACAAGGTTACGAAGTATGGGACACTATTCAAAATAGATTTACATCAACCACAGATGAACAAGGTAAGAAGAATTTGGTAAATGATGCAAAAGCAAAGAATATTATTATCAGTGGAATTATTGAATCTGCTTATCATAAGGTGTTAGGTTGTAAAACTGCCAAAAATGTATGGGACAAGCTTGAGAATATATATGCAGGTGAGTCAAATTTCAAAGAATCAAAGCTTCAAATCTATAGAGAAAAAATTGAGCAACTTAGAATGAAAGAAGATTGCAACATTGCTGCATACTTCCAATATGTTGATGAAATAACCAATACTCTAGAAGGATTGGGAGAGCTAGTTGATGAGAAGACTATTATACAAAAGATTCTTAGAACATTACCAGGGAGATTCAACCCAAAGGTATCGGTCTTAGAATACAGTGCAAATATGGACAAACTTGGCAAAGAGGAATTACATGGAGTTCTCATAGCATATGAAATGCGACTTGATGAAGAAGAGGGCACTTCAAATCTAGAAACTACGTTCATTGCATCTAAGAAAACCAATAAGGACAAACAACCTTCAATTGAAATGACATGCACCTGCAAGTGTGAAGGAAAGGGAGATGATGGAGAAGGTCTTTCAGATGAAGAACATGCTTACTTTACGAGAAAACTAAAAATTGGTAAGGGAAAATTCAAAGGTAAACTTCCATTGATATGTTTTGGTTGTGGTGATGTTGGGCATTTCGCAGCAAAATGTCCAAACAAAAGTGATGGAAACTCAAAAGGAAAGAAAGGCTTTAAGAAATTAAACAAGCAAGGATCCAAAAAGAACTTTCTCTCTAAAGAAGATAGCTCATCATTCGATGAAGACAATGACACTGAAGAAGAAGCCAATGAGAGAGTATTGTTTATGGTCAAGCACAATAAACTAGAGGTATCAAACAACGAAGAAGAAGGATTGACCATAGAAGAATTTTATAAGGAATCAATCAAGCTTATAAAAGATCTCAAGGTGGAGAATATTTGTTACTTTACTCTTGAATAACAAGTTCAAGGTCTCAAAATTGAAGTTGAAGAACACAAATGCATTGAAGAGTCACTTCAAAAGAAGTTGGAAGAAAGCAACCAAGAAAGGGAAGAATTAGAAGCCAAAGTAATCTCGCTGCGTGAGGAAGTGAAGAAAGGAAAAAATATCCAAAACTATGCCAACAACTCAAGGGCTTTGGAAGAACTCATCAATAGTCAATGATCTTACAAGGACAGAACTGGCATCGGTTACAAAGAAGAAGAAGCAGGACCTTCTACAACAAAATACAATGAACCTATGACGTCTGACATGCATGTAGACTTCATTGGACAAGACTCGCAAGAACAGCCTTGGAAGACAATTCCTCGACGAAAATTTCCATCCAGGTACCAACATATTTTTTATGGCTACTGTTATTCATGTGGAAAATTTGGTCATGAAGCTATAGAATGTCACGCATACCCTAGGAACGGATAAAATTCCAGGAGATTTGTTAAATATGAACCTTCTAGGGCTCAACGAAACATCAATAGATTTGAACATTTAAGAAATAATATTGAATTTTACAAATGTCAAAACTTTGGACACATAGCCAAAGACTGCAGAATTTAAAATCCTCCAGAAGAATCTTCAAAGCCACAGAACGAACGGATATGGAAGAATAAGAAGACTGATAATTGTGGTCTCACTCTCAAGGCTCAAAACAACAAACATGTGTGGTATTTTGATAGCAGTTGCTCAACGCATATGACTGGAGATAGAAATAAATTTGTATCTCTGAAAGAGAAGAAGGATGGAACCGTGTCCTTTGGAAATGATGGATCTTCAAATGTTATAAGATCGAGTATTGTCACTCTCGGAAGAAAATATGCTCTAGCCAAAAATGTTCTATTGGTTGAAAACATGAATCACAATCTGCTCAGTGTTGGACAAATGTGTGATCAAGGACACACAATACTATTCAACTCCACAAAATGTGAAATCAGGAAAGGCATGTATGGTGAAAATGTGGCTACAGCAAGTTGAGCTCCAAATGACATATATGTTCTAGATGAAGCAACTAAAGCATGTCTAATAGGTAAAGAGGATGATATAATATTTGGTAGCAATGATGGTTGACTAAGTAAGAAGTTTGCTACAAAGGTGCAAAGTGATTTCAATATGTCTTTACTTGGTGAGCTGACATACTTCTTAGGGCTTCAAATATCTCAGCAAGAGGAAGGAATGTTTATATGTCAAGCCAAGTACGTCAACCAAATGCTCAAGAAATTTAAAATGGAATATTGCAAACCCATCCTTACTCCAATGGTAACAGGCTACAAATTGAGCATAGACGACTCATCTAAGGATTTGAATCAAAGGTTGTACAGATCTATGATTGGTAGTCTTCTATATGTAACAACCTCCCGGCCATATGTCATGCAAGCAGTTGGACAAGTAACAAGATTCCAAGCAGCACCAAAAGAATCACATATTAAATATTCGCCAGCATTGGATTATCTTCGCCAGAAGCTTGGGATTCTCCCAAGTTCTCATTAGATTTCCCTTATTCAGAATATAAAGGGGGAGTGGAAGTAGATTACAGGTCTGCAGGACAGTTATGTGTCAGGGGGAGTGGAAGTGTGTATAGGTCCGCAGGATGGTTGTGTTTCAGGGGGAGTGGAAGTGTGTATAGGTCCACAGGTTGGTTGTGTTTCAGGGGGAGTTACCCTTTGCCATTGATGTCAAAGGGGGAGAGAATGTTGTAGGAAGAAGTGTCATGATCGCAGGGGGAGTACTTGTGTTGCCATCAATTCCAAAGGGGGAGATTGTTGATCAGCGATTGTCATTGATGTCAACCCAAGCAACACCAACGGCTAACCCAATATTGCATGGTAATTTTGACCTAACAAATTACTATATTCTATTTCAAGAATTCTTTTGATGGTTTTTACTTGCCGAGATGTTTCCGTTGATATATGGCACGCCATGTAATTCTTCACGGTTTGAGAGATATTCATGTTTGAAGTTTGTAACCCCAGTTAGTGGGATAAAACCCCATGGGGTTGTGGCATGGTACATTGAAAAGTCATAATTAATATTTTTTAAGCTCCTAAAATCCCAACCACGTTCACTTGTTGAAGCCCCCCTCAACCTAAGCATTTGTATAAATTTTGATCCTCATATCCTCCTCATGCATGGGATTTCGCCATCTGAAATAGGTCATCGTGGAATTTTTGCTCTAAACTTTTTTCTACGAAGGTTCAGAAGTTGAAATTTTTATGAGGCGAATCCAAAATATTGAGGAAGCTACTGTGAAAATTTTAGATCAAGGTGCACAATATTTGCGGAGATATGATCTATGGAAGTCAGTGTTTTTGCAGGCTCCTAAAATTCATCTCAAAGAAGTGACCTTGGTAAAATCTTCATAACTCTCTCTCTGAGTATTGGATTGGAATTCTATAAAAGGTAGTAGATAGTGCACATATTTTAGTTTTCACTCTATCAATTTTAGAGCGAAATGAAGAAACAGTGGCACGTGGCACGCCGTACAATTTTTCTTTGCTGAAATAGTCCATAATTACGACATTGTGAGATATTTGTATAACTCTCTCTTGAAGAATCCAAATTGGGTCAGACCTGTGGCATTGGAAAGATGACTCATAGGACTACTACAGGACCAAAAATCAGATATTGGGGATCTGAAATAACAGAAATACACCAGATTCAATATCGAGCTCCTAGAAGGCAAAGAAAAAGCTAGATCATGTGTTGTGAAGGGTTGTAAAGGACCAGACTTTATAGGGAAGCAAAGCAAAGCAAGGTTCAGCAGGGGGTAGCATGAAAAGAGCAGAAACCAAGGTTCATAACAGTAGCAATAAGTTCATCACATGAAGTCTTCAAGTGGGTAGCACTGCATACAATCATTGTACTAAGTCATTGTAAATACATTATTGTATAAATTGTATTAGTGTCTATCTGCCAAGAGTTGAAGAGGCAGTGTCGGGTGGTCTAGGATCATCATTAGGTGGTTGTTTCATAGTTGTGGTTATGGTCTAGTGTGTCTTATTCTTCTACATCATTCTATATCATTGTAAAGTGGACCATTTTCCCTAGTACGGGAGTCCATTCTTCTTTTATTCTTCTATAGGGTGGTAGGGTTGTTGGGTGAAAATATGTTCGTTTAATTCTGTTGTAGTACTTGCCCAACTATTTAATTTGTCAATCCGAGGTTCGTAGACTTACGAGACACATGCACTATATATGCAGGACTGAAGTGGAACTAATTTAATCTAAATTACTGAAATCAAATTAATCTAGGAAGGCATTGAAACACTAACTAGGAAAGCAGGAAATTACATAAGGGAAAAGCAATACAACATGTGAAGAACTGAATGACAAATAACATATGTGAGCTCACAACAATAAAGCTATCTCAAATTATATTACAAGAATCAAATTACAAATCATGAACTTAAAAACTCAAAAAACTCTATCTCTCTATTCTCCCCCTTTCTATCTTATATCCATCATTATCAAAATGAAGAGAGAGCACTCTCTTATATACATGAGGAAGATAACCATCTCATAATTACATATCCAATATTCTCTCAAGCACTCTCAACTAATTTCCCATTATTACAAGATATTATCCCTTTGAATCCTCCACACATCTCTCACATATCTTGGATAAGATATGCCAACCAAATCCTCCATGATCTTCTGCTTAGGAATAGGCTTGAATAATTATCTCCTTAATATGGTGGAGGAGATATTCGAGACGTATCTTGGAATTAATCCTTCACATATTTCCTACACATTACAAAGCTCACATATTCTTGAGATATATATATATAAATATGTATATTTTCTAATATTAATCATAAATTCACTTATAATACAAAAATGAATAAAATGGAAAATAAGAAGGTGAAACCCAAATGTATTTATGAAAATGATATGATAAAAGGTTAATGGAATGATGAAATGTAAGGAATAGTGAAGGAAAAGGTGGATGAAAATATGACATTTTTGAGTCCCAACAAGGGTGGTGCTAGGGTGAGTTATAGCTCATTGGGTGTTGGGGAATCCGTTCAGTTGACTACTAAAGAATCTTGGGCGTTGGAGTGTCCATCCAGTGGGAGCTGGAGAAGAATGCTTTTCTAGATTCTAGGAAGTTGGAGCTTTATTTTCAATTGCAGTTGAATATTAAAGAATTATTAGAAAAGCATTAGGTGGTTTTTGTCCTGGAGCGGGTTTCCACCTTAAAAAACTATGTGCATCTATGTTCCTTTTGTTTACTGATATCATTGTAAAAACACTGATAATAATTGAATATTAACTAATGCTCTAATTGAAAGGAATACTGATTCACCCCCCTCTTAGTATTTCCAACACTTCTCTATTTCAGATTTTGTGATTTTAAAATGGCTTAAGGGAAAGACCTTTGGATATGCAAAAGGGTTTGCATCAACTATCTTGTCCATGATTGATTCTTTAGAGCATTACACCTTGTTTCCATTTTCAATTTTCTTGTAATGCTCTCTTAGTATTGAAGCACAAGATATAGGAAGGTATATAGTACTTACTTGTCAACTTTAAGCATCTTCTTCTTTGTAATCTTGCTCAACATGCATATTTTGATTGTTATTCTTGTCTTGTAATGACAAATTTTATTCTTCCCAAGGAAAAGGTATAGGTTGTTTTGAATAAGCAACACCAACCTCAACCTTGTACTCTTCCTCTCTCCTGCCAAGTATATGCATCATTTCGCTGATTGTATCTATCAACATCTCTAGCTTTACCTATGAAGATATCAGTTTCTCCTGAGCTACTTTGTCCTTCTTTATTGCTTCTAACTTTGCCTCTCTTTCTAGTATGTTGAATTCCACAGTAATTACCATATTTTGAATTTCTTCTAGGTTTGAAGGGTCTTTTTCTCTTATCTGGAAATCCATCTCCAGGTCAAAAGCATTTGGATAGTGCAAGAGAGCCCACCCTAGGGGTGGATTTATCTTAGCAGGTATTGCACGGTATAATTTATTGAACCTGGCTGAAAATTGTTGTACTGTCTCCTCTGGATGTCTTTTCAAATGGTTGTAGTCCTTTATGATGAGAAGAGCATTTCCCATGATTGCCCACCTATCTAAGAAAACTTGAGTGAATTGATGAAAGTTTCTAATGCTTGTAGATGGAAGTTCCTTAAACCAACTCTTAATTTTTCCTTGTAATGATAAGGCAAACATTCTAATACGCACATCATCTTCTTCTATTTCAAATAGGTCAAGTTAACCCCCAAGATTTTGAATGTGTTCTTCAGCGGTGACTTTTGAGTTTTCTCCATCAAATATAGGTAGTTTATTTGCAAGATTTGTAGGGAGGGCCTGGAGGATAAGAGGAAAAACTAGAGGCTTGTATCTTTTTGGGACCTTTGTGGATATACGTAGTGCAAAAAGAGATTGATGACTATTTGAGGTTTCAATAAGAGTAGGAAAGGTAGTATGAGGCTCATGTTTCGCTAGATCTTCCATAGGTGTATCTGGGGTAGGCACAGGTGTATAAGTCTGCTCAAGGTTTGCAATTTGAGGTTTAGATTTTTGAGGCTTGAGATATTTCCAATGATCAGTGTAGATCTCATTAGTGTATTCTTGATTAGGCTTAAAACAGGATAGAACATGGTTATAGTTAAAAACAATAATTTTTTGAATCCAACCTAGGCCTAAGTGCTTTTTCTTTCTAGGATCACTAGTCATGTTTCAGATTCTTCCTCCAGTGGAGTCTTCAGGTCTATTGAGAGTTTGTGGAGTCACCAGGTGGATGATTTCAACTATTTTAAGGTAGGCTGCTATCCACCATCAGCAACTGAATACCAATCTAAGGGTGTTTGTAGGTTTTCTTGAGATCTAAGGAATACTTAGTTTGTCACTAACTCATGAGTTCCTACCGTGATCGCTAGAATGTTAGTGTGGCAATAAGGTGGCAATAAACCATGAGATATTATTTGTCAAGGGTTTTTGAATCTTTTGAGTAATATTTAAGCATGAAATTACTCAGAAGGTCCAATCGTGATCACCAGAATGTTAGTGTCTCGTGATTTGGCAGAATGGTATACAAAATGAAAAGGTAACATGGAACCATTCTTTCGAGTCCGAGGACCTAGCGTTCCTGGACTCAGAGATGGCTCTCTCTGTTGGATGCAAAGGATGTGTTCTTGTTTTCTTTAGATGATTTATTTTAGGCTAGTTGTTAAGTGTAGGGTTTGTTGATTATTTTTGGTTGTGTAAGATGGTCAAGTGGAATAGGTGGATTGAGAGGTATTTAAATCATTGGGTTATGGAGTCAATGAAAGTCATGAGTGTCTTAATGACAAATCAGAGTGCATAACATGGCTAATATAGCAAGGTTAATGGATCCTTAAGGTAATGTATGAAGTGGGGTGGACATCAAGTTGGGGAAAAACAAGGTAGGGAAAAGGGAAGTGAAGTATCCTTTTTCATTTACCCATAAACAAGAATGTCTTAAATAGGATAAGCAAAATATACTAATCATGAGATAGGGAAAACCATTTACTCAATGACAATACTTAAACAAATAAATATCCACGATAAACATTCTAGTGAAACATAGAAAGCATAAGAGCTTATATAACTTTAGTAAATCCACCTTCAGAATTAGAAAACATATAAGATGGCACAATAACTTTCATCAATCAAAGAGAGAACTCCTAAAAGTTGTTGATTAAGCTATAAATAACTCTGAGGCAAACAGATAGGCATGGACAAAGGGCAAGATTAGAACAAGACCTCTTTGACTTAACCTAGCAAGCAGTACTTCAAAGAAAGGTTCCAAGACAGAGTTTATATAGTCTCAAATAAGTAGGGCTTACCATGAATCATATTTGTAAACTAGCATATTAATCCATAAATGAAACAAACAACCATAAAGAGGCTTTAGGAGCAGTTAATATTTCCTCAAACACACCCAACAGAGGAAAACATCAAGGCCATAGAAAACAGGAGGACTAAGGTGCTTCAAGGAAAATTTCTCAACTTATAATTTTCTGTTTTACGACAAAAAAGAAGGATGAAACATAATGACAACAAGAAAACATGAAAAAATCAAAAATACATCACCATTAATCAAGCTAAGGAATCCTACAAACAAGCTTCTCCATCATCAATCCAAGCAAGCCATTCATCAACTTCACAACACTAATTTCTTCTCCAAGCTCATAAAAACCATGTATTGCTCTCAAAGCTCATCAAATGTCAACATTTACAATGAAGCCCTCATGCTCTATTTAACTCAGCAAATGAGGGAAAAAAACCTATATAGGGTTGGAAAATGACAAAATCACTCATAAATGTCATTTATGCCTAAGAGAGCATGCAAGGCCGAAGGCACAAAATATCTCATGAAATAAATACTAAAATAACTTCTTGCACCTAATTCTAGAGTGATTTGCTTCAAAAAACACTTAAAATTTATTTTGCAATAAATGAGTGTTTTTTGTTGACTTTTGGTCCAAAACACATTAAACAGTCCATTTGCACAACACCACTTTCAGCAGAAAATAGGGTCTTTTGCAACCAAATTTTCGACCCCTTCCCGATGTCAGATTTGGCTCCGCGATGGCTCGTTGGAAAGCCTGATGAGTATAATTTCCAAAAAGGCTTGTATTTTCTTGATCCAGCTCCTATATCATAGTCAAAAATTCAAAAATCCCAAGATTGACATTTGCACAGCGCCAGGCCCAAAACAGTGGTAGAAAGGTGAAAAAAGTGAGGTTTTTTGACCTTTTGAGGGGTCAAACCTGCTCCAGATCATCTGAAACTTGGTGAGAATAATGTACTAAGTGTGAGAAATCCAAAAATTTCAAGTTATCCTCTTGAATATGCTCCATGTGTTATCATAGCACCAGTGGCGCTACAATAATGAGCTTTGAAAATCACAAAAAACAAGAATTGCTCCAAAATCTCTCAAAATTGGTGGAGACCTTCCTTAAAGGGCCTTCAAAAATTGCTGAGAATCCTCAGCCAAAACTCCAAGGCTGTCATGCTCTTTTTCCTCCTTTAGGGTTTGGACCTCATGGAGGGCTTCCTGCAGTTTGGCACAAACAAGCTTGTGTTTCTTGGCATAATACTTTGTCATCTTTCTTTGCAACTCTAAGCTTTCATTTGCCTTTTTTAGCTTGGCCTCTATATGTATGTCTTCCCTCTCAATCCATGACTCGCGATCATGTTCAATTTTCATAGCAAGGAGTTCAGTGAGGGAAAGTTGCTCTGCTAGGGCTGATTCCTCTTCCTTCTTTTTTGCCAATTCTTTCCTTAGCCCCATGTTTTCTGGCCTCTTCCTAGATTGTTCCTCTTCACCTTCACTTTATTCATATGGTCCCATGTATTATTCAAGTTTGAGTTGTGCTCTTTGGGCTTCTTTCAAGTGAATGGCATCCTTTGCACTCTCCAACTCAACTTCTAGGTCTTCTATTTGTGCATTATTGTTTTATAGGAGGGAGTTTAAAATTCTTGTTTCAGTTTCTTCATCACTGTCTATATGGATAAGTTCAAACTCCCTTTCTACTTCAGGATTTTCCTCTTCTACCTTTACTTTCTGCTTACTCTTTTCCATATTTTCCTTGCCCTTGTCAAGCTTTGGAGTTGATGCAGATGGCAAGGCTCCATGCCTTTTTGATGCAACAAAACTGAATGTCGCCCAAAGGAGAGTTTGGTCAACTAATGACATGGCTCTGTCAGCCAACTCTTTTTATCCTCGTTCCTTATTTCCCCATGGTCTTCTCTGTTTTTCACTTATTCGGGCTTATTTGTCAATTTCAGAGAAATTGATAAATAAACACTATTCACGACCTTCGCTATTATAAAGTTGAACTATATAAAGTTCCCCCTCTTTTCGAATATATATTTCCTTTAAAGGGCCTTTGGTTATACCTCAGACTTTGTGTTAAATAAACCAACAATTATAAACACGCGACTTTATGATAAACTGTCGCCTGGACCCCACATTATATATACAACCAATCAATGTGTTCGTCGTACCTTAGGTTAAATGTCCTGCATCTTCGTTCAACAATCACCCTCCGATGCTCCTGCGCCAGATCGACGGCCTACGTGCATTCCGCTCGGCGTCCAACGTCGATTTTTAACGCGCGAAATGGATACGGAAAGCGGTTTTCCCGCGGGGCCACTCTGCCACGCGTCGATTCTTCAATGGAATCGCTCCCCCCTCCAGGAATACAACTTATGGTCGAAAGGTGGTGCGGAATGGGGCAATCCACCTTCCCAAACCACTCGCGGTTTCCTTATACAGTGATTAACTATGGTTCACACCGGTTTGCGATCTCCTTTGTATATTTTGACTCAGGGTTAGTCCCGGTTCTAGTCTTCAATTAACAATGAAACAAAGTTAACTCGTTATACGGGAATTTCGCCAATATTAACAGACTTCGCCTCCATATGGATTTCTTCACGGGAATTCAAAGACAGAGAACGGAATATCAGTACAAAAACGCCTCACAATCAAACGAATTACCACGCAATTAACATTCCAAGGCAATTAGATAGTCAACAAAGTAGAAATTCATTCAATTGGGGCAATCGACAATACATAGAGTTTATTGCAGGAATTTCTCTATTCTTCCTCCTCCTTTGTGTACATCTGAAGGGTACAATTATATACATTACAGAGTGTGACTCTTCGGTTCCTCTATGAGGACCGTTCAGAAACCAAAAGCCTAATTACAATTTATTCAATAACTGAACTGACAGCTAGACAAACTGAGCTATTCGACTTCCTCTTACTCTAATTAATCTAAATAATTACAATCAGCTAAGGTATTGACACCTAGCTGTAATAATTCGAATGTTTCCAAACCCTCCTAGCCACAACATGTGGACAAAACTTCCTACATTGCTAGCCAGTGTCTAATGCCCCTGCATTAGAATCCTGAGGGCAATCTTCTTCATGGGCTCCTGTCCATGAGCTCTTCCACTGATCTGCCTATCTTTTGCAACATTCCTTCAGTCATCCAAGTGGCATATTTCTCTGGTTTGTCCTTCCATTTTATCAAGTACTGAAATTAATCTTGTCCTCTGGTCCTTCTGAACACTCTCTTGTCCAATATCTTTTCTGGTTGCAAAGGCTGTGTTGGAGGTAGCTGTTCCTTCCACTCAATCTGTTCCTTGTCTGCTGATCTTTCTTCTGCACCATCATCTTCATACTGGTACAAATCTGCAACATTAAAAATGGGAGATATTCCAACATCAAGTGGCAATTCAATCTCATAAGCATTTGCAGAAAACTTTCTAAGTATCCTGCAAGGCCCAATCTTTTTGAACTTCAATTTGTTATACTGCTTCTTTGGGAATCTCTCCTTTCTCAAGTGTGCCAAAACCTTATCTCCTACTTCAAAATGAACTTCTCTTCTGCTCAAGTCTGCTCTGTTTTTATATTTGATGCTGCTACCTTGTAATTGTTGTTTCACTTGTTCATGTATGGCCTGGATCTCTGAAGAAAATTCCTCACCATCTGCACTCCTTAGCTCTTCTCTTCCCAGATTTCTTAACTCTGATATTCCTTTGGGGTGCATTCCATAAAAAATATGAAATGGATTCTGCCCCGTGCTTCTGTTTGGTGAATCATTATATGCATATTCTGCCTGGGGCAAAATATGATCCCACTGCTTGGGATGCTCTCCTGCAAGACTTCTCAACAAATTTCCCAGACTCCTATTCACTACCTCAGTTTGTCCATCAGTCTGAGGATGATAAGATGAGATGAAACTCAGTTTGGTACCAAGTTTCTTCCACAATGTCCTCCAAAAGTGACCCACAAATCTGGTGTCTCTGTCTGAAACAATACTCTTGGGCAACCCATGCAATCTAACAACTTCTTTGAAAAACAAGTTAGCAACATGGGTGGCATCACTAGTTTTATAGCATGGAATGAAATGTGCCATTTTGGAGAATCTGTCCACTACAAAAAAGACTGCATCATTCCCTCTCTGAGTCTTGGGCAATCCTAGAACAAAATCCATACTCACCATGTCCCAAGGCCTGTCTGGAATAGGCAAGGGAGTGTACAATCCTGTATTCTGGCTCCTTCCTTTGGCATATTGACAAATCTTGCAATTCTTCACAAACTTGTCCACTTCTGCTCTCATCTTGGGCCAGAAATAAAAGTGACCCAGCTGCTCATAAGTCTTTTCAGTACCAAAGTGTCCAGCAAGTCCACCACTATGTTTCTCCTTAATTAAATTTTCTCTCATGGAACATTTTGGTACACACAGTTGGTTCTTTCTGAATAACAAGTCTTCCTGCAGAAAATAATCCAGCCACTGGCTTCTATCTGTTAAGACAGGGTTAATACATGCCTCAAATGCTTCTTTAAAATCAGGATTTGTCTTGTACAACTCTTTGAGAAAATCAAATCCTACAACTTCAAAATTATTTTCTTGAACAAGCAAGTGTCTCCTACTCAAAGCATTAGCTACTTTATTGGCTTGGCCACTTATATGTTTCAAAACAAAATTAAACCCTTGGAGATACTCAACCCATTTAGCATGCTTATTTTTCAACTTGGGCTGCTGTACAATATATTGCAAAGCATGATTGTCAGAATATAGCACAAATTCCCTGGACATCAAATAATGTCTCCACTTCTTTAGTGCCTGAACAGTTGCATAGAATTCCTTCTCATAAGAGGAATACTTTCTTCTGGTGTCATTCAAATTTTCACTGAAATAAGCTACAGGCCTATCATCCCGACTCAACACAGCTCCAATGGCTTCCCCACTGGCATCACATTTCACTTGAAATGGTTTAATAAAATCAGGCAGAATCAAAACAGGCTTCTCTGTTATCTTTTGCTTCAATAGTTTAAAGCTTCTTTCTGCTTCAACAGTCCACTTAAATGGTTGTTTACTCTTCTTTATGGTCTCAATCATGGGTGCATTAATCTTGCTGAAGTTTCTTATAAACTTTATATAAAAACTAGCAAGTCCATGGAAACTTCTTACTTCAAAAACATTCCTGGGTGAAGGCCACTCCACAATTGCCTTAACCTTTTCTGGGTCCATTTTCAATCCTTCTGCAGAAACAAAAAAACCCAAATACACCAACTCTTCCTTCATGAATGAGCATTTCTTAAAATTTATCAGCAGTTTCTCTTGGTGCAGCTTCTTCAACACATGATTAAGATGCCTTAAATGTTCTTCTTTAGTTCTGCTGAAAACTAATATATCATCTAAATATACTATCACAAATTTCCCAATAAATTCTTTCAATACCTCATTCATAAGTCTCATAAAAGTGCTTGGTGCATTTGACAACCCAAAAGGCATTACCATCCATTCATACAGTCCTTCATTTGTTTTAAAGGCAATTTTCCACTCATCACCCTCTCTTATTCTAATCCGATGGTATCCACTCTTCAAATCTATCTTTGAGAAATATTTAGCACCACTCAAACAATCCATTAGATCTTCAATTCTGGGCAAAGGGAATCTGTACCTGATTGTGATCTTATTAATTGCTCTGGAATCAGTACACATCCTCCAGCCTCCATCCTTCTTTGGGCTCAAAACTGCTGGTACTGCACATGGACTCAGACTTTCTCTAATCAGTCCCTTGTCCACCAATTCCTGTACTTGTCTCCTGATTTCTTCATTTTCCTTGGGATTCATTCTGTAGGCTGCCTTATTTGGCATATTTGAACCAGGGATAAAATCTATCTGATGGTTGATCTTCCTCACAGGTGGCAGCTCATCAAGTAAATCATCCACAACAATGTCACAGTAATTGTCTAACATCTCTTGTATCTCTACTGGTAAATCAGAAATATTTGTAGAAGTAAGGACTACTTTAGGCTTGCAAACTAAAGCAAAGCTTACCTCTTCCTCTTCTATCTGCTGCAGATACTCCTTCCCGCTTAGCAACAAGGTCTTTGGATCAATCACTTTGCTGGATGGCTCTCCTTCTTCCATGGGTATCAATGTATGGTGTACCCCATCTTTGAAGAAATTGTAAGTGTTCTTCTTGCCATCATGCACTGCTGCTCTGTCAAACTGCCAAGGTCTACCCAGCAGTATATGACACACATCCATGGGCATTACATCACACAAAACCTTGTCCTTGTACTTGCCCATTTGCAATGAGCCACACTCTGCTCTTACAACCAACAACCCTTATGCAAACAGGACACTGAGAGAGTTGATGTCTCTAGTCTTCAACTTCGCCTTTCTATTACCTCGTTGGAAACTAGATTGTCTCAGGCTACTACTTATCAATGACTAGCCGCAAGATTTCTGACTTTCGTATCTTTAAACAAAGTCTTCCTTTGTGCAGGCTCAGTGGCCTCTTTGGCTTGCTTCAACAGGACCTTATTTACCACCAAGGATTCTCCCCTCTCTGGAAGAATTTATTCTTCAATTTCTGCTTCTTCTCTAGCCTGGGAAACAACAGCATTTCTTGGACCATCACCCACATTCTCTGGACATTCATAGTGCTTGTGTCCCACCTGCTGGCATCTATAACACCTCAATTCTCTACCTATGCCTCTGTCTCTGCCTCCTCTTCCTCTTCCTCTGTAGGAACCCCTTCTACCCCTTGCATCATCCTATGTAGATGCATTATGAGGTGAGCTACTGTCAGCTCCATCCCTGGGTGTAGGCTTTCCTCTACCACCCTGACTTCCCTTCCCACGGAAATTGCCTCTCTTCTTGGCAGACTGTTTTCTCAGGAGTTTCTCCTCTGCTTTCAAGGCCATCTGATATGCCTCTTCCACTGTCTTAGGAGACAGAAGACCAATCTCATCTTGGATCTCTAGCTTGAGACCATTCACATATCTGGCATTCTTCTTTGGTGTATCTTGAAATTTCCCGGCCCTTATGCTTACTCTGTAGAATTCCTCTGTGTACTCCTTTACTGTCAGCAACCTCTGTCTCAGGTTTTGCATTTGTCTATACAATGTCAGCTGGTAATCACTAGGCATGAATTTACCTTTTAATTTAGCCATCATTCTGGTCCAGCTCTTGATAGGTTGCTTGCCAACTCTCCTCCTTTCTTCCTGCACTCCATCCCACCAAAGTGCAGCATGTCCTTTCAGCTTTGTCACTGCAAACTTAGCCTTCTTGTCTTCACTTATCTCTTCATAATCGAAGCATTTATTAATTTCATTCATATATTCTACTAGTTATTCTGGATTCAGTCCCCCTGCATAACTCGACACTTCAATTCTGGGCTTAACTGCAGATCCCAGAACAGTCCTAAGGAGCCTCATGTCAGGAGGAATTTCCACATTTTCTTCTGCTTCTTCTGTTTCAGTTTCACTGATGTCTTCAGGATCTCTGGGCTGTCTGCGCTCCATGGCATCTATTCTGGCCTCGACCCTCTGCAACATTCCCAACACCTCTGCGTTGGCTCCAGGTCTCCTTATGCCAGTACCTCTTCCAACTCGGACTGCCATGTCAGCAAAACAACTCCAAAACACGCTCTGATACCACTTATGATGCAACAAAACTGAAGGTCGCCCAAAGGAGAGTTTGGTCAACTAATGACATGGCTCTGTCAGCCAACTCTTTTTATCCTCGTTCCTTATTTCCCCGTGGTCTTCTCTGTTTTTCACTTATTCGGGCTTATTTGTCAATTTCAGAGAAATTGATAAATAAACACTATTCACGACCTTCGCTATTATAAAGTTGAACTATATAAAGTTCCCCCTCTTTTCGAATATATATTTCCTTTAAAGGGCCTTTGGTTATACCTTAGACTTTGTGTTAAATAAACCAACAATTATAAACACGCGACTTTATGATAAACCGTCACCTGGACCCCACATTATATATACAACCAATCAATGTGTTCGTCGTACCTTAGGTTAAATGTCCTGCATCTTCGTTCAAAAATCACCCTCCGATGCTCCTGCGCCAGATCGATGACCTACGTGCATTCCGCTCGGCATCCAACGTCGATTTTTAACGACGAAATGGATACGAAAAGCAGTTTTCCCGTGAGGCCACTCTGCCACGCGTCGATTCTTCAATGGAATCGCTCCCCCCTCCAAAAATACCACTTATGGTCGAAAGGTGGTGCGGAATGGGGCAATCCACCTTCCCAAACCACTCGCGGTTTCTTTATATAGTGATTAACTATGGTTCACACCGGTTTGCGATCTCCTTTGTATATTTTGACTCAGGGTTAGTCCCGGTTCTGGTCTTCAATTAACAATGAAACAAAGTTATCTCGTTATACGGGAATTTCGCCAATATTAACAGACTTTGCCTCCATACGGATTTCTTCACGGGAATTCAAAGACAGAGAACGGAATATCAGTACACAAACGCCTCACAATCAAACGAATTAACACGCAATTAACATTCCAAGGCAATTAGATAGTCAACAAAGTAGAAATTCATTCAATTGGGGAAATCGACAATACACAGAGTTTATTGCAGAAATTTCTCTATTATTCCTCCTCCTTTGTGTACATCTGAAGGGTACAATTATATACATTACAGAGTGTGACTCTTCGGTTCCTCTATGAGGACCGTTCGGAAACCAAAAGCCTAATTACAATTTATTCAATAACTAAACTGACAGCTAGACAAAATGAGCTATTCGACTTCCTCTGACTCTAATTAATCTAAATAATTACAATCAGCTAAGGTATTGACACCTAGCTGTAATAATTCGAATGTTTCCAAACCCTCCTAGCCACAACATGTGGACAAAACTTCCTAAATTTCTGGCCAGTGTCTAATGCCCTTGCATCACTTTTGGAGGCAACAAACACTTGGCTTGGTCGTCTATGGTATGTGCATGCAAGAGGAGTGATGGTGGTTTTGGAAGTGTATTCATCATGGCTGTGACTCTTGGTGTTGTCACCAGCTCCTTCACCTTCACTAAGATCCTCATCAATCATCCCATGCTTTGTTTGATTGCCGCTTTCTTAACCTTCAACACCATCATCATCATTACCTCCTTTACTGTCTTCAGTGCTGTCATCTTGGTCTTTGATCTGATCATTAGCCTTTGCACTTTTCTCACTTTGGTTTTGTTCATCGCTAGGGTCCTTTTCTTCATCATCTCCTGCACTAATTTCATTTTCATGTTCACTAAGAGGCTGATCAATGTCATGATTTTCATGACATCTGTCATGACTATCATGACTATCTCCTTTGCTATATTTTTCCTCACTGCCTATACCATCAGTGTCAACCCCCTTGTCATTGTCCTCTTCTTCAAACTCTGTTTCTTCCTTATCATTTTCCTGTTCATCATTTGTTTCCATGGACTCTGCCTCATCTGTCTCTTCTTCATCCTTTGTTTCATTGCTGGTTTCTCCTTCAAAGCTCATGTCATTTTCACTTTTAATCTCCTCATTTCCTCCAGCATATTATTCCATGGTGATAGAGTTTTGTTCACTGTCTTTTTGACTCTCAGCCTCCTCTTTTTCATCAATATCCTCTTGGTCATCACTTTGTTTATTTTCATCATCACTTTATTTACTTTGGGCTGAATCAATGGTATCATTACCATCACTATCTTCCTCCAAATGCTCATTGTTTTTACCTTCATCACTGCCATGTTCATCTCCCTCCTCTTCAACATCATTTCCCTCTTGCTCTTCTTCATTAATTTATGTTTCTGCCTCACTAATTTCATCACCTTCACCCCGATCTTCTTGTGATTCTTCATTGCCACTTCCTGCTTCACTTGATGCACAAAGAGAAGTAGAGGAAAGGAGGTTTGCCTGTGGTGAGGGTACTTTTACAGATGAGGAAGGCAGGTTTGGTTGATGAGGAGGTTGTGGGTTTGTAAAGTCCTCATGGGTTATGAAAACATACCAAGGTATACCCTGCTACTCCAACTGATGTAAGACCACTATTTTGATCAGGGAATGTTGGAACAAGCTATGCATTTATTGTGTGGGATTCCTCCTCCGGACATCTAAAGACATTTTCTCACTGCTCCTATAGAGATAGTAGGGTAAGTTTAGCACCTTAGCTCCTGTGAAATGCATGAGGAGTCTGACATGATAGGTATAGAGCCTAGAGTACCTCCCCTCACAGGTGAATTATTTCATGATAACCAACATCAAGGAGGAAAATCTGTGTTTGAGGTGTGAGAAAGGGAAAATTGTTTTGCTACCTCCTCTATACCTTGTTTTGATAAAGGGCTCTAAAAATTCTTTGTCCAATTTTCGCTTTTTAAACCATTTTTCACCAACAGCTGGGATACCTGTAGCCTCAGAGAGGGCACCTGATGAGATCTCAAAATCCACTTCTGCAAGGCTTGAGTTCTTGCTGTGTAAATTGAGAATGAGGAGCCTTGTAAGCTCAAGATGGCTCTTTACTTGTTTGACCATCTCACAGAATTGAAAACATATTGTATTTTGAAACATGACAAGATCCTAGGAGAGGAGGTGATGGCCACTATGCTTTGAGGTTACAACCTATTCACTTTTCCTCCCTTATGTTTTGGTCTCAAAGGCCTTTGACCTTTATCACTACCATTGTTGTTCTCAGCTCCTGTCATGGTGATGGGAGATACTGGTTTACAAATTGGGGCTTGATGAAACAAGGTGAAGATGATGATAGAGTCAACTTTGGAGAATGAGTGGTGTGGAGGTTAGGGTTCCTAGGGTTTAGTTTCCTTTGGAACCTAAGGAAGGCCTTTCTCAAAAGTATATTGCAGCCACCCTCACTTGAAAATAAACTGATTTTAAGGAGGTTTAGAAATAAAGGCTCTTTTATGCAAGATCTAGGGTTTAACCACCTAGGGTTTTAACTTTGAAGCCAAAAAAGACCAAAAATAACTTGAAATTTTGCTTGGGGATGAGGACAAAAGGCCACTTACCAATTCTTGACTCTTCCATAGATCTTGGAGGCGAATGGAGGATGAAAATTGGAAGTTGGGCAAGATATTTTTCCGTTTGAAGGCTCCTTGAATTTGCGCAGTGCCCTGCCCGAGTTGTCGAGTTGGGTTGTTTACGCAGTGCTGGAAAGGCCTGCACGATGGTTAGCGCAGCGCCGAGCACGTGCAATGTTTTCCAATCCCCTGGGCGAGTCGGGCCTATGTTTGTGTAGCGCTTGGGTAGTCATGCAAGGTGTCGGGTGGCCCATTAGTGCAATGCCCGAGCAGTCATGCAGAGGTGTCGGGTGGAGGCAGGGTTTTCCGGTCTCCAAGTGAGTCGGGTGGCCCATTAGTGCAGTGCTTGATATTTTCGTAGCGCCCAGGCTTATTAGCACAGCGCAGTGTAATTTTTAACGGGCGGAGGGCCAGTTTGCACAGCGTCGACCTGTATTAGCGTAGCGTTGATGGTTTGTGTAGCGCCATAACTGTAGATTTTTACCCTGTATATAAATTATCTGCAAAGGAATCTTAAAAACAAAAAATAAACAATAGTGAGAGCATAAAACATAAAACAGATATACATAGAGATTTTCCCCTGGATCCCAAATTGAGATGACCAGCTTGATTTTTCATTATATTCATTTTAGTGTTACAACACATATATATACATGCCGAAGCATACATAAACCCAAATCCATTAACCCTAGATTAGAACGTAACCGTAGTTCCCTTGACCAGATCTACAAAATACCAAGGGCCAAAAACGATCATGCCCCAAAACCATGTACAAACCTCTGCACAAAACCATGGGCAGGTCCGCCCACCGAAAATAAGGGTCTGCCAGTCTCCAAGCAAGTCGGGTGGCCCGTTAGCGCAGCGCCCAATTTTTTCATAGCACCCGGGATTATTAGCCAGCACAGTGTAATTTTGAACGGGCGGAGGATCGGTTTGTGCAGTGCCGGCCTGTATTAGCGTAGCGCCGATGGTTTGCGTAGCGCCAGAACCACTTTGCCCAGAAACAGCCCGAAAACCCTATTTTTTCTCCCTGAAGCTTATTTCTACTTACCAAGTGCTCAATAAGTTTGAAATGAAACAAAAAAACCTTTATACTCTTTGAGAGAAATAATTTACATTTATAAACCAACTTTTCTTATGTTTTAATATTTTTCCTTTGACTAATGCCTTTTTATCTTTTGCAGGGTTTTGGAGACTTTATTCAAGGCATATTTTCTTCTTTTGTGGTGATGGCTGATTGAAAGGAATAGATGTCCTTTTCACTCCCTTTTACGTTCTGAAAGCTTGGGCACTGATTCAAACTCTCTTTGGCATATATTCATCAAAATGAAAACTCTGTTTTTATCTCCTTGGGAATTGTTGATTGCAGGTGACCTGAAACATGTCATTTTCCTTTTTCATTTTTGACAATGATATGTATTATTGACAGAGAGGTGTGCATCAGGTTTACCATGTTTTTCCCTTGGCCACTTCTGATTTCTGCAGGTGCCACAACACATTATTTTTGGCCTCTTTGTCATTGTTTGGGCCTTTACAGCTTTTAGTCACCCAACAGGGATTTTAGAGTCGGCCTGATTTTCATTTTGATATTTCACCTCATGCTTTCTTCTTTTGATCACTTTGAAGACCTTGGACTGTATCTTTTGAAAGCTAAGGCTTCCCTCATATTGATATACTTTACCATATCTGCCTTTGGTGCAGTGAAGTAGTGCTTCTTTTGAAAAACTTTAAAAACCACCTCGAAAACCCTTTGAATGCCTTCTTCTATTATCAAGGAAGACTTATCATCTTCTTTTGACCTGTTCTGCCCATATTTCCCAAACTCTTAGGTTTTAGGGATGTTAGAAAAAAGTAAACAGTGTTGTCTTTTAAGTTCTCTATAACCCTTCAAAATTCATTTATTATTTCTGAAAATCTTCAATGTGTACTTGGTGGTGTTGAGGTGACTTATGTCCTTGTGATTCTTGTATTGGCTTCTTGCTTTGGCAACAATGTTTTTCCAATCAGTCACAAAAACCTGATTCTCTTTAAACACAGGCCTGCTGCCTTTATCTTTGTTGTGGATGTATTCTTGTTATGATTTCATCCCATTACCTTACCTCTTCTTGTACTGATGGAAACCTTGATCATTTTTTTGTAGAAATGTGAACAAGGGCAGCTATCCCTTGCATAATTTGTGCTTTGGCCAAGGAGGCCTTCCTTGAATGACTTTTGATAAGTTTTGGACAAGTTACTTAACCTTCTTCTTCTTTGTATGCAGCCTCTTGACACTAAAAAAATAGAGACTTTAAGCACCAAAACAACCCTATGACTTATGAAACCCTAGGTGACCTAGTGGAAGATTCTTTGGACTTGGCCTTTGACTGAAAAACTTGGTTTCGAGGTCATCAAGTGTAAAACAGGGTTTTTGATAGACTAATGTATTGAAGATCCAAAATCCAAAGATCTTGATTTATCTAAAGAGCCTACAAAGATAGTTTTGAGACCATAAATGCTTGAGGCATTTCTGGAGATGTAAGAGAGATGGTTGATTGGTGGCCCTAGCTAGTAGTGGAGGGGTTTAGTCTAAAAATAAAACTGAGGATTGAGGCCAAAGGTGACATAATGAAAACAAAATGAGTGACATGAGCCCATAATGGGTCTTCTGGGATGGGTGAGCTGAGCTTGACATGATGGGATGATGAAATAGTGAAAAAAATATCTTAAGGATAATGAAGGCAGTGAGATTTCTAGAACTCACAATGTTCATTAACTTTGTTTCTAGAAATATAGGATAATCATTTAGTCATCTACAAAGGAAAAAATTATTGATGACTAACAGGTTCTTTGGGGAGTATTGATTCATCATGCAGGTCACTTTGGTTTCCCCACTTACCTCATGAATAGACTAAGTCCCCATCATGCCACTTCATTTTAACTCAACAAAGATTCATCTTTATCATAAGGTTTCAATAAGGGAAGGGTAATGAAGCTCGTAAGTTTAATATTTTCATAGTATAACCTTTTCATCTTTGTTGTTGCTCCGCTGCCAGCAGACCTGGATAGTACCCCAGCCAAGTGACTTCAGGAACACAAACATTTCTCTGCTGCCAGCAAGCCTGAAAAATACCCTAGAAGAGTTTCTTGCTTTACCTCGCTATGCAAGAAGCCTTTCTCTTCTTTCGCCTTTATTTTTTTATTTTTGAAAAGAGGATTATGCATTGGAACTTATTAATTTTTGGCAGAAGAGGGATCCTGACTTATTGAGAGCAGGAGAGATTGTTCCTTTAGATAAGTATATAGGTTCCTATGATTTAGTTATACTTGTTTAGATTTCCCCTTCTCCCTTTTTACTTATTGTATAAGCATGACAAAACCAAAACAAAAGAACCGAATATGAGCACAAGGTTTCCCGGTTAGACACGAGTTCATGGTTCTCCCAAAACTCTCCTTACGGAAATATCATATTTTCCTTTATAAATTCATCGGCTAAAATACATAACCAACACAAGGAATATGGACCAAAGGCTAACCAAATATTTAAGTGTCACAAGGCTCCTTACACTTCAGCCACATGCACAATCTCTTAAACCAACACATGGGTGAGGACAACACTTATTCACATGAATAAATAATACAAGAAACAATACAAACAACAAGAACAAAATAAAAAAAACAAAATAAAACTATGTACATAGTGTAGGGAAAATCCCATGATTTCTCATTGAAAATAATGTTTGAGATCTTGTCCATTGACAGGGAGAGAGTCAGTCTTCCCATCAAGTGATTGAAGACAATAGGTGTTTTGGCCAAGCGTCTCTTGTATAGTGAATGCTCCAATCCCTAGGGATTGAAACTTAGTGTGTTTTCCTTTGTCTTCATGGGATTTATCCCATTTCAAGACTAATTCACCCACACTAAAGTTGTTCTTCCATACAAAATTTTTGTCAAACCACCTCTTGATACGATTTTGATGAAGTAAGAAATTTTCCTGTGGATTTCAGTCTTTCTTCCTGGAGCTTATGAAGGGTGTTCATCCTACATTGTACTAACAGACATGGCTTGCCTTGGGATTCTTGGGAAATTTTGATAGTAGGAGAGTAGATGTTGGGTGGGAGGATGGATTATTTTCTGTATACCAGGAACTAAGGGGAGGTATTTAGGGAAGGCTTAGGTGTGACTCATTTGACCCATAGATCATATACCAAATAATAGTGTCAGTTCCTCTGCTCAAAGAAAATTCTTAAAGCTTTAACAATGATAAATATGTTGCATTGTCAAAAAAAAGTGAAGTAGGAACACCAAACCTAGAAATGATGTTATGTTGCAGGAAGTTGATGACCTCCTAACCGTTCACCTATTTGAGTGGAACTAATCGTGTTCACCATGTGTATTAATTTGTAGAAGTGATAATGTAGTGGTGCTTCTTTGATGAATGTGGAAACATTTCACCAATAATATCCAATCCAAACTTTTGAAACAATTATTCCACTGTGATAGGCTGCAGTGGGGCAGTTGATATCTTGTTTTTTTCAACACACTTTTGATAGACAAAACATTTATGGATGTAATCATGAACATCTTTGAGTAGTGTGGGCCAGTAGAAACTAGCCTGCGTGATTTTTTGCATTATTTTATTGCTTGCAAATTGTCCCCCAAATGGCCCATAGTGGATATCACACAATACCCTTTTTGGATCTTGTGTGTTCAAATATTTGAGCAATACTCCATTATGGTGCTTTCTAAAAAGAAAACAATGCACCAACTGGTAGGGTAATGCTTTAAGCCTTAGTGCCCTCTTATGTCATCTAGAAAACTAGGGAGGAATAGTTTCGTGCTCAAAGTATTGGTGCACATCCACGTACCAAGGATTTGTACTAGTAGTGGGGGTGGCTCACTCAATGGTGTACATCTCAATTTCTTGCTCCCATCCTGAAGGATATTCTTCTAATTTTTCATCCACTGCTTTTGTTGCTAATCGACAAAGACCATGGCCCTTTATTGTATGAACTGGTTTAATTTCTAGATCATATTCTTGAATACCAGTTATCCAATTCACTCTCCTTTCACCCAACTCTTATTGAACAAGCAACGAACTGACTGTGAGGTATAGAACCAAGAAAATTCAATGATTATTTAATAAATAGGGATGAAAGTGTTTAACTGCCTTATAAAATGCATAAGACTGGTTTTCCATTGCGGGGTAGTTTATCTAAGGTCCTTGTAGACTTGCGCTCATGAAATAAATTGGTCGCTCATGGTTAAGGTCATATTTCTGCATGATTACAACAACCAGAGATGTGTCAAAAGAAAAGGTGTAGAGAAATAAATCTTTGCTGAAATATAGGTTGTATAGTGCGGGTGCTTCTACGATAGCTTGTTTCATACGGGAAAACACATACTTTTCCCTTTTATCCCATTTTTAAGTAACATCCTTCTTCACCATCTCTTGTATTGGTTTTATAATCTGAACATAGTTATAGATGAACTTGTGGAGGAAAATTATCTTCCCTAAGAAGGACTGTATGGCCTTATTTTTCACAGGGAAAGGAATTTGTGTGATTGTCCTAACCTTGTCTAGGTCTACCTTAATCCCACTTTTAGCAATAATGTGGCCCAAGATATTACCCTTCGACAATAGGAAGATGATTTTCTTGGGAATGATGGATATCCCATACTTGCGAAATTTCTCGAAAATTTTCTTTAAATGGTGTATGTGATATGACCTTTTTTTGGAAAAAACAATTACGTCATCAAGATAAACCACTATGCACTTCCCAATTAATCCGTAGAATGTGATTTCCATAGCTCGTTGAAAAGTTACACCATCTTTGACCAACACAAATGGAATTCTCTTGAATGCGAATGTACCCAACTTTGCTCAAATGGTGTTCTTGAGTTTTTCAAGTTCCAAGAATATTTGTCGAGTAGAGAAAACATTTCAGACCCGATATTGTTTTCAAAATTTGTTCCATGGACGGCACGGGGTAGTTATCCTTGTTAGAGGTATTATTGATATTTCAAATATCAACGCACAGGAAAATATTCCAAGACTTCTTTCTAACAGGAACCATATTTGACACCCAGGTAGAGTGCCACATTTTGTATATGATTCGAGCATCCAACAAATTATTTAACTCTTTCAGAATGAGGGGTTCAAGTATTGGATGTACTTTTCTTAGTTTTTGTTGAAATGGCTTGGCCCCTTCTTTTATTGGTATCACATGTTGGATTATTCCCGTGTCATAATTTTTTAGCCCATTGTATCTCCATAGGAACACATCTCAGTACTTATTGAATAAGCACATAAAGGCTTGTTTCTCTTGTGGTGTACAACAAGTACCAATATTGGAATATTTCAGATATTTTTTTATTCCCAAGTTTATTTGTTCATGCGACAATACTTAACTGTTAGTTTTGGCATTAACAGGCCCCTAAAAATTTTTTTTTATGTCATACAGCTTTTCTAAAGATACCACACCTTTTGGGATGAGATTTCCTTTACTCGTGTTGGCTACATCCTGCAGGGCCTTTTCATGCTCATCCTCATCGATCATTACATCCTTGAACACATCATCATTCGCCATGAAGCACAATATCTACTAGTAATCATTAAAAATGCATAAGTTAGTGATGTTATCGGGGAAGGATGGTTTATAAATAACTCCATAGAAAAACCATCCTTCAATGGTGACAACCTAGCAGTAGCATTTGCTAATGCATCCATAGTTGTGTTACACACTCTTGGAATGTAAATCATGTTAAAAGCTTGGAAATGAGAAATTAAATGACATGCCTATTGTTGTTAACTCTTTAGATGAGGTGAAACACAATTTATGGTGTCACATACCTATCACACAACAATTTTTGAATCACCTAGTACTTTTAAGAATGCAACCTTGAGGTCAATGGTTCTTTGTCAGCCCAAGATGAGTGCCTCATACTCAATTGTGTTGTTTGTGCACTAAAATTCCAAGTGGCTTGAGATCAAGTGTTTTCTCCATAGTGGGTCTATTAAAATGCAACCAACTCCAGATCCTTCCTGTGTTTTAGAACCATCTAAGTACAAAGTCCACATGTTATCTATATAAGGATTATGAACTACACTAGTACTAGTGCTACTACTACTACTAATACTTACTCGAAAAAGGTCATTTGCACTAGTTGGACTAGAAAGGAACTCCAAATATATTTTTGGTTGGAATGGGGATGGTTTTGCAAGATAACACCCCAGTTGTGTCTCAAGAAAGAAATTGTCGAAAATAAGGTTTACAAAAGCCACTAGTTCATTATGTCCATTCAAGGCAGTGATAATTTGTTTCATGTATGTTTCTGAATTCACTCGAATTTGGTTGTTTCTTCCCATATACGAAAACCATTAGGGTGACCAATATGTGGAAAATTATCCTTGTAACTTACTTGACTAGTCTCTATTTAACAAAATTTTGTATGCCTCTGGTATGTACACAATCACTATGTTTATGCATTGGTGAACTCTTATGTCAGATGATAAGCGAATGATCACATCTCTATGTTCACCAACCGTGTGGACAAGAGTCATGTCCAGCTAAATGATCTGTGCATCCTTTTTATCCCATTTTCATTGATTTTCTTTGCAATGGATAATGGCATTACATTCATTGATGCACTGGAATCAACCAAGCAATTGTGTACATTGAAACTGAAATTTTCAAATGTTAAGAGAAAGGGAGGGCGGAGTGTGTTCGCTTCCATTGTTAAAGCATGAAGTACTAATTCGAGGGAACCAGAAGATGTACCTGATCCCTTGTGTGAAGGGGCATTGTTACACGTGGTGGAATTCCCAAGTACGCATAAGAGAATGTCTCGTTGGTTCATGATATTTGTTAACTCAAATAGTGAAATTTCTGCACGAACCTTCTTCATGTCTTCAACTATGTTATAGTCTACAACATGAAGTGAAGTCGAAGTGTCTGGGGAAGTATCTTGACTTGTGAATTCTGGAGTGATTGTCTTATCTTTGTTGTTTATGGAAGTAATATTTATTGGAATTGTTTTCCCAGACTTGTTATTAGTTTTCTATGCTAAGTTGACTGGTGGACTAATTTTCCTTAACAAGGATTCTTTGAGTTTCTACTTTGTCAACTATGTTGTAATGGTTGACCCTTAGCTTGTTAAGTTATATCACTTGGTCCGCTTCCGGGTCGAAGGGTCACTCGGAGGTTGTTTCTTGGTTGTGCTCTTATGGGTTGAAACTATACAATTGAACATGTTTAATGGGTACCCAATAATTGGAGCCTCATCGGCTATAGCATCTTCTTCCTTCTCTTCTTTGGGCCCTGATCTGCTCATCAATAAGCACCACATCTCAAAAATGCGGAGCAATAGATTTCATGGCATGATTCCATTATGGGAATGTTTTCTCAAAATGGTACTCTTGATGGAATGAACAATATATGTACATTCCCAAGTCGCACAACTTGTCAAGATTCAACGAAACATTTGAAATCTGCACAGAATTTTCTAGTTGGTTACTGCTGCTACCTAAATTCACAATCTTCCTAAGAAAATTGTATCACGGAAGCTTGCTACTCAAGCAAGTCTCACTTTACCCTTGTTTGAGTTCTACCAAATCATTTGATAGGTTCTTCACCATGTGGATCAAGTTCTCAAGATTGGATGGTTCTTTATCTTTGGCCTTACTTACAAAGGCATGGGACCTTATACTCATGTCTTTGGAGTCCTTTGTTGGTTCATCATCCACGATTACTCCAATTGCATGCATGTCTTTCTCAAACATGATATCCTCTTCATAATTTTCCATAATTGATGGTTTTGCAATTCGCTTCACAAACTACACAATTCTCACTGGCAAGGCAAAAGTATATTAATCTATGGTGATGGAGTCATGAGGTTTCGTATCTTCTGGAAATATGTTCAGAATGTAATTGAACCTCTGGTTGAAGTCTTTCACTTTCCACTTATGCTCCATATTTATATTACCCAACTCTTTCAATAACATGGTGGGGGTCTTATCATCTCCAAATTTCTCAAGGAGCATTTTCTTAAACCCCCTCCAATTCTAGATGGAGTTCACCGGAAGGTTGTAATACCATACAGCTTCTCTACCATCCAAGGTACATGGGAAAATTATACACACAACATCATCATGATGTACCTCAAGTGTTTGCAGATGTAGGTAAAATATGTCTAGGTGGTCTTTGGCCTTCACTGTTTTATTAGGGTCATACTTCGCTAGGAGCTTCTCCGTGTGCTTTAGCATCTTACGCAACATGCCCAGAAGTGCAAGTGGGCCCTAAGTCATCCAATATAAATCTTGGTCTACCATGTCTTGTTCTTCACTCTTCTCCCCTTCTTTGTTAGATCTTGATGGCTCTTTTCCTTTTTTCTCACTTACCAACTAGCGATAAGTTATGCTTGAGAGTACAGGGTTATCTCTATTGTCACCACTAAAAAATAGAGGTTCTACTGCATTTTCCACACAGTATTCTATCTCTTCAAGGGTGTCAAGAACTAAGTCTTCGAGAGAGGAAACTACGATCCCAGTATGGGTGATTTTGTTCTTCAATATAGAATATGGAAGACTAAGTACTCCCAAGATCAATCCAACTACTTTTGTGAACTGACGGGTTATAGGACAGATAGAACGAAATTGATCATATGGGATTTCACAAGTTTGAGCGGGTTGTGGTTGGGAAGAGTCACCAACTTTAGAAACATGAGTGGGGGGAGTGCATTGAATGTTGTTTCCTTGATCATAAGATGAGATGTTGTGGTTGGTGGGTACATTAGCCATAAAATATTGATTTCCCTCCTTCTAGCACCAGAAATGTTGATGGTGTTGGATCCGCCAACATTCAACGAATCTTCGTGATATGAAGTCCCAACTATACCTCACATCGTTTGGTGTAGGAGTCCCATCTGGAATATAGGCCCTGTTTCCATATTCTTAAATATTTTCCTCATCTCTAACTGTCAGCAAGAGAGAGGGATGTAGATGTACTTTTGAAAAGAAAGGGGGTGTGCATGGTGAATGTCTGATTGCAAGTATGTCAAGGTTCTTATCATGTGGGGGGAGAGATAAAATTGAGCCTCTAATTGAGAGGTAATAGTACCACCCAGGAATAGGCACACATGAACCAAAGGATCCATCTAACATTTAGCGAAATAGTCCACAAGGGATGTGATGGTTATTACAACCAAAAATGAGAAAGCTCTACCTAATATCCTACAGAATAGTCCACAAGAATGGGACATAAATAACAACCATTACAGCACATTCTCAAAAATATAAGCACTAAAATAACTGAAATAGTTCAACTATATTAGTACATGTGAAAGCAAACATGAAATACAAACATCCATAGAATATTCTTACAAACATTCATAGTCCATACATGAAGAATGTGCTAGCTTTGTAAGGCTTATGTTATTAAGTAAAAGTTCCAAGACACATATGTACAATGAACATCACTAGCTACAATAGTGGAGTGTTGGAGCCACTCCTTGCTCCACAAAATAACTAGCTTATCTCTCTAATTCTTTGCTGGTGGAGCTAAGGTGAAAATTCCCTTGCTCATACAATGAGGGATTATATATAACCAAGGCTGACTCTTTGACCACTCTCATGACTGTTTGACTTCCCATGACTTTTCAACTTACATGACTCTTTGTTACACCAATTTTTGGTCATCTAACCATTTACAATTAGATGGATCGAAGTATACCATGTAAGACCAATTTTACCATAGTAAAATTTCTTTCACTATAAGAAATAATTTAATAAACTATATTTTATTAAGTTATTTCTCGTTCAAACAGGAAACCCCATGAGGAATAATTAAATAAATCCTTATTGTTTTATTTTCCTCTAGGAATAATTAATTAAATCATTGTTTAAATAATATTCATATTCATATTTAACCCAATTGTAAGAATAATTAGATAAATCATTATTTTCTTATTTTTCTCTAGGAATAATTAATTAAATCATTATTGAGTTATTATTCCTTGTTAAATTTGACTAAATCACCTAGAAATAATTAAACAAATCATTATTTGTTAAATTATTCCTTAACCCCATCCTTGAAATGATAAATAAATTATTTATTTGTTTATTATTTCTAAATTAAGGTATTTAACCAATTTAAATACCTTTTTCCCTCCAACAAAATATAATAAAATATTCCAAGCGATTACATCTAGATCTTAGTTAATAATATTTTTTTATTCACCATTATCGAGGATAACTCAATATTTTGTTATAAAGAGGAGGGTTTTCCACTCATTATTCACTTTGATCACTTTTATTTTCGCGCTTTGATCATTCTCATCGTTGTTACTATTTTCTTGCTTCTTGAGCTCCCATAGAGTTACACCAATGTTTGGTCATCTAACCATTTACAATTAGATGGATCGAAATACACCATGTAAGACCAATTTTACCATAGTAAAATTGCTTTCACTATAAGAAATAATTTAATAAACCATATTTTATAAGTTATTTCTGGTTCAAACAAGAAACCCCATGAGGAAAATTAAATAAATCCTTATTTATTTGATTTTACTCTAGGAATAATTAATTAAACCACTATTTTAATAATATTCTTGATCATATTTAACCCAATTATGAGAAATAACTAGACAAATCATTGTTTCTTATTTTTCTCTAGGAATAATTAATTAAATCATTATTTGTTAAATTATTACTTAACCCCATCCTTGAAATGATAAATAAATAATTTGTTTGTTTATTATTTATAAATAAAGGTATTTAACCAGTTTAAATACCTTTTCCCTCCAACAAAATATAATAAAATATTCCAAGCGGTTAGATCTAGATCTTGGTTAATAATATTTTATTATTCGTCATTATCAAAGATAACTCAATATTTTGTTATAAATAGGAGGGTTTTCCATTCACTATTCACTTTGATCACTTTCATTCTCACGCTTTGATCATTCTCACTGATGCTACTATTTTATTGCTTCTTGAGCTCCCATAGAGTTCAACACGTCTTGGGTTTTCTCCACCATTGAGAGAGAGAAAATTTTGGATCTAAAGCATTAAGGACAGGAAAGAACCCATCCCATTGAGGGGGACTGGTAACATCATTCTTTGTTCCCTTCCCAAGTGTTAATACATATAAAATTATTTATATCTTGTCTTGTATATTGGATATTTTGAACAACTCTTATTTCTTTGTACTGTTTAACTACTTTTATTGCATAGATTAGGGTTTTTGCAGTATTTGTTTCGACTATCTATTGTAGATGTAAGGGATTTAAGCAACCATATTTGTTGTAAGGGTTGTTTGTCACACACAGCTAAAGTGAGCTCTTTTCATACACCTGCGTTAAGAATTTACGCTAACACTCTTTACATTCATGTTTGTCATTTGGACTTCCACTTTAAAATACATTTGATTATAATAGACATGATAGACAATAGTGATGTGGCATATGACCACTCATGACATGATATGACATGACACTATTGACATGGACTGCTTGATGACATGGCAATGTCAATCAGTTTCTACTACTGAGAGTTGAGTGCCTTCATGAAATAGATTTCCTTTTCTCCTCTACATGCCTTGGTGATAGTGAGTCTTAAAAGATCTCAAGTCTTGGATAATGGTCGCAAACTAGTGTACTTTCACTTTTTCTTGATCAATCATCTTATGATTTCAAATTCAAGAGTTTCTTTGAGCATGATTCCATCATCTCGTCATGAATTGATAGAGTGCATGTTCCTATAATTCACTCATGACGGTATGACATTAATCTTAAAAACCCCTAGCCTAGGATGATGCATTATGATCCATGAATTGAGCTTGGAACAAGTGACAGGTTGGATAGGGAGGCTAAGTGATTACGCAACTACGTAGTTTAGGTAGGAAAGGGGAAGCCCTAAGCCTTGAGACTGCACAGTTTGAAGTTCAGGCTGGGCTAAGGGATATAACTGCACAGTTTCCAGAGCCAGTGGGGCAGGTTGCAGGGATGGGCACAAGGATGACTCACTACTTTTTTTTGGGTGACTACGCAGTGCACAGTTCTAGGTATCAAGCAAAAATCTTGATGCTTGAGGTTGTGAAATTCACAGTTTAGGGAGGGTTGGAGGCCATGACTACGCAATTATGGAGGTCAAGGTCAAGGCTTGGTCACAAAATAACACGATGGATCAATCTTAGGAGGTAATTTCTTTGCACTACGCAGTTCCAAGCAGCAAGGTCATAGCTTGAGGGATAAGACTATGCAGTGCGCATCATAGTGAAGACCAGGTGAAGCTAAGTTTCTCGGTTGGAAACTTTTCAGAAAAATTACTAAGTGTGGGACCAGTGAGATCAATGCGAAAAGTGATGAAATTTTACTATGATCACACACTTAGCATATTTGATGACTCAAAAAACATAGATAATCCAAGACATACAAATAAATAATTTTCCTCCGCGTGACAGCTTTACGACTATTCTTTAATTCCCCACCCCCCTAGGCTTTTGGTAATGTTATTTTATCCCAACCTACCCAAGGGATAACCCCCTCTTCCTTTTCTCCTGCCCATAGGAAATGTCCACGTGGCTTCCTAATAGAGTGAAAGATCCCTTTCGGAATCCACATGAGTGCAATCCAACATACTGGAATTGCCACTAGAAATAATTTAATGAGGACCAACCTTCCATCCCTCGAAATCCATTTGAAGCTACAATGTTTATTTCGTTTCTCAATCTTAGCTAGGAACCACTTCTAATAATTTTTTTATATATAAGTCAGGTTTTATATGGAACCCTAGATATTTGAGGCTTTCATTCATATGTTTTTCTCTAAAAGGAAAGAAAGTCTTTGCCTTGTTAAATTTTTCCTATTATAATCCTTCATGAACCAATGAAGTTTTATGTTAATTTATGAGCATACCGGTGGATTTTAGGAATAAATTGAGAATCTATTTCATGTTTTTCTGGTTCTATATGGTCCCATCACTGAACAAAAGAATATCATCTACAAAGAGTAAATTCTTTATGAAAATATTGGTAGATACCTCAATCCCTTTCACTTCACCTCTGTTTTTTTCTTCCAAAATCAACCTACTTAAACCTTCTGATATTAAGAGGAACAAGAGAAGTGATAGAGGGCATCCCTGTCTTAGTCCTCTCTAGGCATGAAAGAGTGGAGAAGCATCCCGATTAATCAAAACAATAAAAGTCACATTGGTGACACACCCCATAATCCAGTTTATGAAAGGTATTTCAAATCCCAAGTGAGTAAGGAGCATATGCAAATATATCCAATTGATTCTATCATATGCATTGAACAAGTAAATTTTTACAATAATACCTTTCATGTTGCACCTTTTATGGATGTGCATCCCTTCTTGTACAATTCTTATGGATTCATGAATTCGGTGGCCATCCAGGAACCAAAATTTTTCCCTAGATATATTCCTGGACAGAATAGGCTTGAGATGAATATAAATTATTTTGGCTATGATCTTAGAGATACAATTGCATGGGGATATGGATCTAAATTCTTCGAAGGACTAAGGATCATTTTTCTTAAGGAAAAAATCCAAAAAAAAAATTATTGAAAGGTTCGTCAATTAGTCCTTTTCATCTCGATTCCTTCACCACCCGAAGTAAGTCATCCCCAATAAGCTCAAAGAAATGTTGAAACAATTACACTATCCAACCATATGAGTCTGGGATCTTTTCCTTTTGCATTGATTTTATAATTTCTTCTGCATATCCTTTTGTGATTGTATCCATTAGTTGTTCATTATCCTCCTCCTCCACAAATCTTGGAAATATAGGGCAACCTCGACCACTTCTGTAATTGTCACTTGATAAGGGGCTTTATACAGGGATTTAAATTGATCCTTTCCCATAGAAGTTAATTCTTTATAATTTTTTTCTACTCCATATGCTCTTGGCCTTTTCTAGATAGTGTTTAAATTTTTCCTCCCCTTTAAACAATTTTGGAAAAATTTATAGTTTTCATCACCACTTTCTAACCATATCTCTCTACTTTTCAATCTCCATTGCTCCTCTCTATCCTTTAGAATATTCCTTTTGGATATTTCCAAATTTTTTATTCTTTCCTTGGCTTCCTTCGACACATATCCATCCCCCTCTGGGATTTCTAGTGTCTCCAACTCTTCCTCAATAGATTTTAGCTTCATCTCCTCCCTTCTATTTTTCTATGTCACCCATTGAATTATGGCATGTTTGGTTCTTTTAATATTTTCCATCAACTACTAGGCAATGGTGAATCCTGAATATGGATTTTACTGTACTAAGGTCTCCTTTACTATTTTTTTATAACTCTCCTCCTGAAGAAATGAGGGGTTCAACTTGAATGGACTTCCAGGTTGCCCACCACTCCCCTTTAGTTCAAGGAATATTGGTTGATGTGTTGAAATTAAACAATAAAATGCACCAAAATACTAGTGTGGAATTTCAGTCACACATTGGTGAGAAATTCAAATACACATTAGTGTGAAATGTGGGCGTCTAATTTATTTTTCCCTTAAACAAATTGAAAAATAAATTGTAATTTCATCTCATAACAACTTGTATCAGTTAACTAAGTCATGATGACAGAGTTAGTTCAATAAATTCAAGTTGAGGGTCTAAGATGAGGCATGTCAAGTGATCCTAATATTTTTGGGGTCCAGTTGCAATTGTAGCACTAGTGTGGTGTGAGTGTAATCATTTAACTCAAATTAATTGAGTTAAAATCATTTTAACTAGTTCTAACTGAGTGATGAATTAGTGAGAGGTCCAGTGAATTAAATCATATTTAATTCACAAGCAGTGATCAATCAGATAACTAATGATTTTCTATTAATAGTTTCATGCATGTAAATTCTGATGAAGACTCAGATGAGACAAAGGTTAAAGGGAACATAACTATCAGTTGTATTTTTAGAGAATTTCCCGAGTGAAACTATAAAGCCATGAGGAAGCCATGATGGATTGCGCAATCAAGGAAGGTTGAATTTCCTATTTAAAAGGGCCTAATTCCTTAGGAATTGCGTCAGCAAGGCAGGTTGAAGGAAGGCAAGGATTTGGCTATGTCTTTCTCCAATTTTGTTTAGATCAGTGTGAGACAATTGGTAGAGTGTGGGAGATTCTTGTGACCAAGAATGCATTGTATTGTTTCATGATTCCTTGACTTTATACAATATATGATAGAGGGTTTTTGATTAGTTTCTTTCCCCAATAATATCTTGTGTTGTGCGATTGGTTTACTTCTTTCTCTTACTTGCTTGTGATTGAGCGATCGTGTTTTATATTCCGCAAGTAGTGTAGAAGGATTTAATATCTTGTTTTAGTACATCAAAATATTGGATTGAATCCATTCGTATAATTTGTATATGGTATCAGAGTACTAGGAATCACAACAGAAGAGAAGAAATTGAGTTTGTGTTGAACAAGATTCATATTTTCAGATTCATTCTTTAGTACCTATCAGCTGACATGGATGTATTTCACTAGATTGAGACTTGAATATGCACTCGAGGAAAATTAAAACTATATTGCATGGAAGGACATGATGGAGGGAGTATTGGAGGATAATGGACTAAAGGAATTCATTGACACTGATATTCCTAAGCCCACTCCAACAGATACTGCGCAGCATGAAGCATGGAAGAATAATTTTGCAAAGGTGAGGAGGATCTTATTAGAGGGATTTCAAGGTCATATTCTCTCGAGTCTCCATGTCAAGGAAACTCCATATACTATGTGGAAAGCCTTGATATATTTGTTTCAAAGCAGTAGTGACCACACGAAATTCGTACTCAAGGAAAAGCTCAGGAAAATCAAAATGGAGAAGGGTGACACAATATAGAAACACTTGACCAAGTTCACTCTATGTTGCGATGAGCTTGGAAGTGTTGGGATTATTGTGGTTGATGATGACTTGGTGAGCCCAGCACTTCTAGGCCTTCCGAAGAGCTATCATAGTTACCAGGACTCTGTCAATTGGAGGGAGCAGTTACCAAAGTGGGAGCGACTATGGTCGGATTTGGTACAAGAAGAGTTTCGGAAAACTACCAGGGATGGATCCTTATCCAAGACTGATGATGCGGAAAATTTTTCCTTAGCTAGCAAGGAAAATAAAGGGAAATGGAAGAAGTCCCATTCCAAATCTGAGACCAAAAAAGAAGGCAAGAAATGAGACATGTCAAAGGTGAAATGTTTCAACTGTCATGATCATGGGCACTATGCCATAAATTGTCCACAAAAAAATAACAACAACAAGAAGGCTCTAGGAGCTGCAGTGGGTGAAGCTTTGGCCTCACAGTTTGAGTTGGACTTCTCTCTCATTGCATCCATGGTATCAACTATGATGGTATCTATCTGGTACTTGGATAGTGGAGCATCTTTCCGCATGACTAAAAACAAAGAATTATTTCGTAGCTTGGAGGAGAAGGATCTTCAAATTCACATCGAGATGGGTGATGACGGGAGGTATAGGGCTACTAGGATTGGTACAGTTACTTTCCGGGGAGAGTCAGGTAAAAATTTCATACAAATATGCCATGCATGTACCAGGTTTGAAAAATAATTTAGTTTCAGTTGCTATCTTGGAGGATCTTGGATATGATGTGGTTTTCAGTGAATGAAAGGCATCCCTTCGTCACAAAGCCACAAGAAAAGTAAATAATATTGGGGTTCATATAAATAACCTCTATAAAATTAATGTATATTATTGCACAGAATTGAGCAATAAAGGAGATGAGGTGGTGAGCTAGGATACGAGTGAGTTATGGCATGAGAGGTTGGTTCATCTACACCACAGTGCTTTGAGGATCATGCAACAGATTTCTACAAGGCTTCCAAAGGGCACACTTACACAGAGAGACACATGCAAAGCTTGTACTATAGGAAAGTATACAAAGGCCACCTTTAATTGGAAGGAGAACCAAGCAGCAGAAATCCTTGAGAGATTTCACTCAAACATGTGTGGACCATTCTCAACAACGTCCACAACAAAGCACAAGTATTATGTTATTTTTGTTGATGATTTTTCTAGACAGTGTTAGAGTTTCTTCATGCAGAAGAAAGATGAGAAGTTCTTCAAATTTTGTGAGTTCAAAGCCTTATCCTTTGGGAGGTTTCCCCAAAAGGTGGAAACAAGAGGCCAAAGGAGGGTATTCGTGGTTATTCAGTTGAACCACCCAAGATGACTTTCCCACGAAGTTGTTAGCATGGAAAATTTTCCTCTATATTTAAAGAAAATTCCAAAAATAGCTTGGCGCGGGTAGCTCACTGGGACAGAGCACCAATGGGCGCAGGGCTCAGTGTTAATTTTCCTCATCGACGCAAGGCCATAACGGTCTTCCAGCACCAACCAAAAAACATGTGTTTTTTTTTATCTGCTCAAGGGATTGTCAATAGAAGGAATGTTGTCCTCATGGCAAGGGATACAATGATGGTCTTTGCAAGGCACGACACTTCTTATTAGTCATAGAAATGGTCCTCCAATGTGCAGGATGGGGATTACAGGGACGGTGACAAAAATATGTGTAACAGATGCCCCCTAAAGCATGAGGTCCGAGAGAGAGGGAGGGGTGAAATGCTTTACGAGAACATGTTCGAACCAAACACTATTGTCGAAAGACTTGAAAGTAAAAATAAAACGGATATCTCTAATACATGAGCATGTGGCATGGGCGCAACCATCCATAATAGAGTACATAAAAACTAAGATCTGACGTATGGATGTAGCCATCCAGTAGTAAGGATCAACAAATATACTAAGGTATGGTCGCAGCCATCCAATCAAAAGAGTCATGAAATAAGTCATGATAAACCATAATATCCCATAGCCTAGATCTTATCAGACAAAACCCAGGGTCTTGCGCTCCATCCTGACCTAAAAAAGTACAAATTCAAGCATGCGAATATGTGAGCTAAAGTCGAACATGCAAGAAATTCCCCTGATTACTGGCCAACGATGAAAGTTGTTAATGGACACGAGAGAAACCACCAATAATGTCAATGGCTCTCAAGGTACAATAGGTACAATCCACAGAATGTGAAGAGTTATCTGCTGTCAAACACCTGCAGAATCACTCGATCAAAGGCCAATGATGTGGACCTATCGTCGAATGCGAATAACCTACCATTGAGGCATGCAAGCTCCAAGGTATCGGAAGGGAGTCTCTAGATCAACTTCTTGGATAATGAGTTGAAGTCGACAAGAAGTGACCCGGTCGAAGGAGGGCCATAATGTGTCCCACATCATTGACACGAGACAGAGTAACATGATGATAGTGAATCAGGACTAAACAGAGGTTCAGAGGGAGGTTTAAAACTACAAAGGAAAACTTCTCTTGAACATATCAATGACACGACTCTGGATTTGGAAGTATTTGACATCAAGGGATCTAAGGTCATGATGACGTGGCAAAGAAAAAATGAGAGGTCAAAACAAATTACCCAAACCCATGGAGGAAAAAATGACTAAATGAGATGTCCCCAACCCCACATGAATGAAAATGAGTGTCATGTTCAAGAGTGACATACTGCCAACACAACTAAAAATTGGTTCGATTTTCCCACACCATTTCTGGCAAGTACCCCAATTATTTTTGAAAAACAAGCTTGAAGGGGATAGCATATGCTTGTGATGTAAGTTTTTCCTTCAGAAAAATCCATCCTAGTACATTTTATGAGCCCTAGGAAGGAGTAACTTGGGTACGTCATGGTGAAGATTTTCGATGTCATCAGGGTTTAACGAGTCTGACAAAGGAAAAACTCGGCATATTTTCATATTTAGAGAGTTTGAAAAGAAGCGAAAAAGAAAAATCCAGCAGGTCCCTTTTCATAAATAGTCCCTCAGATCCAAAAAGGTAGAAAACGATATCTGAGAGAACCTCTTAGTCGTGATAGGCTAAGGTATTCATTTTTTGTAAATAATCTATCCCAACCCGAAAAAGGAGTAAACGTATGCCATGTAGATATCGTTTCGTAGCCATTTAACGAGTTCAAAATGACAAGAGTCACGACAATATTTTCAGTTTTATAGAGTCAGAAAAGAGTTGAAAGATGACTCCAATAGTGAATTTTTCGTGTTTTTGCTGAGTCCAAAAAATTATAAAATACAACTCGTTACTTCATCATCGTTACATTAAAAACCTGTCGCTGCACAATAGGCGCATGTAAAACCCATTTCTCGAAATAACATAGTCAAATAATCGAAAATATGTCTTAAAACCTAATTATGGTTTTGAAAAGTAATAAAATGCCAAAATTGGTAAAAAATAATTACTTTTCACTTTTACCTCTTGTGGAGCAATAGTTACCCTTTTTACACTATGATTTTACGGCGGCGATAACGGGAAATCCGGTAGACCAATCTCGAATCCGTTAGTTCTAGGTAAGAGCTAACATCCTTCCCTGGATTTTGATTCCTTTTTCATTACCTACAACCCCAAATTTGGAAATCTATGGGGGAAATTGCAAAAAAATAGGGCACAACTATTGGCACGAGTATCGGGCACGGACTCGTGCCAATCGCCCAAAATTTTGAACTGGGACGTGCTAACCGCGGCAACCATTTTAGCTTAAAAATTCAGCAAATAGGCCCATTTCAACAATCAAAATATTTGAATTTGGCTAATGAAATTCCTATGAACATGTTTGTAGGTGTGAAGCGGCAAAATGGTGATCGAATGGAAAGAACGAGAACACAGTGAAGAAGATGAACTTTCCATGGAAAACGAAGATGCATGGAAGCTCTTAGAGATTATGGGCTCAAGAAATTCTTCATGACACCATGCCACAGCGCTCAACCAGAGCTGTTGTAATACTTGATCAGTGTCTGGGACGTTGATTAGGAAAAGTTTATTATTCATGATCAAGAAATCGAGATTGAAGTTTCAGATATTTATTTCATAACAGGGTTGTTGCAGAGTGGGGTAGTACTAATCCTAACTGACACCTGACCCACAATGGAGAACATGAGTATGGTGATCGATAGGGTGTGTCCAGGGGCAAGGAAAGGATCGAGAAGTGGAAAAGTGGATATCTAGACTATTCCAGACTTGGCACTAAAGGTAGTACTGCACATCATCACACGAGCTGCAGGATCACAAGCACCACATGAAGCTACAAAGACACAGCTACTTCTTGTTGTATATTTCCTGACACTGATCCTCTACAACTGGGCAGAGGCAATGAAAATCAACATGAAGCATCAACTGGCAAAGTGAAAGGAAATTGAAGTAGTTTGGCTATGGGTCTATTCTAGTATAGTTCATCCTGGAACGACTACCAATTTTTCAGCATCAGGAGGTGATAGTCCTGACACCACCAGCACAGGAGCCACGAATGGCCCATTGGACAACTATGATGCCAAGGTCAGGGGGCGATCAACAGATGTCCTGGAGACTAGAGTTATTTGAATGGCTCTGCCGAGAGATGATCGTCATGGAGGATTGGCCCTACTCTGGCATAGATTTCACTGGTGATGCAGATCTCCCACTCCCAGAAGGAGAGGATTGGGATGAAGTACTTGGTAAGACTCATTTGTTATTTTCATGAGTATTATGATTTTTTTGGTTATACATTATCTAACATTAAATTCATGTGTTTGTAGATGTTGGCCCAAAGAGACCTACAGGTATGTCTCTGATATCAAGGTGGATCCCTCGCGACTTTGACGTTGCCCCTCATGGTGAGGGAGGCGAGGAGGAGGAAATCATACGCAATTTGGAGGGAATCTACCATGGGATCCCGACCTATGATGTTCCTCGTGCATACCAGAGACACACTACAAGGGTGTCAAACCAAGTTCACCGCTTGCTGAGGTGGCTTGTACGCGTAGTGACATGCTATCATGACGTCACGCCGAGTAGACACCTAGGTTTTATTTCTACATATTTTTTAGAGATGTGATGTCTCAGGATGTAACCGGAACACACATATTTTTTGAACTTATGATACGCACTGATGAAAAAATTATATATATATATATATATATATACATCTATTTTCCTATATGGATCTTTTTCATATGCTGATGATTTTTAAAAATTACGCAAATTTCTATATAATACAATGTTAGCCACTGTATCGGTTAATGCATTCATTTGCCTAGAAATATTTTGATATGTAATGTAACCAAAACGTCTTTCCAAAAAATGAACACGTAAATACAACCTTAAGATGTGAGGGTTTCTGACTGAATAATGTCCATTAAGTTGAAGAACGACAAGTTGTAAGTCTAGATTTACAACCAATGAACGAATGTTGAGGGTAATTGCCTCAGTCAATAGTTCAATAACAACACTATACTCAGCAACATTGTTTGTATTTCGTCCTAGATAGATACCTTGAAGATCTATTAAATCACCAACAAGATCATAAATCACCCAAGATGCTGAAGACAGGTTCCGGGTACTGCGGGAAGCACCATCCGCGAAACTGACATAAGGGGTAATAGACATCTGCACAATAAGCAACAACCCAATAAGCAGGTAAACGCTTGCAAATCACACCAAGCCAAAAATGTACAAAAATGAAAAGAACACCTATGTACACAAAACATGAACGAATGACTCATGCATAATATTTTTTAAGATACAACCCATTTCTGGGCTAATCGAGAGGATGACCTTCATAATCAATAAGCTCATAGGCCCCATTCCAAAAAACACGTTTAACAATGTAGGGCCCATGACACATGGGTTTAAATTTGCCTACCCCCACATTATCATGAGCTTGGTCATACAGGAGGACGAGGTCTCCTTCTATGAAGGAACAAGGGGAAACCGACTGGTCAAAGTGAGCTTTGACCCACTTTTTCTGTGCTTCGATGACCAGAGCAGCAAAGTGGCGAGTTTCATCCAGCCTTTCTAAGTAGAGAAGACACTCTTCTTCAGGTGAAGTTTTTGGTAGCAAATCAACAGCTATCTTGAGCGAAGGGATTTCACACTCAATCAGAAGGGTAGCTTCCAGACCATAAACAAGCTGAAATGGAGTGAATCCGGTTGCATCCTTCACCGAGGTTTGGTATGCCCAAAGAGCTGAAAATAACATGAGATTCCAATTTGATTTGTGCATCCCAATCATACGTTGAAGCATGGTGACAAGAAATTTATTCACGGCTTCATCTTGGCCATTGACCTAAGGATAGTACGACGTTGAGCTATCATGATGCAGACCCAACTTGGAAGTCAACTCCACCACCATATAGTGTCGAAAATGGGAACCATGATCGGTAACGATGGCTTGAGGGACACCAAACCTAGAAATGATGTGATTGAATATGAACCGAGCTGATGTATTACCGTCAACCATAAGTGTAGGTATTTTTTCAGCCCATTTGGTGAAGTAGTTAACAACTACGATGGCATAAGCATGCCCCCCGGTTGAGTGAGGGTTACACGTCATAAAAGCGATGCCCACTTCACAAAGGGACCAAAGGTAATGACAGGGTAGATATGGGAAGGAGGCGCACGCATCTTGCGATGATAGATCTATCAGTCATGGAATTTACAAACAGAAACAATGCAGTCCTTAAGGATGGTGGGCCATAAATACCCAGCACGAATAATTTTCTGTGCAGTAGCATAACTAGACATGTGACCACCACAGGCACCACTGTGACATTCATTTAGGGCTTTCTCAGCTTCCTCGAGAGTCAAACACTGGCGGAGAATGGAATCAACTCCGATGCGGTAGAGTGTATCTCCAACTATACGATAGGGTTTCTATTGATGACGAATGTGTTGGCGAGCATCCTTCATCAAATCATATCTAAAGGTAGAAGTTTGAAGATATACGATGATATCACCATACCAAGGATCAAGGGTGCTAATCAGAAAAGTGATATCGTTCTGAATTCGTTCCTCAGAACTAGACGGAGGGGAGTCAAAGGGCAGGGAGCAGATTAAATCAGAAAATACTAATGATTTCTTTGACTTGGCAGTAGAAAATTCCAAATCAAACTCTTGGAGGATGACAATCCACTTTGATTATTTTCCCCCCAGCAATTGTCGAGACAATATGTAGGTCATAGGTTTGCAGTCATAAATCACAATCATTGTATGCAACAAAATGTAATGACGAAAAAAGTTGAATTTCTTGAACCGTAGCCAATTCCAACTTCTTGACATGTGCATATTGTGTTTCAGTATCGAGAAGGTTACGAGATAGATAGTAAATAACATTCTCATCACCATCATCATCGTCTTACACCAAAACCATGGCAATCATGCTAAAATCGACGGCTAAATAGAGGGAATAATCACGATAATAGTTCAGAGGATGCAACAGAGGAACATTGACAAGAAACATCTTCAGTGCATCAAAATACTTATGGAAAATCTCATCCCAAAGGAATGGGATGTCCTACTTTAGTAATCACGTGAATCCCTTAGCCACTTCGGCATAGTTAGGTATAAAACGATGTAAAAATTAAGCCTTCCCTTGCAGACTCTGTAGCTGATGTAATTAGGATGGAGAGGGGAGATTAATTATAGCCTCAACTTTGAGCAGATCGAGGCAAATCCCATCTTTGGAAATGATAAACCCTAAGAGTCTACTGGAATTGACGCAAAAGACACACTTATGCAGATTCACTTGAATGTTATAACGTCGAAAACGAAGAAAAATATGATGGAGATGGTTAGGGTGGTACTTATGTTTAGTTGAATGTGCCAGAAGATCATCCAGATAAGGCTAAACAATGTGCTTAATATCATGGAAAGCATATGACATTGCTCACTGAAATGTAGCCCCAGCATTTTTCAAACCGAAAGGGAGCTTCTTATAAGCAAAAGTACCCCAAGGAAAAATGAAGGCAGTCTTGTGTTGATCAGTCAGAAGGATATTAATCTGGTTGTAGCCAGAAAATCCATCCATAAGAGAAAAAATATCACTCCCAGCACAGTCATCGATGATTTGATCAATAAAGGGAGTAGGATAATTATCCTTAGGGCAAGCACAATTAATATCATGGCAACCAACATAGACATGAATGATACCCTATTTCTTATCTACAGGAACAATGTTGGACACCCATTCTATCAAGGGAATTGGATAGATAAAACCAACTTTGAGAAGCTTTGCAACTTCACCGTTAATAGCGGCAGCCTTTCTAGGGTGCATAAGATGAAGATGCTGGCAAACAGGCTTCGCACCAGGGTAGGTAGGAATCTCGTGAATCACTATACTAGGATTGATGCCGAACATCTCTTCGTAAGATCATGCAAAGATGTCACAGAACTCGCGGAAAAGGCTAGTATAAATCTTAAATTCATCTGAAGAATAAGTGACCCTGATATGGATGTTCTCGATAATTCTCGGTTTCATGGAAATGTCGATAGGCATCGTTTGTGTGATATTACTCAAGTTACCCTCCATAAAAACTTCATGTGTCAAAATAGGCATTTGAAGTGGAGGAGAAGGAACCTGAGAAGAAAACCTCTCAAGACACGTAGACATGGCCCCGAGGCTAGGCATGAACGAGGAACGATGATGTCTATCGTCCCAAGGAGGATCCTCGAGAGACATAGTTTCCATGATGGCTTCATCGGAGGGAAATATCTATTTCAAGGGATCAGGTGAATCCAAATCGCCAAGCCAAGGGGATTAAGAATAAGTGTCAAGATACATGCCCAAAGGAGCATGATCAAGAGGCAGAGGCTTTGAAGCCGAAATAAGTTCATAATAGTCGATCTCGATCGGACTTAACAACATCGAATCTCCAAAAGAATCGATTTGTTCAAGCGAAGGGACATGGAACCAAGGGAGATTAGGATGGAGAGGGGAGATTAATTATAGCCTCAACTTTGAGCGGATCGAGGCAAATCCCATCTTTGGAAATGATAAACCCTAAGAGTCTACTGGAATTGACGCAAAAGACACACTTATGCAGATTCACTCAAATGTTATAACGTCGAAAACGAAGAAAAATTTGATGGAGATGGTTAGGGTGGTCCTTATGTTTAGTTGAATGTGCCAGAAGATCATCCAGATAAGGCTAAACAATGTGCTTAATATCATGGAAAGCATATGACATTGCTCACTGAAATGTAGCCCCAGCATTTTTCAAACCGAAAGGGAGCTTCTTATAAGAAAAAGTACCCCAAGGAAAAATGAAGGCAGTCTTGTGTTGATCAGTCAGAAGGATATTAATCTGGTTGTAGCCAAAAAATCCATCCATAAGAGAAAAAATATCACTCCCAGCACAGTCATCGATGATTTGATCAATAAAGGGAGTAGGATAATTATCCTTAGGGCAAGCACAATTAATATCATGGCAACCAACATAGACATGAATGGTACCCTATTTCTTATCTACAGGAACAATGTTGGACACCCATTCTATCAAGGGAATTGGATAGATAAAACCAACTTTGAGAAGCTTTGCAACTTCACCGTTAATAGCGGCAGCCTTTCTAGGGTGCATAAGATGAAGATGCTGGCAAACAGGCTTCGCACCAGGGTAGGTAGGAATCTCGTGAATCACTATACTAGGATTGATGCCGAACATCTCTTCGTAAGATCATGCAAAGATGTCACAGAACTCGCGGAAAAGGCTAGTATAAATCTTAAATTCATCTGAAGAATAAGTGACCCTGATATGGATGTTCTCGATAATTTTCAGTTTCATGGAAATTTCGATAGGCATCGTTTGTGTGATATTACTCAAGTTACCCTCCATAAAAACTTCATGTGTCAAAATAGGCATTTGAAGTGGAGGAGAAGGAACCTGAGAAGAAAACCTCTCAAGACACGTAGACATGGCCCCGAGGCTAGGCATGAATGAGGAACGATGATGTCTATCGTCCCAAGGAGGATCCTCGAGAGACATAGTTTCCATGATGGCTTCATCGGAGGGAAATATCTATTTCAAGGGATCAGGTGAATCCAAATCGCCAAGCCAAGGGGATTAAGAATAAGTGTCAAGATACATGCCCAAAGGAGCATGATCAAGAGGCGGAGGCTTTGAAGCCGAAATAAGTTCATAATAGTCGATCTCGATCGGACTTAACAACATTGAATCTCCAAAAGAATCGATCTGTTCAAGCGAAGGGACATGGAATCTCCAAAAGAATCGATCTGTTGGAGACATGAAACCAATGATACCATCGATGGATGGTATCGTCGGTGCTTTGGAAGTTCCAGGTCGAGGAGCATCAGGCAAGATATCATATAATGTGCCAGACTAGGAATATACAAGATCAAGGCACTGGGCACGAGCAATGACCTGTTCTTCGGTTACACATGCCCCCATAGCTATGTCTTTAGCAATTTGATTTACAAACAAGGTAGTGAACCAATCAGTTAGAAGCTGATCAGGAATTTCACACTTGATCAAGTGACGGCAATGCCTCCATTCATGAATATGATCTGAGATATGAGTAGCTCAATATTTCTTCAAGGATGTGAGGAGGTGCGTCCCGTTCTCATACCGAACCAGTAAATGAAAATGTGTGTGAAATGCCATGACTAAAGAGTTGAAATCTTGAAAGATGCCACGAGATAATTCAATGTACCACTTTGCAGTGGAACCAGTAAGAGTCTGTTGGAAAAGACAGATTCGAATGGAATCGTCAACCCAAGAGTTAGAGGAACACCAAATATGGTACGTCATAATGTGCACTTGGGGGTCTTCTCCAAACTTTCCCTCAAACTTAGGAAAATCACTAGGAATTTTGGTTGGAACTGGAGGCCAATACGGATTATGAAGAATTGGATCATTTGTCAATTTTGACATATCAGGTAGTTCCAACGTAGCGAGAAACATAAATTGAGGATTACAAGGCATTTAAGGTCGTTGATAAGGACTAGTGTTAACATTCCACCCAGGCTAAGAGAAATTCTACCCCCATATGTTTTGTCCCGGAGGATTTTGTCCATAGGGGTTATAAGCCAGATAGTTCTACCCATACTAGGGTTGAGGACTGGGATACTGATTCTGAGCATACCATTGAGGTCCTTGTTGAGCAACATATGGATTCTGTTGTGGAATGTAAGCATTTCTTTGAGGTGGATTATACACCATCTAGGATTGATTTTGAGGGTAATAAGTAAAACCTTGGGGCACACTATATACAGCCTGAAATTGACCTTGAGGAGGGTTAGTAACACCTTGAGGTTGAGCAGGTGGTACCTGCTGAGCAGGTTGACTGGGCTGCTGAGCTGGTTGAACAAGTTGAATCGGCTGCTGAGTAGGTTGAATAGGTTGAACCAACTGTTGAGTGGGTGGAGCATTTTGAATCAACTGCTAAGGCTGGGCAGGCTATCCCTACAGAGCAGGTTGGCCTAGATACTGAGGGTCACCAAGTTTCCCTTGTGGAAGAGGTTGGCCGAATGGTTGCGATGGACCAGGTTGACCCGGAGCAAGACCGTAGGGTTTCCCTTGGTGTACAAAATCTTGGCCTTGCGGAACATAAGGTTGTTGCTGTTGCACAAAATGTTGTACCTTTGGTGGATACATTTTCCCCCCAGGAACATAAGATGCTCCTTGTTGAAATTGAGGTTGACCGGAAGGAACGTAGGGTTGTCCTTGTTGGACCGAAGGTTGATCCTGTAAGGGTTGTCTTTCAGACCATAAGGTTGCCCCTCAGGACAAAGGGTTGTCCCTACTAGACCAAAGATTTTCCCTATAAGGGTTGTCCTTGTAGACCCGAGGGTTGTCCCTGTATCAATGGCCCTTGATGATGAATGGTCCAATAGGGATCTGTCGAACGCAAATAAACATCTTGATTAGGATCAATGGGAGGCAAATAAACGGGGTTACCGTAGACATCATAGTGATGCAGAGGATTGACAAGAGCTTGTGGCTACTGAGAACCCTGAGAGTTATGCTGTTGCACAGCCAACAGATACTCATCGAAATTAAGGCCACCAGGGATAGAAGTAGAAACTGTAGCCGTACTAGAAATAGGAATGGCTTCCACAGTGTGAGGTTGTGATCTACTCACGGTGGGTCTGACAGGCCACTTGGGATTAAGAAAGATAGACCTGCGAGTAGCAAAATATCCTGACAACTGATTCGTACTAAAAATCGGTGAAGATGAAGCCACACAAATGGTGGGTCGTACCGGGACAGATGTAACAATGACCGCCAAGCTAGGTGTCGAAGGCAACATTCCTAATGTAGGAAGGACCAAACTCCTTAGAGGAGTTGATGTACTGTATTGTGCTATGGACGCAACACCAAAAATAATCTGACTCAAAGTACGATAACCGGGTGGAAGTGACACTGATTGAGGAGAAGGTTGACTGGAGACATGTTGGAGATCTTCGGGGAAAAGCTAATATTCCCTTGTAGAAACATGTAGTTCTTCACTTCCAATAGGACTCGAAGAATCCATATTTGACGAAGCCATAATATCGTCGAAGAGACGACGAGGATTGGGAGGTAAAGCAGCGGCTAAAAATGGTGATCCCAAGGTAAGAGGAGGGAATTCTTCCTCGCTCCCAAAACCAGACCAAGCACCCTGAGGTGGCCAATTGAACCCAACCAACCCTTTAGAAGGAGACTGCGTAGCGAGAGGCAAGATAGTCAAGAGGATAGGTTGTAAAAACTCGGCAGACCTAGTGGACTGAGGGGTTTCAAAAGAAACGTCAGGAAAAGAGATACCACTAGGAGGCAGCAAAGAAGATGACGAAACTGGTGGTTCCAATAATGTGGCAATATTTCAACACAGGAAGGAAAACAAGATAGCCTATCAAGTCTTCAAGATCAAGCTCTTAGGAACTAAAAAAACAAGCCAAGTAGAAAAATTTTAATGGGCATGTGATCATGGGTGTTTAATTTTACAACATTGAAACAGAACTTTGTTGTTTCATATTTTAAGAGTTGAGAAACAGACAAAATATGACTCTAATCACTTTCAATATTAAATGAGCATGAAAGGAAAAGTGCTCGATAATCTCTTCAATTTTTAAGGAGTCACGAAAATATCGAAATGACTACTCAGGTAATTTAAGCAAGAGGGTGTACCAAGTTTTCGTGAACTACCATATACACCTTGGTGATCAAACGAAAGAGAAATGACCAAGGACTTAACGTACGTGCAGGTAGTCTCCCCGAATGTTGTGTTCGGTGTATCACAGTTACAGGGCGGTAGACTCGGCTTCCTATGCATAAAGGATTTGAACCTATTAGGGTCTCCCTTTATATAGGCGATGGTACGGGGAGCACAAGTCTGTACTAGTGTTTTCGAAAGCCAGGTGGAAAACAATAGCTACTAGGTTTAATGACGTTGGAACATGTCACTAGCCTAGACCTATAAAAATGTTTGTGTTAGGTTCCAATGATTCCTTATATTGATTGAATTGATTTTAAGGTTGATCTTGAATTAATGTTTGAGTTTCAAGGCCCTATCGAATTTGATCTCGAATTTAATAAATGCCCACTACATGCAAAAGAACACCATTTTCCGTTTGACGAATGCTAACTAAGAGAAGGATATATATCTTTAACAAATTAGCAAACAATGAAATCAGATGAATAAGTCCACTAATGCATCTAATACAACCAAACCAAAAACGAAAAACTCTTTCCTAGTTCATTAAGCGCTAGTTATGCAAAAGAAATTTTAATTTCCGATGCAAATGAAATAATGCAATTTTTTTTGTTTTTTAAATGGATGAAGTACACGATGCACTAATTACATCATAAAGCAAAGAGAACACTAGTTTTGAGCACTATGAATGTAGAGATATAAAATGAATCATTCAAAATCAATACATACATAAAAAACACACTCAAACCAATGATGCACTCTTTCAAACAAACAGAAAGCTTTCAAAATGACCCAAACGAGCAATGTGATCTATGCTCGAAGTGACGAGATGGAGAGTCAAATGGAAACCAGAGTGATCATTCAACAAACCAAAGACACAAAGGATCAAGAAAGACTAACACAATTTATTAAGGAATCGAACTGACAAAAATAAAAAAGACTTGAACTTCAATCAAAAGGCTGAGTAAGCGAAAGACACCTAGAAACCATAGGGCTATGAACCTCACCGATGAGAGAAAAGACAAATAGGTGAGAAGAGAAAGCCTATAGCAGTCACAACAATTCCAAAAGACCACTTGTAAATCAAAGAAACAACCTAGAGCCAAGAACAACTGACCAAAAACTCATAAAGAAGGTCAAACCAAATCCTATAGGATTCGATGCGACTGTCAGGTGGTAATCCGTGCCAAATAGGGGTTGGCGCTACTGCAACAAAAGCAAAATGCACCAAGTGGCATGACTGTTCAAATAAAAAACGCGCCAAGCCAAAAAACTATGGGATAAGGAAAAACCAGTGAGCAGAGGACAATCTTGACACTTTGGAGCTGAATAGGAGGATTCCAAACAGTCGAGCAAGCCAAACAAGACAGAAAAACTATCAAACGACCGAAGTTGACTCGACAAGGCAAATTCTAAAAGAGAAACAAGATGACAAACTCACACTGAACCCCAGTGGAGTCTCCAACTTTTTGCATAGGTAAATCCTCTCTGTGGACAGAGATGATCCCTCTAGCCCTAGAGTGGGTCTAGCAACAAGGGAACAAGCTAATGTGTAGGCTCCTAGTTAACTAATGAAATAGGTTGGGATAGATTTTCCTACATGTAGTACAACGTTATTGTCGCAGCTGTAGTAGTGTCGGCCTCTTGATCTCTATCCTGATAGATCACGGTCCTTCGGAAATGGTACTCGGATGCCTGCACAAATATCAAAGGACAAACACAGCATAAAAGACAATAATTGCATTCATAACTAGCTAATTAGTCAAGGAATATTAAACATATTGCGGAAAATAAACCATATCAACACAAGATCGGAACCAGACATTAGTCATGTATATAGAAATAGATAGAAAGAGAATAAAACCAGAGCCTTGATGTTGCAACCTCCTTCAGCGGGTTCAGTCGAAGCACGTCTCGAAGGTTCATTAGGGAATTGGGACGAGTCAAGGACACAAGCCTAAGCTCTCTCTCGAAAAAGGCCTCTTTCTTTGCTCTATCTCACCAACAAAATGTTCAGCAATTCCTCTTCAGCTATTCAGCTATTCATCTAGTGTATCAATGGGAGATAGCTTAATTTATAGAGGGAGAGGAGGAGGTTTGGATCCCTACAATGGTGGAAGGGAGGACTTATCCTTTGGTATGTTTCCCCAAAATGTGGAAACAAGAGGCCAAAGAAGGGTGTTCATGTTTATTCAGTCGAACCACCCAAGCTGACTCGTCCACGAAGTTGTTAGCATGGAAACTTCACCTCTATATTTAAAAAACATTCCAAAAATAGCTTGGCATGGGTAGCTCACTGGGACAGAGCACCAATGGGTGCGAAGCTCAGTGTTTATTTTCCTCATCAGCGTGAGGCCATAGCAATCTACCAGCGCCAACCAAAAAACATGTGTTTTTGCTGATCTACTCAAGGGATTGTCAACAGAAGGAATGTTGTCCTCATGGAAAGTGATGTAATGATGGTCTTTGCAAGGCACAACACTTCTTATTATTCAAATAAATTTTCCTCCAATGTGTGGGAAGGGGATTGCAGGGACAGTGAAAAAATGTCGTGTAACATTTTGGCATATTAACATTTCTATGCTTTGAAAATACAACTCGACATTCTCTTGCATTTGAAACCAAAAGACACCTTCTAATAATCAAAGAAACTAGAGCTGTTGTACCTAAAGACTTGGTTCAACAATAATATCATTACTCTAGTGCACAAACCAATTTTTAATGTTGTAATGGTCTCATTCAACTATATGTTCTCCTCTTAAAAGATGCCCAAATTCAATGCAAGCTCAACATACCATAACACTGCTTCAATAATAACTCTTAGTATTCTACTGATAGGAGGACAGCTCCAAATCCCAATCGATGAATCTTTGTACAGATATAATGATAATGAACATTTTCCTTACTCATCCTTCCTAATTTTTCTTCATTGTTAACACTTGCAGTGTGATGTACAGTGTGATCATCCTCTATGGATCTTTCAAGTTCTATAGCTCTAAACCTAATTTTTTTATTTTAAGCATTCATCACTTAGTGTGTTGCTATCTTCTTAGATTACATGTTCATGGTTGATGTTCCCTCTACCACCATGGTTTCTTGTTGCCTTCTCTCCTTCTATCAACCTATTGGCTATTGAATGCTTCAGGTGTCCTTCTTCCTCTATAGTTCTCTGTCAAAGGAATTGTCCTTTCCCTTCTTGAACTTTTATTTGTTCTTATTCCAAGGAGCTCTTCTTAGACTACTTTTATGGGGACTTTTTATGAACTGCTCTCCCCCTGGGATGTTGCTTCTTATCTATTACTGGATGGATATTTGCATTTCTTCCTAGAGCATCTCCCCTTGAGACTATGATAGATTCATTATGTTATTGAAGTAACAGGCTCCCCCTTTCTCTTTTCCTTCCATACTTTATTGGGGCTATTCATAATGTCTGCACTTCTTTTTCATTCACAGTTTTGTCTGATTTGATTGGATTCCATCATATTTCTAGACTTCTTTAATGTATGTGGTAGCTTATAGTCTTTTTCTTTGTGACCAAGCTTGTCATCTTATTTTACCAAGATACGTTTGAGCTGATGTATAACATTTTGTGCTCCTTTTTTAACATAATTTACATTCAACTTATTTCTGTCCAAATTCATTGCATGAATAACAATAGCCTTGCAAATGATGTGTCTGCCTGGTGAAAGGTTTTCCTCTCCATTTTTTTTATTGAGGTAGTCTTTTCATTTGCTACATCTTTTGCTGATTAAACTTGAGTTTCCTTGTCTTACATTGAGTTGATACATGTCCATAGTCATTGCATGAATAATAGTAGCCATGGAACTGATTTGTGTATTTGTTGAAAGCTTGTCTTGTTAGCCATCCATAAAATTTTGTCATATAAAATGATGGCTAAATCAAGTTCCTAAGTTTCTAAGAGACAAATTTCTGCAAATCTGTGAGTTCTTGGAACTTCACTATGCCTCATGTCCAAGAGAACCCATCTCACTATTATATTCACTTAAAAATCCTTCAATGCAACCTACTGGTATAAAATACTGTTTCAGAGCCTCCCTTTTCCTTCGCTTCACCCATTCCATCATTTTTCCTTGAAAATCCCCTTTCCTCCTGTCAAATCCCTTTTTTTTCTTCCCTTTTATACTCCATTTCATCAAAATCCCATTTAAAAACCATTTAACCCCTTTTCATTTGGTTTAAAAAATCCTTCTTACCTTACCCGAAACCTAAAAAACACCAAAAAACCCTCAAAAATCTCACTTCGGCCTATTTTCCGCTCATTTTAGCATAAGGCTTTAAGCGCCTTTCAGCTTAGCCTTAGCCCCATTTTTCATCATATGAACCGCTCCATGACCAAGCACTAGGCCCGTCGACCCATCGGCCCATCGGCATTTTGGCTTTTTGTCGGTCCCCGCGACCTTTTTCCTTTTAAAAATGTTCACCACCGATGAAAAATCCCAATTCAATCTAGGTCGTTCATTCTCCCCAGATCGAACGATCTGCGTATCGTTCCATCGCATCAGCGCATGGCCCTTTCCTCATTCCCACTCCTTTTTCGACCGATGGAATTCCTCGTTGATAAAATCCCGACCGTCAATCTCCCTCAGATCTGACAATTCGCGCTGCATCGCACTTCGCCTTCTCCATCGCATCGCCCCATCACAATCTCTTCCTCTACATTTCCTCCTCCCGTCCATCCAGATCTCTGATGTACGCGACCCCGATTCAATCTCAGTCGTCCATTTCTCCGCATCCAATGGCCCATATTACTCTTGCATATCAAGCCCGCCCTTTTCATTCTCCTTCATCGTTTAATCCTAGCCGTTGATCTCTTCCAGATCTTACAGTTATTGCTCCTTCACAATTTCGCCATCCCCCTGACCCCTCATCCTCCATATTTTATCTTTGCTTATCCGAGTAAATCTTCGTCGTTGATCCTCACGATCCAATGACTCCCATTTATCCCCTCTTTTCAACTCTGCCCAATATATTTTCGCTACCCAAAAAAACTGTTGACGTCATAGCCAAGACCCACCTTTCTTCCTCCCACACATCTTTCCTTCCTTCACGTTTGATCCCAGCTGTCGATCTCCCAGATATGACGGTCTAGAGTTATTTTCGCACTCGGTCCGCCAAAATGATTTAACGCTCCATATCAACGCGAAATGGGTGGTTTTGATAGGACACATGTTGTCTTATAACCCGTATCGCGTTCGATCAGCCCATTACCGCTTACCACCTTTTGGCCATGTGAAAACCACCTACGGTTTTATGCAAAACCACCTTTCCACTCTCGTGCCATAAACCAAGTTTAAACCCTGTTTCTTATGGTTTCGACCATGGAATCTCCTTCCACTGCATTCATTCCCCTCTACACAGCTCCTTCACCTCCGCCGAGCCTCTGAAAGCAGTATACCCATAAATTCGCAGGTTTTATATTATGTTTTTTTTTTGGTTGCAGGTTTAATGGTGGCCTCAAGCCTAAAGGGCCATCCCACAGTCAAAAAAATGACAGGCCTTGGATGACGATCCAAAAATTCCTATAAGCAAAGAAGAAAGGGATCCAGGGTTTCATATCAATGATTGATCGGTGCCTCATAAGCATTGATCCCTTTTGAAATCCTCTAGCGCATCAAAGAAGCCTCCTGCACACAAATGTAGAGAAAAATAATGAATATTGAAGAAAAAAGGATCAAAGGCATAAACATAAGATTAAAGACTAATCGAAGTGGATTAAGGATAAAAACACAGCTAAAAGACAGATTAAAAAAGGTTTAAAGAAAACAATAAAGTGATAAAGGCAGCATAATGAGTTATGAAGGCTAAAGCAGAATCAGGCCTTAAAAAAAGTTTAATGATGAAATTAAAGGAAAGATTAGGCTAAAGCAGCCTTGAACACATCAACACAGAGCAGTTATTCAATCAGAAATATCAACTGACTCCTTTGGCCAATTCTTATCTATACAGGCAAACAATCAGTTATTACACAAAAGAATATATTTTAAACTATCAGAACAATTATTGTAAAGATAGGGTAGAGCCTTAAAAGTCAATCTTTTCCACCTATCTTTATCTCAAAAATTAAGACAAAGTTATTTAACAGAGAAGTAGCTGCAAATATTCTTACCTTATTCCCTGCGTGGTTTTCAAGGATAGGAATGCATTTACTCTGTAATTAATAACATTTTGAACCATAGAAGAGTTTCACCTCCTCATTTGCAGTATAAATACTGCATTGGAACTCATTTTAAATGTTGGATTTTGATGACTGATGCTGGAATAATACATAGTCCTTTGAAGCTCTTGAAGATAAATTCATGTCTTGGAACTCATGCATGATCTGATTTTCTTGTTGATGGAGAAGGATTGTTTACAGGATCCATAGGCTTGGTTGATGGTGAAGTTTTCTTTTGTTTATGTTTTCTAGTTTTCCATTATGTTTTCCATCTTGCTATGTTGTAGTAGGACAAAGAATTTAGATTAAGAAATGTTTTCTAATGGCACCTTAAATCTGTTTGTCCTTCACTGCCTTAATGTTTTCTTCTACTAAGATACATTAGAGAAATCATTTATTGCTCTCTAACAAGTTCTTAGCTTGTCCATTTCTTGAATAATTTAGTTCAGTTAGCATCAATTATGATTTATGTTTAGCCCTACATATTGTTTCCACTGAAATATTATGTTCTTGGAATCATATATTTAAAGCAGCTTTGTCTAGGTTTGTCAAAGAAGTCTGTTTAAAATCATGCTCTTTGCCTTTACTTAGCTAAAAAAAATTTAAGGAAACCTTATAGCTGTAACTTTGGATGTTAGAGTTTTCTCTTCTTCTATGGTTATAGTTACTTGTGTATCTTAAATGTTTTTCTGCTCTAGATGATAAAAGCTCTGAAAGTTGGATAAGTTTCTTACCTTTCTAAGTTTTTATCTGAATGTTTGTCTTGGTTAATTATCTATTTTCAGTCTGCAATCAAATGGATTAGGTTCTGCTTATGCCTTTGATTCTCTTGCTGTTCTTATCAATTTTCTAACTCCCTCAGTTACAATTATATAAAGGATTCAGTTTCAGCCCTTTATTAGTTTGTTGTTCTCAATCTTTATGTCCATTTCATAAATCCTTCATAACCTTAAAAGATCCACCAACCAAGTAAAATTGCCCTGCAAATGCTCTTAAACACCATTGATGAACTTATCTAGACCTTGTTAGACTCCATTTCCCAATGACTTAACAATCTTCCATGTTTCCTATCTAAAATCTATCAAAGTATCATACCTAACCAAAAAACAATCAAAATACCTTGCACTTAACATCTAGCCTAAAATCAACCCTAATCAGTAAACGAGACATATCTTTGCACACATTGAGAGATCCCTCTCCGAATCCAAGAAGGCTAGGTCCTTGGATTCCAAATCTTGGTTTGATGTTACCCTTGTCAATTTGTATCTCAATCAATCTAGAAAATTACAGGGAGCTAACATGTCCTTCCCATCTGCTTGCTTGAGAAAATATTCTTATTGGTTGTATATTTTGTTGGTTGGACTAGATTTTATTTGTCTTACAGTATGCCGCAATATGTCTAGGTTTGTGTCAAGAAAAACAAGTGATATTTCTCACAGGAGGAAGGAACCTCCTTTGATATCTTCCTAATTTGTTCAATCCATCCTTAGGAGCGTATGAGCCTTTTGCAGTTGACTATTTCTTCATTTCTTTCTTTGTCACTTGAGGCCGTTGATTGTTTCTATTTGCTTCATTATACATCCTAGTCTTGCTCCTTTCTAATTATGTGGATTCCCTTTTCGTTGCTTAATTATCTTTTATAGCTTTTACAAAAATGATATTCTTGTTATCTTCTACCTTGGATTTATTGGTTTCTCCTTCATATCCTATCCTAGCCTTTATATGAGGAGATCTTTGAGCATTTAGTATCTTTTCCAACTGTCCAAAGATTTTCATTTGAGAAATATTCATAGTTAATTCAACTTGGGCCTTGTCTGATTTATTCCTTAGGATTACCACCTCTTCTTCCAGCTTTTCACGCTCCTGATTTTTCTCCTTTATTTCCCTTTTCATAATATCCTCTATTTTCCTTGATTCTTCTAGTAACTTTCAATTTAATAATATATTCTAAATCTAGTTCTGTCTTTGCATATTTCTGAAGAATCTCTTTCTGTTTCTTACTCGTAAGTTTAAGTCTGTCTATTTCCTCCAGGGCACTAATTAGCTCCCCCTCAAGATCTACCTCACCTTCTTCTTCATCTTCTAGAAGGTATCCTTCAAGATCTTCCTTGGCCATCAACAGAAATTTAGATCTTCCTTCTTCATTTGAGGATTCATCTGAGCATTTAGATGCACTGCTATCTTGTTGAGCATAAAATTATTTTCCATTAAATCTCTTCGCCCTCTGCCAGTTATTTATTTTGTTTTTCTCTATCTCTTATCACTGATTTTCTGCTCTCTTATGGGGACATTTGGAAACATAGTGCCCCACTCTTCCACAATTAAAGCACTTAAATGGAAGTTTACCTTTATACTTACCTGTGCCTCTGTCCAGCCTTCTAACACATTTGGATTCTTCTCCATCAGAGCATGATCATGTACCTTCCTTCTCTTCTATGCACTTGTCTGCTTTAAAGGCAACTTCCCTCATATTTGAATTCCCTTTAGGAAGTCTCATCTCATGTGTTGTTAGGTTTCCAAGTAATTGGTTTCTAGTTAAGGTTTCCCAGTCTGTTGTTTCTTCTATGGAAGAAACCTTAGGATAAAACCTGGATGGTATAGATCTCAATATTTTCTAGACTACAACACTTTCTTTAATTTCTTCTCCTAGGCATATCATGATATTCATAACTTCTGAAACTATTAAGAAGAATGCATCTATATATTCATATTCATTCATTTTAAAATTTTCAAACTGAGTTCTATGTGCTTGCAGTTTGGCCAACTTCATCCTTGTATCTCCCTCATGAATATTTTCTAATGTATCCCAGATTTCTTGGGCAGTCTTATTGTGCATTAATTTGATAAATTCTGACTCACTCAGACCGCTCAAGAGTGCATTCATTGCTTTTGCATTTGCCATGAAATTTTGTTTGGCTTCTTTCTCAGTGTTAGTTTGGTGCATATTTTTCTTCCACAACAACCCAAACTTCTATTCCTAGAGACATTAAGTATGTCCTCATTCTTATTTTCCAGAAGTCATAATTTGTGCAAGTAAACAATGGGTCTTTATTTGTTGATCATCCTTCTAGGCTAGCCATTTTGGGGACCTGCAACCTCCTTCCAGTTGTTAAAATTTTACTAAATAAACCTGCTCTGATACCAATTGATGAACCCTTAGCTAAACTAAGAGGGGGGTTGAATTAGTATAGTACATTCATTGACATTTAAAGCTCTTTTCATTCAACTAAATTACACATTCAATTCAAACACAACTTAATACATAACGAATCAAAAAACTTAATGAGTGGACAACAAGTAATTAAGCAGATTAAACATCACATCAACACATAATCATCAAGCACATAAACAATAGATATAATTGGAAACCCATAAGGGAGAAAACCACATCTTATTATTGTTGTGATGCAAAGGAAAGCTCCAACTCCCTCTCACCATTGATTTTATGTAGGCTCCAACCTACAGGAGGCTACTACCTCAAATTTTGCAAGCAACAACTTGCAAGGAAGCTCCAACTCCCATCTATTTTCTACTAGCTACAACCCACAGGAGGCTTCTACCTCAACTAGCTCCAATTGGACATCTATCAAGGTACAACTTGAAATGGAAGCACCAACTCCCATGTATTTTCTATAGATTACAACCCACAGGAGGCTCCTACCTCAACCAGCTACAACCGGACGTCTATCAAGCTAAAACTTGATATAGAAGCAACAACTCCCTCACATTACCATAAAATCATATGTTGATTTACCTGGATATCATCTATGTTTTACTCCTTCTTCACTGCTTCCCTTTTGGCCTTCATAGTTGCTTTATATTAGCTCTGGATGTGCAAAACATCTCTATCTACTCACTGTCATTCTTCCACACTCTAACTTCCTATAGCTCTCTTACATTCTTCTGATCTCTTACATTTTTCATATTTCTAACCTCTCTTTGCGCTATGATATTACATGTTTTATAAAAATAACTACATGACTATTTTCATTCTACAGGGAATATGAAGTGAACAGGCCTAACCCTATTCCTTCCACCCATTCGATTCTTCATTCTTCAGTTCAGGTTATTACATTAGAAATAATCATTACAACACTCATGGAGTTTTTCTTATGCCTATGCAAACTTGAATTTGCATCACAAACAATATTAGATATTCAATGAATTTACACTTACAGTTACAATAATATTATAATTCATCCCTTTCAACTCCTTTATTTTTTGTTTATTTTGTCTTCTCTGCCTGTTGTCCCTTTGATTTCCCTGCCTGCTATCCCTTTGTCTTCTCTGTTCGCTATTATATTTCCAACTGTGTAGCCTAACCTTCTTTTCCTAACTTAACCCATGCCTTTACATTTTATACAACCTCTACCTATTGCATATCTTACCCGCAGCATTCTATGCTCTTCTCTCTATGTTGGGTCACTTATACACCCAAGTACTTCCTTCGCATTTAGACTTTTGTTTTAATAGGCGCACTACCATTTTCACTACAGTCGAGTCGCTTTCCCGTTTCTTATCTCTTGCATTCAACCTTTCCTTTTAACTCACAGTCACAACTGCATAACATTATTCTACACAAGCATCGGGTCCTTTTTCCTTAAGGAATGTATACCCTCATATATATATATATATATATATATATATATATATATATATATATATATATATATATATATATATCATTGAGAACTTAGAGTCGGGTCTTACATTAGTCCTCTTTCTTGCATTCTAGCTTTTCCTTTATTACCCTAGTCAACTTCGCGTTGAGGATTTTCTTGTAAGAAATGATGAAAACACATTAAACCTTGGACCTTGATTATATTGCAATTAAACTTTGAAAAGCCTCGCATCCAATTTCTTATCGCAATTTAGCGTTCCGATATGTTATATGTTATATACGCCTTTCTTTCTCCCGATGTGATTTCATAACTCAATACACATACACCCGGACCTGTAACTATATTATCATTTACCTTTGGAAGGTATCACGTCTGGGCCCATTTCGCATTTCGGCAACTTCCTTTGTTATTTGTTTATACATTGCTTAGCCATTCTCCCGATGTGATTTCTTAACTAAATATACCTAGCCCCGGACTTTAAATTCTTTAGAATTAAACTCTGAGTTGCATTGCATCTGCTCCACTTCGGCGTTCTTATGTGTTTCTTAAGCGCTTATCCTCCTGAGCTTTGCGATTTTCGATATGCGATTGAGTCCCACTTAACTTTATCGCAACTTTGCTATTGCTTATTTATATCGCATGTTTATTATTGCAAAGTCCTCCGATCTCTGGATCTTCACCTCTTGCGATTTGTGATTTGCAAAATGCGGGCCAGTTCCAAGTCATCCCCACGTCATCATGCCACGTCACCTTGCCATGTCACTGCCACGTTATCACAAATTAACTGTGATCTATGGGTTCGGGGCCATATCATCTTCTGAACTTCACATATCAGGTATCGCTACTTACAACATGTAGCTTGTGATAACTTAATAAACGTATAAATCACCAATAGCAATATGTGATCACATCGAATTGCAAACCCCACTTCTTATCACACCGCAACTAAAAATAGTTAACTTGTGAAACCTTAACATATAAATATAAAACTCACCGATAGAGATGTCTGATATGTGATAAAGGGTTCAGGTCCCACCAGGGTTGCCACGTTATTGCCATGTCATCTAGCCACGTCACCATATCGCACTTCGCAGTTTCTGTGATTTTTGTGTTTCTGTGGTTTTTGCAATCATCCTTCCGCTTGCGATTATGATATGCAATTAAGTCGCAAAACATTGTTCTGCACGCATTTCTTCTGGAAATTACCCGACTTGACCCATTGAACTACACACACCCTCATACACTGTAAACAACTCGACTCTACCCGACTCGCTACATTGTTCTGAACTAAAGATACTCAACTCGACCCGCTCGCGCATGACTCTGCCCATGTTCATGAATTGACCCAATGTGTTCAAGACTTCACCCAGTATGTTCACGACTTGACCCAGCTTGTTGCCTTTGCTGCCTTTGCTCCTTTTCTTCCTTTGTTGTTTCTTCTCTGCTCCTTTGTTTCCTTTGTTGTTGCTTCTTTGCTCCTTTTCCATCAATGATAATTTTGGTGTTACTCCTTTCTGTTCCTTTGCCATCAATGACAGTATTTTCAACAGTCTCCCCCTTTGGAATTGATGGAAACACATCCACCAATACTCCAATACTTGCTCCAAGACTTCCTCCCCCTTCATTTTGAGAAGTTTCTTTCTTCTTCGGCTTTATATTCCTCCCCCTTTGACATCAATGACAAAGGGATACACATTTTTCCAGTGTAGTTTCCATCTTTGCATTACTTCTCTCTAAGTTGTGTATATGCCTTCTTCATTCTGTCCTTTTGTTATTGATTATATGCCACTGCATATGCCTTGTTAGTATAATACTTTGGAAACCATTGAAATTTTAGGTATGTACACAAAAAACTGATATCATCCAGCAACACTGACTCCTTGCACTTTTATAATGTTCAAAGTGATGATAATGATACTCCATATAAAAAATTATACTATAAATTATAATAAGAGGTACATCATTGGAATAATATAACCATAATGACAATTCTCCATGTGATATAGACAGTTTGCTCCAAATATACTTTAGTCGTTGTTAATATTGCAAGAGCACACAGGACAGGACAAGATCGATCGCAAGTTTGCAACTACCAACAAGAATATTCATACCAATATTGGTATTAATTTGCAATGCATATTTGTTAAGGAATATTTTTGGTGGAATATGTCTTCGACTGCACTACACATATGAAGTGTACCTCTGTTCAAATCTCATGATGCCAATCTGTCTTTTGCAACTGTGGTTCACCTTTATTTCCTATTGATGGTTATATGTGCTAGACTTCTGACAGGGATATTACACTAAAAGCCGAAAGGCCCTTGATGCTGATGTGAACAATGAATCTCAAGAATCCTTACAACTTGTTGTAAAACTAGAAAATATTTCAATCTAAAAGACCCAACGACTTTAATATTGAATAGTGACATATTCATCTAAAACCCTCAATGCTAGATATGTTTAATGCATTTTATTGTACAGTCTTACTACTGTAAGAAGATCAAGTGATGAAACCTTCATTCCTATTCTTATTGATGTGGGTGAGAATGGCATAATTCCTAGTCTAAGGGAGAGATTCAAAGCTCTAATTACAACCAAGAGTGTCCAATCAAGGTAAATATGTTGAGGAGAAGGTGTGTCACAATATTTTATACTATGAATTCATTACAGATTCAAGGATATCTTTTCACAGAACTTGGTTCATATACTAGCTGCTCATAATCTCATTATAAAACCTTCTTAATTCAACTACATACCTCTTGTTGTGTAACCCACAGACAGCCACAATTGAGACAACCTTCATAATCTCTACAATTTGTTTTGTGTTCTCCTATGTTCTCAACAACAATCAAAAATATACAAACTCTGATTCTGGCATCAATAATTTTGATCATTCTGTCATTCTGTTATTAAATGAATGTCACTGCATATAACTTTCTAGGGCTGCTCCATAATGATTGCTGCCCCATATACACTGCAATTTTTCTAACGTAATGAGATTCAGGAAGACATCTTCAGTTTATTTAATGGAATCTCAAAAGATAGACCGCCTACAGCTTTATGGATGACCTTAAGTATGAAGCCTTGAAATTATATCAACACTGACTTGAAGAGGAGTGCAATTATATCCAAGAATAAGTACTGCTTCAATGCTCAATATAATACATTAATGCAAACAAGATAATGATCCTTTGGAATATTAACCTTTCTATGCTTTGATAATACAGCTCGACATTCTCTTGCAATTGCAACCAGAAGACACCTTCTAATAATCAGAGAAACCAGAGTTGTTGTACCAGAATACTTTTTTCAACAATAATATCATTACTCCAATGCAAAAACCAATTGTTAGTGTTGTAATGGTCTCATTCAACTATCTGTTCTCCTCTCAAAAGATGCTGAAATTCAACGCAAGCTAAGCATACCATAACACTGCTTCAATAATAACTCTTAGTATTCTATTGATAGGAGGATTTTTGCAAATCCCAATCGATGAATATTTGTACAGATATAATGATAATGAAAATTTTCCTTACTCATCCTTCTTAATTTTGTTTCATTGTTAACACTTGTAGTGTGATGCACAGTGTGATCATCCTCTATGGATCTTTCTAGTTCTATGGCTCTAAACCTAATTTTTTTGTTTTTAACCATTCATCACTTAGTGTGTTGCTATCTTCTTAGCTTACATGTTCATGGCTAATGTTCCCTCTACCACCATGGTTGCTTTTTGCCTTCTCTCCTTCCATAAACATGTTGGATATTGAATGCTTCAAGTGTCCTTCTTCCTTTATAGTTCTCTGTCAGAGGAATTTTCCTTTCCCTTCCTGAACTTTTAGTTGTTCTTATTCCAAGGAGCTCTTCTTAGACTACTTTTATGGGGACTTTTTATGAACTGCTCTCCCCCTAGGACATTGCTTCTTATCTATTACTAGCTGGATATTTGCGTTGTTTCCTAGAGCATCTCCCCCTCAGACTATGATGGATTCATTATGTTATTGAAGTAACGGGCTCTCCCTTTCTCTTTTACTTCCATACTTTATTGGGGTTCTTCATAATGTCTGCATTTCTTTTTGATTCATAGTTTTGTCTGTTTTGATTGGATTCCATCATCTTTCTAGAGTTCTTTAATGTATATGGTAGCTTACAGTATTTTTATTTGTGACCAAGCTTGTGGCATACATAACATATTATTTTACCAAGGTACGTATGAGCTGATGTATAACATTTTGTGCTCCTTTTTTAACATAATTTACATTCAACATATTTATGTCCAAATTCATTGCATGAATAACAATAGACTTGGAAATTATGTGTGTGCCTGGTGAAGGTTGTCCTATACATTTGTTTGCTTGAGGTAGTATTTTTAATTGCTACATCTTTTGCTGATTAAACTTGAGTTTCCTTGTCTTACATTGAGCTGATACATGTCTATAGTCATTGCATGAATAACAGTAGCCATGGAACTAATTTGTGTATCTAGTGAAAGCTTCTCCTTCCCATCTACTTGCTTGAGAAATTATTCTTATTGTTTGTACCTTTTGCTGGTTGGATTGGATTTTCTTTGTCCTACAGTATGTCGCAATATGTCCAAGTTTGTGGTAGGAAAAACAAGTGATACTTCTCACAAGAGGAAGGAACCTCATTTGATATCTTCCGAATTTTTTCAATTCATCCTTAGTAGCGTATGAGCCTTTTGCAGTTGATTGTATCTTCATTTATTTCTTTTTCACTTGAGGTTGTTGCATGTTTCCATTTGCTTCATTATACATCCTTGTCTTGCTAGCTTCTAATTTTTTGGATTCCCTTTTCGTTGCTTCATTATCCTTTACAACTAAATTTACAAAAATGATATTCTTGTTATCTTCTACCTTGGATTTGATGGTTTCTCCTTCATAGCCTATCTTAGCCTTTATATGAGGAGATCTTTGAGAATTTAGTATATTTTCCAACTGTACGGAGCTTTTCATTTGAGAAATATTCATAGTTAATTCAATTTGGGCCTTCTTTGAATTCTTCCTCAAGCATACCACTTCTTCTTCCAGCTTTCATGCTCCTGATTTTTCTCCTTTATTTGCATTTTCAGAATATCCTCTATTTTCCTTGATTCTTCTAGTTCAACTTTCAATTTAATAAGATATTCTGAATCTGGTTTTTTCTTTGCATATTTCTGAAGAATCTCTTTATGTTTCTTACTCTTAAGTTTAAGTCTGTCTATTTCCTCCAAGGCACTAATTAGCTCCCCCTCAAGATCTACCTCACCTTCATCTTCATCTTCTAGAAGGTATCCTTCAATATATTCCTTGGCCATCAACACAAATTCATAGGTTCCTTATTCATTTGAGGATCCATATGAACTTTCAAATACACTACTATCTTGCTGAGCATAAAATGATTTTCCATTAAATCTCTTCCTTTTCTGCTAGATTTTTTTTTTTCTCTCCATCTCTTGTGGCTAATTTTATACTCTCTTATGGGGACATTTTGAAGCATATTTCCCCACTCTTCCACAATTAAAGCACTTAAATGGAAGTTTACCTTTATACTTACCTATGCCTTTGTCCAGTCTTCTAACACATTTGGCTTCTTCTTCATCAAAGCATGAGCATGTACCTTCCTTCTCTTCTATGCACTTGCTTGCTTTAAAGGCAGCTTCCCTCGTGTTTTAATTTCCTTTAGGAAGTCCCATCTCATATGTTGTTAGGTTTCCAACTAATTGGTTTCTGGTTAAGGTTTCCTAGTCTATTTTTTCTTTTATGGCAGAAACCTTAGGATAAAACCTGGATGGTAGATACCTCAATATTTTTTGGACTAAAACACTTTCTTTAATTTCTTCTTCTAGGCCTATCATGATATTCAAAACTTCTACAAATCGTAAGAAGAATGCATCTATATCTTCATCTTCATTCATTTTAAAGTTTTCAAACTATTCTATGTGCTTGCAGTTTAGCCATCTTCACCTTTGTATCTCCCTCATGAATATTTTCTAATGTATCCCAAATTTCTTGGGTAGTCTTACTATGCATTCCTTTGATAAATTCTGACTCACTCAGACTGCTCAAGTGTGCATTCATTGATTTTTCATTAGCCGTGAAATTTTGTTCGACTTCTTTCTCAGTGTCAATTTCCTTTGGTGCATATTTTTCTTCCATAGCAGTCCAAACTTATATTCCTAGAGACATTAAGTATGTCCTCATTCTTATTTTCCAGAAGGCATAATTTGTGCCAGTAAACAATGGGTCTTTTTTTGTTGATCATCCTTCTAGGCTAGCCATTTTGGGGACCTACGACCTTCTTCCAGTTGTTAAATTGTTACTAAAGGAACCTACTTGGATACCAATTGATGAACCCTTAGCTAAACTAAGAGGAGGCATGAATTAGTTTAGTACATTCATGGATATTTAAAACTATTTTCATTCAACTCAATTACACCTTCAATTCATAAGCAACTTAATACATACTGAATCAACAAACATAATGAGTGGAAAGCAAGTAATTAAGCATATTAAACATCACATCAATACATAATCATCAAGCACATAGACAACAAATATAATTAGAAACCCATAAGGGAGAAAACCATATATTATTATTGTTGTGATGTAAAGGCAAGCTCCAGCTCCCTGTCACCACTAATTTTTTGTAGGCTCCAACCTACAGGACGATACTACCTCAAATTCTACAAGCTACAGCTTGCAAGGAAGCTTCAACTCCCATCTATTTTCTGCAAGCTACAACCCACAGGAGGCTCCTACCTCAACCAGCTCCAACTAGACATCTATCAAGCTACAACTTGAAATGGAAGAACCAAATCCCATGTATTTTCTATAGGCTACAACCCATAGGAGGCTCCTACCTCAACCAACTACAACTGGACATCTATCAAGCTACAACTTGATATGGAAACACCGACTCCCTCACACTACAATAAAATCATATGCTGATTTACCTGGATATCAGCTTTTTTTTACTCCTTCTTCGTTGCTACCATTTCAGCCTTCATATCTACTTTATATCATTTCTAGATGTGTAGTACAACATATCTATCTTCTCACTCTCATTCTTCAACACTCTAACCTCCTGTAGCTCTCTTACATTCTTCTTCTCTCTTGCATTTTGCAGCTTTCTAGCCTCTTTTTGCACTTTGATATTACATGTTTTATACAGATAACTACATGACTATTTGCATTCTATAGGGAATACGAAGTGAACAGACCTAACCCTATTCCTTCCACCCATTCGATTCATCATTCTTCAGTTGAATTTATTACATTATAAATAATCATCACATCACTCATGGAGTTTTTCCTATGCCTATGGAGACTTTCCTTTGCATCATAAACAATATAAAATACTCAATGAATTTACATTTATAGTTACAACAATATTTCAATTCAACCCTTTCAGCTTCTTTCTTTTCTATTCATTTTGTCTTCTCTGCATGTTGTCCCTTTGTCTTCTCTACCTGTTGTCCCTTTTTCTTCTCTTCCTGCTATTATATTTCCAACTGTTCAGCCTAACCATATTTTCTCGACTTGACCCATGCCTTTATGTTTTACACAACCTCTGCCTATTGCATATCTTACCCGCAGCGTTCTATTCTCTTCTCTCTGTGTTGGGTCACTTATACATGTGAGTACTTACTTCGCATTCAGAATCTTGTTTGAATAGACGCACTACCATTTTCACTACAGTCGGTTCACTTGTTCGATTCTTTTCTCTTGCCTTCAACCTTTCCTTTTTAACTCACAGCCGCAACCACATAACAATGTTCTGCATAAGCGTCGAGTCCTTTTTCCTTAAGGAAGGTATAACCTCATATATATATATATATATATATATATATATATATATATATATATATCATTGAGCACTTAGAGTCGGGTCTTACATGAGTCCTCTTTCTTGCGTTCCAGCTTTTCCTTTATTTCTCGAGTCAACTTTGCATTCATGTTTTTCTTGTAAGAAATGGCACAAACACATTAAACCTTGGACCTTGATTATATTGCAATTAAACTTTGAAAAGCCTTGCATCTGATTTCTTATTTCAACTTGGAGTTCCGCTATGCTATATGTTATATACACCTTTCTTTCTCCCGATGTGATTTAATAACTCAATACACATACACCTGGACCTGTAAACGTATTATCATTTACCTTTGGAAGGTATCGCGTTCTGGCCCATTTCACATTTTGGAAATTTCCTTTGTTATTTGTTTATAAATTTCTCAGCCATTCTCCCGATGTGATTTCTATTAGAAAATTATATATTACAGAGCAATGAAACACATAAAATATATGTGAGGAAACACAAACACAAGAAACACATAAAACCAGAGAGACACAGATATACATGGTTCACCCAGTTAGGGCTACGTCCACCCCGAACAGCCAGTCCTTCCTTTCTATTATCCAGCAAAATGAAGAGACACAACCTACAACAGATCCGTTTTAATATCCTATGTTCTCTCTCACAGTCTCCCTATATGTTTCTCGCTCTGAGAATACACATACAATACACATCCGCAATACAATACCCTCATAAAAGCGATGGGTTGCCTTTTAGGGAAAAAAACCCTAAACTAAACATAACTTCCACCATCAGATCATCAGCCTAATGAATGCCTCAGATTGACTATAAATTACTATACTTTTACAAGGCAATTTTACATGTTTTTTTAGCTTCAGGGGCGCTGCCCCCGAAACCCCCCACCAAGGGGGGGCTCCATAAAGTCACAGCCGCCCCCCCTAGACCCCCCAAGAAGCGTTTAATTATGGGCGTAGTTTCCACCCCATTAAGATACAAGGGTCCAATTATGTGATACAAAATAACAAGATAATCAGGCTCCACACCCAACAATCTCCCACTTGGAAATTGATTGTAGCAACTCCATCGCTGCTTCATTTGTTGGACAATGACTCCACTTTGGACCTGGTTGTTTCTCATATTCATCATCATTCTTGAAGACCAATTGAAACTAAGCATATTCTCAGTTTCTCCCTGGTTACAACTTTTGTTAGCATATCTGCAGGATTCTGGCTAGTGTGTACCTTTTCCAGCTTCAACTATCCATATTCCAATACTGACCATATGAAATGGTACTTTAGCTGTATGTGTTTAGTCCTATAATGAAATTCTTAGTTCTTTGCAAGATGAATGGCACTTTGGCTATCACTATATAATGTGCCCATATCATGCTTCTTACCCAATTCATCCATAAACCTTTATAACCAAATCATTTCCTTACTGGCCTTTGTAGTAGAAACATACTCTGCTTCTATTGTTGAAAGTGCAACAACACTTTGGATTTTTGAAACACAACTAACAGTTGTTCCACTTACAGTAAATACATACCCTGTAGTTCTCCTCCTGTTATCTTTGTCACCTGCCATATTTGCATCAACATATCCCTGTAGAGAAATGTTTGAACCACCAAAGCATAATACTTGATTTGTGGTACCTCTCAAATATCTGAGAATCCATTTCACTTCCATCCAATGTTATTTTCCTGGATTGTTCGTGTACTTGCTTACAACTCCCACTGCATGTGCAATATTAGGCCTTGTGCAAACCATTGCATACATTAAGCTTCCAACTGCTGATGCATATGCAACTTTAGACATGTAATCCATTTCTTCTTAGGTCTTGGGGCACATCTCCTTACTAAGTTTGAAATGGCTAGTAAAAGGTGTACTAATTGGTTTTTCATTCTGCATATTAAATCTTTTCAACAACTTTTGTATGTATTGATTCTGAGACAATGTTAATTTGCGATTTTTCCTGTCTCTAGTTATTCTCATACCAAGGATTTGTTTTGCAGCTCCCAAATCCTTCATTGAAAATGAATTTGCCAATTTTCTTTTGAGCACATTTATTTCCTACATGTTAGACCCTGCAACAAGCATGTCATCTACATACAATAACAATATAATATAGCTGCCATCATTTTTCTTTTTCAGATAAACACAATGATCAGAGTGACATCTAGTATAACCTTGTTCAGACATAAACATGTCAAATTTTAGATACCACTACCTTGGAGCCTGTTTTAAGCCATACAAGCTATTCTTTAACTTGCACATTAATTTTTCCTTCCCTTTGACCTTGTTAGTTCCAGTCTTCGCAGCCTGTCACCAGAGATCAACATGAGCTCTTACTATGTCTGGTTTTGTTAGATGTTTTGCACATGATGTTCAGCACAAAACATGTCACAAGTGTGTCCATCAGAAGAAGCTCAGAAAAATATTTCCAACGGTATATCACACTCCTATAACTGGCTCCCGGATTAGAAGATATGATCAAAATGAATGAGTGATTCTTGATTATGCATGTTTTGAGGTCAGTTGCTGCACACAATGACAAGTTTAGTACAAAATCAGTTTGTGAAATAATGGTAAGGAATTTTTCAAAAGTGAAAGAGGTTTTTGTTCATCACATAGCAAATAACAAAAACCTCCTTCAGTTTATTCACAGGTGCTACTATGTGGGATATTACAGTGATATTTGGAACCTACATTAAAACAAAGCAAACTTTTCATATTTTTTACTGTTTTAGTCATTTTAGTGCGCGGCCATTTTACAACAGATGGAAAGTAATTCTGCAAAACCCAAGGAGGTTTTTGTTAAACATGAGCCATATAACAAAAACCTCTTTCCGTTTATTCAAAGGTGTCACGAATTTGGATATGTGACTAGATCTTTATAGCTCATTTTCACAGATTTAAATTTTTAATGATTTTCTGTTTTAGAGATGATGTTGTGGAACAGATTGCGAGCAACTGGAAACTAATTTCCCAAATTTGAGAGAGGTTTTTCTCCAAAATTACCTTATCTACAAAAACCTCTTTCATTTTTGTAACAGGTGCTATGGTTTAGGAGAAACGAGTTCATCTTCAACACCTATTTTTATAAATTCGGCCCAAGTTTAATGTAACTGATTCTATTTTTAAGAAAATGGTTGAGCTCAATTCCCTTAGTACAAGGATGAGCAAATGCATATATTTTATGAATTTCATAGTGTAGAGGTTGGATACTTGGGAATAGTTTGGCAACTCATTGTACATACACTTCTGCATTTTTGGAAAAGGAAAGACCAGAGTTTTGCAGCACTTGTTGGGATCCTTGTGGCTCTGAGTTTTGATGATGTTTTTCTCCATGTATCTGTAAGTTTCATTGATGTTTATGTATACCATTTCCCTTATCTTTGCTTCTGAATTAAAAAAATGAGTAACTAAGGTAGAATTCATTAGTTTGCTGATGCTCTGCCTTAAGCTTTTGTTTAGTTTTATATGTTTTCGTCAGTTTGGAGAGGATCCTTGCACCCTTTTGCCCTCTTCAGCTCCTCAGCAGTCTTTTCAATCCATTCATTGAATCTAAGACATCAAAGTCATTTCCTTCTCTACCCCAACTAGAAATCTGCAAGAATTTGGCCTCATCCCCAAGCCCAAAAATTGCCTTTCCCTTTTTCCAGCAAAAATCCTAAAAATCAAAACAAATCCTCATATTTATATACCTAGCCTAAAATTAGCACTCATTTCAGTCATCTCAAGCCCTATTGATACATTTTTACTGAGATTTACCTGGAGAGATCCCTCTCCTGTTCTAGTAGGGCTAGCTACCAGACTGAGCGTGGTATGATGTTACCCTGAACTCTGCCTTCCTTCAGCCTGAGGTAGATTTGGGCAATAACATAGTGGCGACCATACTGGGGAAGAAAAGTTTGTTGTTTGCTTTATAAACTACAGACGGAGCCTGAAGTTAGCCAAGTAGCCTTCGAAACGCTCTTGCTTTGCATTAGCGAAAGTAGATGAATGCTGCTTCAGTCAATCTCCGGTCTAGTTTATGAACTGAACATCTGGTTTCCTCAGTAACATGTATCAAGTTCAGATCTGATTGTTGATGGTGGACAACAGTCAGACACATATGAAGGATGAAACATTCACCTGGCGACTCCAAATCAATCCAGAGATTCCAGTGCTCACTGATCCATTCATGCACTAAAATAAAATGGTAGGGTATGTGGCAAACCCTGCGCTTTGTGAAGTTTTAAAAGAAGTTAGAGATTAGTTAGTGGATTTTGAAATTGATGAAGTATTTTTCATTGCCGTGCTTCAATTTTTGAGATCTCCGAAGTTTCCTCCTAAAGCTAAAACTGGTTTCTTTGAGTTAGTTGTTGAAAAATTTGAGAAGGAGATTCAATATTTAAATGATCAGATCCAATCATATGAATTCCGAGATCCCAAAAAGTTCTTGGAAACTCTCCCTCCTTCAAAACAAGAAACAATAGAGTTGCCCGTGGATGTTTGCATTGACAGTGTGCAGCTGGAAGTATGTATTGCGGAGTTGGGGCAGCAAACAAAGTCTGGATTTTGCGATCCTATTGCAACGTACATGGAAATTTTTTTCAGTTTGAATGATAGATCAAATTGTCTTTTACATAACCAGACTCGTTATGTGCATGTATGGTTGTCAGCATTTACATTTGTGTCCTGGTTGAAGCACCTTCAAGCAACATCCTTGTCGCAGTTACTTGATTAGTTGATATGGCATTACAACATTACTTGATCTATCAATTTTGCAGCAAAGTGGGTTAGATTTGTACATAAATAAGTTGCCGGATGCAGCATTTCAGTTTTCGGTATTTGTTTATGTACATGTTGCAGTATGTATATGTTTTTGGATTGGTATGAGTTGTTTTGGGTTTGCATTTTTTTGACCATCCATGCCCAACGGATGAGGCACTTGGTGTATGGTGTTCTTGACACCTCCAAGGAGCTGCCATCCCCAATGGAGCCGATGTTAGTTACAGTCTTCGCAGCCTGTCACCAGAGATCAACATGAGCTCTTACTATGTCTGGTTTTGTTAGATGTTTTGCACATGATGTTTAGCACAAAACATGTCACAAGTGTGTCCATAAGAAGAAGCTCGGAAAAATATTTCCAACAGTATATCACACTCCCATAACCGGCTCCCGGATTAGAAGATATGATCGAAATGAATGAGTGATTCTTGGTTATGCATGTTTTGAGGTCAGTTGCTGCACACAATGACAAGTTTAGTAAAAAATCAGTTTGTGAAATAATGGTAAGGAATTTTTCAAAAGTGAAAGAGGTTTTTGTTCATCACATACCAAATAACAAAAACCTCCTTCATTTTATGCACAGGTGCTACTATGTGGGAGATATACAGTGATATTTGGAGCCTACATTAAAACAAAGCAAATTTTTCATATTTTTTACTGTTTTAGTAATTTTAGTGCGAGGCCATTTTACAACAGATGGAAAGTAATTTTTCAAGACCCAAGGAGGTTTTTGTTAACCACAAGCCATATAACAAAAATATCTTTCATTCTATTCAAATGTGTTGCGAATTGGGATATGTGACTAGATCTTTACAGCGCATTTTCACAGATTTAAATTTTTAATGATTTTCTGTTTTAGAGATGATTTTGTGGAACAGATTGCGAGCAACTGGAAACGAATTTCCAAAGTTTGAGAGATTTTTTTCTCCAAAATGACCTTATCTACAAAAACCTCTTTCCGTTTTGTAACAGGTGCTATGGTTTAGGAGATACGAGTTCATCTTCAACACCTATTTTCAGAAATTCGACCCAAGTTTAATGTAACTGATTCTATTTTGAAGAAAATGGTTGAGCCCAATTCCCTTAGTACAAGGATGAGAAAATGTATATATTTTATGAATTTCATAGTGTAGGGGTTGGAATCTTGGGAATAGTTTGGCACCTCATTGTATATTCATTTCAGATTTTTGGCAAAGGAAAGACCAGAGTTTTGCAGCACTTGTTGGGATCCTTGTGGCTCTGAGTTTTGATGATGTTTTTCTCCATGTATCTGTAAGTTTCATTGATGTTTATGTATACCATTTCCCTTATCTTTGCTTCTGAATTAAACAAATGAGTAACTAAGGTAGAATTCATTAGTTTGTTGGTGCTCTGCCTTAAGCTTTTGTTTAGTTTTATATGTTTTCGTCAGTTTGGAGAGGATCCTTGCACCCTCTTTCCCTCTTCAGCTTCTCAGCAGTCTTTTCCATCCATTCATTGAATCTAAGACATCAAAGTAATCGCCTTCCCTATCCCAACTAGAACTCTGCAAGAATTTGGCCTCATCCCCAAGCCTAAAAATTGCCTTTCCCTTTTTCCAGAAAAAACCCTAAAAATAAAAACAAATCCTCATATTTATATACCTAGCCTAAAATTAGCACTCATTTCAGTCATCTCAAGCCCTATTGATACATTTTTACTGAGATTGACCCAGAGAGAGCCCTCTCCTGTTCTGGTAGGGCTAGCTACCAGACTGGGCATGGTATGATGTTACCCTGAACTCTGCCTTCCTTCAGCCTGAGGTAGATTTGGGCAATAACAGACCTCATATCCTTCTCGTTGCTGCATATATATCTCTTCCTCCAAATCTCCATGGAGAAAATTTGTCTTTACATCTAAGTATTCAATATGTAAATATTCCACTGCTACAAGACTTAAAATAGTTCTGATTGAAGTCAGCTTAACAACAGGAGAAAATATTTCATCAAAATCAATACCTTTCTTTTGTGCAAACCCCTTCATAACAAGTCTAGCTTTGTACCTCTGTTTTCCTCCATCTTCTTCCTTCAGCCTGTAAACCCATTTATTCTGCAATGTTGTTTTACCTGCAGGCAACCTGACTAAGTCCAAAGTATGGTTATGTATTAATGAGTCCATCTCTTCTTCCATGGCTAGCTCCCACTTTTTCCTGGTTTTAGCCTGCATTGATTCTTCATAACATTCGGGTTCACCAGAACTAGTCAACAATAAATAATATAATGAAGGAGAGTATCGTTGAGGGGGTCTACTTATCCTGGTAGATCTTCTGACACCACTTTTAGGTGTTTGAGGTGCATGTTGTTGTTGTGGTGGTGGTTTTTGTTGTGGCTGTTGATTATTATTATTATTTTCAGGCACCTTTACTTTTTCTGTGATCTCATCAAGAACTGTGTATTCTTTGTTTTCTTTTTCCCGTTTCTTTTCCTGCAACTAATTCTTATACAATACATTTTCATTGAATATTGCATCTCTGCTCCTAATGATTTTGTGATTTTCATAATCATATAAGCGATAACCAAAATCATTAACACCATATCCAATAAAGGTACATTTCTTTGATTTTTCCTCAAGCTTTGTTCTATTTTCTTTATTAATATGGACAAAGGCCTCACAACCAAAAGGATTTAAAAAAGAGTAGTTTACCTTTTTACCTATGCATGCTTCCTCTGGAATACCACCATCCAAGGAACTTGAAGGCCCTCTATTTATTAGATAAATAGCAGTATATATAGCATATTCCCAAAATTATAAAGGCAAACCTACATGTAATATCATGCACCTTGCACGCTCCATGATTGTTCCGTTCATCCTTTCTGACACACCATTTTCTTGTGCTGTTCTTGGAACTGTCTTCTCTCTGCAAATTCCATGCTTTGAACAGTAGCTATAAAACTCTTTGTTGCAATATTCACCTCCATTCCCTAATATAAGACACTTCAAATTCTTTCCTGTCTCAATCTCAACCAAAGCTTTCCATTTCTTGAAAGTATCAAATACATCATATTTATTCTGAATACAATAAATCCGAGTTTTTATAGTTGCATCATCAATAAAAGTAACATAATAATGAGAGGCATCGAGAGATGATACCTGAGCAGGTCCCCATACATATGTATGCACTAGCTCTAATTTTTCACTCTTCTTTTCTTTCCCAACTCTGAGAAATATGACTCTCTTCTATTTTCCATAAATATAATTCTCATAGAAATCCAAATCAACATTCTTCAAACTTGGCAAAAAATTTCTTGAGTGAAGAATATTCATCCCCTTCTCACTCATGTGTCCGAGCCTATGATGCCATAATGCTGCATCTACTCCTTTGGAAGTTAAAGAATTAACAGAGTTATAAATACTATTGCATAAATACAATGTACCAACCTTTTTGCCTTTTGCTATTACCAGGGCTCCTTTGGTGACCTTCCAAGTTTTATCTATGAAAGTTGTCACACAACCTTCACCGCCTAACTGCCCTGTTGAAATCAGATTTTTCTTCAGATCTGGAACATGCCCTACATCCTTTAATAGCCATTGGTTTCCATTCTGTTGTTCAACAAGAAATTTACCCATTCCAACAATTTTACAGGGTTTATCATCACCCAAACGAACTTGTCCAAAATCTCCTTGAACATAGTCATGAAAATATTTCGTATCAGGTGTGGCATGGAATGAGGCCCCTGAATCTACCACCTAGGAATCAGTAACATTTTCGAAAGAAATAATCAAAGCGTCTTGTAACACATCACCTGTCACATTTTCTTGATGATTGTTTTCTTGTTGTGCGTCTCCTTCTTTTCCCTTCCGAGTGTTATAGCATCATTTTTCACCCTCATGTGAATAATGATTGTCTCTTTGGCCCTAGGCACCCTTTCCTTCCAGACTTGAATAAATTCATAAAAACAGTGTTAGAAATCCCATACACGGTTATGTCTATACTTTTCTACATATATACGCGAGTCCATTCATACTTTTCTGCGTATGCAATTTAAATTACTAAAAAATATATAAATGCCTTATTTTCATGGCAGGGTGACGGTTATTCCCGTAATTCAACCATCCCAGCCCGTGGCCCAACTGTTTCCAACTGCTGAAACTACTTTGAGGGAGTATAAAAGCCCCTCATGTGTATGGCCTAAGGGAGAGAGAAAATTATAGATATTATACTCTGTTGGATCCCTATTTCAAGTCTAATGTTCCCGTGCCTCCTCCAATTCCCAAGTATATTCAGGAAACCCTTGTTTCCTTGAAGATGATCATCGTCTTATATGACATCTCGTGTGCACACATCTTGGAAGAATCCTAGCGAGGTGAGGGCTGGACGGATCCAGAGAACGGTCTACTCTAAGGCCGTGGAAGGATTTAGGTGATCTCTCCACTTTCTATTCTTGTACATGCCATTTATAATAAGAAGTACCATCTTGTTCCCGAATATACACGTGTCTATATATGTCTAAATATTTTTAGTTAAACATTTCGTATTTCTTATATGATATTGTACATGGATTATATTGAAATCTAGGAACAATATATGTTGTACAACTAGTGTTTTGTGTTCGTTCTTTCTTGATTTCCAGGTTACGAAGCACGAAGAGTTGCTAGGGGTTTGAACCCTGCAGGATCTACATCAAAAGTAGGACTTTCGGGTAAGTTCTGCAATTGATTAAATCTAGTTTTCAGCATAAAAGATAGGTTAAGTGAGTCCTTCTTGAATGGTATGCCCTTGATCTATAAAGGTTGCCAACCCAAAAACCTTTAGCGAGTTATTTCCAGAAACAGAAATGGCGACCATATGGGGGATCACACTTTTGTGATTTCCCTTTGGGTTGTTTCATTTGTCTTGAAGGTTTCCAACAGTTTTAATCATTTTTTCAGTTCAGTAAATCTTTTTCCAGTCAGACTGAAGACCTGGTCTCTTGATCAAGCTTGACCCTTTTTATTTTTTCTTATTTACCTTTTCATACGTGGTTTTTCTTCTGCACAATTGCGTATATACGCTATTTTGTGTAAAGAAAGCCGCGTATACATAAGTTTCCTTTGCAACAGTTGCGTATGCACGCTAGTTGTAAAACTACTAAAGCGCGTATGTTTGGGTAAATTTTGAAATTTTTGGTTTTAAGCTTTTTGGTCTTGTCTACCTGTGGAGACTTGTCCCTATGATATCTTTGAAGTCTTTGGACTGTGTTTAAAGTGGTTTAATACTTGTTTCTCTCTTGGTTGTTTGAATACCGGATCATTTGGTGAAATCTTCGTTTAGTGTGCTTGCAATTCTGGCTTGAGCACAAAGGTTTTTTTCTGAAGATTCTTGGTTGTTCTGAGTATTCAGGACAAAGAGCTTTTGCTCATTTTCTCTTTCCTAACTTTATGAGTTTCTTTGAATCTTAATTTTTACCTCTTTTTGCGTTTGGTTTTCTTGATTTCATTGACCAAGTCTTGTTGCAATTTTCGAAGAGTCTCTTTTGATTCTTTGGAGTTTGAGTTTGCTGCAAGTTTACACTATTGTGCTCAGTTGATTGGTTGAGTTTTTTGTCTTCCTCTTGCTCATACAAGTCCTGCTACGAGAGTAGCACAGTTGGCTTATAACATCTTGTTGAAGTTTTTCTTGAAATTCGAAGTTGGTTTGGCTCAGTAATTTGATAGTTTCTTAGTTTTTTTTTCAAATATCTTTTCTTCATAAACCTCAAAAGCCAAAAAACATTTTTGTTTCCCATTGCTTCTGTTTTGATTTATGGTTTCTTCTCATCTTTTTTGAAGCGTTGTTGAACTCTTTATTCTTCGGTTCTTGACTTGATTAGGAAGGTAGTCTTATTTTTTATTTCATTCTGTTATATTAAGTCTGATTTTTGGCATTTTTATACCTTGAGCTTCTGATTTGGAATTAGACTGGTGGACTGCTAAAAAGTGTGATTGAACCTTGGTATCATTAGATATTTCTCTCTGATTTCTTAGGTCTTGCATCTTAGAATTTACATGCCATTAGTAATTTGCATTAGGTGCAGATAAGAATTTTTAGTATTTTTCGTAATTTTTTGTGTTGAAGTTTGATTATCTGAAAAGAAAAGTAAAATATATGGTCTCGTAGAACCTGTGTAGAAATAACTCTTCATCGAAAGGCAATCAGTGCATTTTCATATAGTTTGGTTTTCATTGGTTTCTTGTTGCATCATGCAAACATCATTGGTTTCATTTCCATATGCCCTTGACATAAAATAATAGCCAATTAAAATAAGTGATATAAATTAAAAACAACTAGCAATTTTTGTTTTAAGTGTCATACATCAACTAGCTAGGTTGTAGGGCCTTGGATTAGGTGAGTGGAGAGTTAAATCTCAATGGAAATTCAGATTTTGAAACATAGAAGTTTATTAATGAGAGAAATCCGACACCGTTAGGTGGACCGGGAATGCTCTCCTCCAGAGAGTCAAGCACGAGGGAAAGTGCAGGTAGAGAAGAGAGATACCCCCTCTCTGATTTTCTGAATCTTGACCTAAGACCATTCCGCCCGGCAGCTGATACGGATTAGTGTCCTTAATTTCCCATCCTAGGTATCACACAGGTGACTGCGGGGGGGAATACCCGTGGTACCTGAGGCAGACCTTGTATCACTTCCAGCAGTACTTCTAGAGGGTGCCCTTGCGAAGCTTGGGTACTTGCACTGGCAAAGGCTGTTGTTAGGAGGTCAGCGTAACTACCTCTGTTACCTTCTCTAGTGGATCTGGGTCGTAATTACCCCAGACTGCTTTCGGGAGTTCCTATTTTTTGCTTTCCTGTATTTTGGTGTCCGGTCCTAATCACCCAGAGTGAAAATAATTGAAGGTCATTTGCTTGGCTGTATCTTAGGTACTTTGTAGTGAGTGCTCTTTGCTCCTAGCTTGTTTAGCTTTATAGTTTTTTGAGTATAATAAATCTTTTAAAGTGGTTGACCGATCGATTTATCGATCGAGATGGCTTCGTGGGTTGTCTCCCGCAAGTGTCGAGCCTTCTTCAAGAAGGTGTAGGAGAAATTCAGAAGGCGGTTATCACACGGTGTTATCTAACGCAGCGGAGAGAGATCATCTGTTAGGACTTGAAGTTTCTACAGCTGGTCTTGGTGTTGGTGTCAGTATTGAGAGGAGTACTCCACCCACCTCGACAGTTTTATTTCCATAAGTAGAATTAGAGGAAGTACCTCAATCTCCTAAATCAATTCCATCTCCTCTTTCTTCTAATTCTCCATTTATCATTGAGTACATCGAACCTGAGTCTGAGAGACCCGAGAGTCCTTATCCATCACATTCTTACCTTTCGATGGCCACGACTGGGAACACAGCTTTGGCTGTGAGTGTTGCAGGTATTCAGACTCCTCCTAAAGTTGAGGGAGGAGGCACTATTACTATATCTTTGATTTCTTCTAGTGCTGTTGTGTTTGGTTTCGGTTATACCCAAGCACATACTTCTCAATTTGGTCCCTTTTGTCTTGTAATTTCCATTAATGGAATTCCTCTGTTTTCCTTTTCTACTGCTGCAACTGCATCCGCACCCATCTCCTCTATGGATAGTGGATCAGCTTCTTTTCAAGGGTTCCCCTTTGGAAGTGGACATATTCCTCACTCGAATCCTTCCTTAGGATCTTTTCCTTTTACTTCCCAGACTCAGAATTTTAATCCATGGTCTGGAGGTCAAAGTTCTACTACCTTCATGGGGTGGAACCCTATCTTTATGGCAGTAGGGGCAGGGATTCAGTTTCTTGATGGTCACCAAGGGAATCTTCCTATCTCTTCATCTAGTGCTTATCAAGCTTTTTCTCCCTTTTCAAATGCTTGGAACCCTTATCAGGGGGTTTCTTATTCATTCACTACCTCAGTGGGGGGGAACTGGTCCATTTTATAGTAACTCTATGTTGGGAGGGGGTCCTTCTCCGAATGTTGGGTCACAAGGGTTTTCCTATGGACCAAATTTTTTTACGAACTCCTTCTAGCAACCTGGTGCCTCATCAAATCCAGGGTCTTCTTTTCAGAATGTGGAAAATTCATCCTATCAAGGATGAAATTCTCAAGCTCCTCCTTGTTTACCATTTTTGGCAACGTTAAACTTGCCAGATTTGTCGAAATTGACTAATGATCCAATCCGGTATAGTCCAGGGTGGCCTCCGGTCCCTACCAAATTACCTTCAGACATTCCAAAATTTGAAGGAAATAATGGAGAGGATCCGGCATATCACATCACCACTTTTCATCTTTGTTGTTCATCAAACTCCCTAATCGATGATTCGATTAGGTTGAGATTATTTCAGCGCACCTTGACGGGAAATGCAGCTAAGTGGTATATTGAGTTACCCGAGGGAAGTTTTGCCACTTTTGGAGATCTGACTACCATGTTTCTAAATCACTTTCAGTTGCCTGTTCGTTATGATGCTGGGACTGAAATCTTGGCTAATTTTAAGCAGGACAAGGAAACCCACATTTCTGATCATATTCAGGAATGGCGGAGAAGGAAGCAGCTCATTAAAGCCCACATTCTAAATGAATTCCTTCTAGAATGGTTTTTGAAATCATTACAGCCAGATATTTCGAAGGATGTATCCCTGTCAGGGGTATTTTCCGAGGAACGGGCTATTTTCAGGGCCCAACAATTAGAACTGTTTTATTCTCAGTTTGAAATCCTCAATAAAATCTTACCTGATGCTCCTCACTCCAAATTGGATTTTTCCAAAACTAAACCTGGTCCTCATGGTGATGGACTTATTGGGTCAATCGATAGCGGTGCAGCTAACCTGCTTAACCAATTGCAACAATTGTCCATACAATCTCCTTCTTCAGGTCAGGTTGTACCTTCAGTGCCAACCTCTTCTCAAGCTTTGTCGATAAATTCTGTCCAGACTTTAAACCCCAAAGGAAATCAACAATCCTAGGGGAAGAAGAAAGGACGAAATAATAATATAAAGAAGGGCAAAGATGGGAAGGGTGATGCAAATAAATCCAATGAGCATGTTGGTGAAGGACAGAAGGATAAAAAGAAAGTGAAATTTCCATGCAAGTTATGTACTAGAGATCATCTTACTCACCTTTGTCCTAAAATTCAGGATGTGCAGCGCTTGTTAGCTCAAAAAGGATCTTCCAGTTCCCAGGCTGTGTTAACAAATCCTTTTCCCCAAGGGCAACAATTAGTTTTTGGCGTGAATCAAAATACTGGGTCTTCCTCTGGTGGCACCCAGGAAGGGGAAACTCCATCAAACATATATATGATGAGTGCTCACGCAGATATCGCTACGCGATCTCGTGATTATTGTACAGCTGAGTCTTCAAAAGCTAAGAGTACTTCTGATACTACTGAACCACTTCACATTCCGAAGCCAACTGTTGAGCCTATACCTCGGATGCCGAAAGCATCTAAAAAGCGAACGACAATTAATCCAAATGCCAAGGCTGCTCAGAACTACTCTGTTGTAGAAGATCTGGCCCAAAGTCCTTGTGCTATGTCTGCTCTTGAGGTGCTCCAGTCTTGTCGAGCTCAACGAAGTGTTCTTCTTACTGCTATTGGGGCTATTGATCCAAAAAAATCTCTTATGATTACATTTGATATGACTAATTTTAAAAAGAGACTCCCACATCATATGGATTTCCATATTAGATCGTCATATCGAAGATTCACTATCTTTCGAACAGTCGTTGATGAGGGTGCTTCCACGTGTGTGATGTCTCTCGCATGCTAGAAAGGAATCGGATCTCCTGCAGTTGTTCCATCAACCACTCTTCTGACTGCATTTGATGGTCATTCTCACAGGCTGCATGGTATTGTCCCGGATTTGCCCATCTGTGTTGGGGGAAAAACTGTAAATATTGAGGTTGAGATAGTTGATGCAAGCTTGGACTACAACCTTCTGTTGGGGTGAAACTGGATTTATGGGATGGATGCTAGTGAGTCCTCCTTGTTTCTTATTGTTTGTTTCCCTCATGAAGGGAGGATTGCCACAGTTGACCAATTGGATTATTCTCCTATAGACCAGAATGCATCTACTGACTCAACTATCCCTTTGGTGGATAATGTCAAGCCGCCTGTTGAGAATCTCGGGGTTGGAATGTATTATTTTATGATGGCTAATTTCGATATTCCACCTCCTTCCATTCATATAAAACCAATTTCATCCTCTAGGGCTCCTATTCGAAGAGAGTTCTTCCAAACTCATTATTTTTCAGATCCTTGGACCTTACATTCCCCTACTTCCACATTATAGGAAGGTCAAGTGGGTGGAGTGGCATTTCCGATGTTTGTAGTAGATATTTCTTATAAGTCCATTGTTGACTCCGCAGAATCCATTCCCATTTCTCTTTCACTAGAGGAATTGGATGGCGATGTGGCTCCAGCTTGGACACTTAGTTCTTCTTCCGCCCAGGATTTCTTAGATACCACTCTTCCATCTGAAGAGGCTATCCTAGAAGCTATGACTGGTGTAGATAGACCGTGGGATAATTTGCATCATCGGTCTTAATTTCTACCAGACTTGAACGAAGTTGAGTCAAGTTTTCCAAGTCCTTAGTCCTCTAGTCTTGTTCACCCAGTCCTGGACCCTTTAGCACCAACACAGGTATTTGCTAAAGGGAACATGGCTGTGATTTCTCCGACTATCCCAGTGAACATCTCCATGAATCCCAAAATTATCAAGAATGTTTTCATCGGAGCTGAATTTTCCCTTGAAGAGATTCAAATTTACACCGATCTCTTTAAAGATTTTAGGGATGTGTTCGCTTGGTCTTATGAAGAAATGCCTGGTATAGATCCATCTATTGTCGAGCATGAGATCAAGATCTACGAGAATGCTAAGCCTGTGCGGCAAAAGCTTCGTCCGGTCAACCCTAGGAAGGCTGCAGCTATCAAAGATGAGGTAGAGAAGCTGCTCAAGGTGGGATTCATTTTTCCTGTTCCTTTGACTGAATGGGTTTCCAATCCAGTCCCGGTGGATAACAAACAAGGAACAATTTGTGTTTGCATTGATTTTAGAGATCTTAATAAAGCATTTCTGAAAGATAATTACCCCACACCATTCATAGATCATATTATCAATGAGTGTGCAGGAAATGCAATTTTCTCCTTCATGGACGATTTTTCCAGATATAATCAAATTACTATCCATCCTGAAGATCAGCATAAGACTGCCTTATTTGTCCCTAGGGTACCTTTGCTTAAAAAAAAATGCCTTTCAGCCTTAAAAATGTTAGAGCCACGTTGCAGCGGGCCATGTCATATGCCTTCCACGACATCAAACATATTATCGAGGCATACTTGGATGATCTAGCTGCTCGTTCTCGCAAGAGAATTGATCATCCTTCTCACCTCCGTCAAGTATTTCAACGGTGTCATTTTTACAAAATCTGGTTGAATCCAAACAAGTGCGTTTTCGTGGTCACATCCGGCCAGTTGTTGGGGTTTATTGTGTCTACGTAAGGGATTTGGGTAGATCCCTTCAAGGTTGAGGCAATACTTCGGTTGCCTCCCCCATCATCCATTTTTCAACTTCAAAGTCTACAAGGTGTCCAGTCAACTTAGTGTTCCTAAATTGATATCATAAATTGTCAACCAGGGCTAGTAAAATGTTGAAGTGAAGTGCACCATATGTGCCTAGGTATCTTCTTCCTACTTCATTGTGTTTAGTGTTTTTCTAGAGTTTTTTATTTTGTGTTTTTATGCTAAAGGAAAAAAAACTAAATTACTAGCAAAGAGAAGTTACTGATCACACTAAAACATAATAAAATCTACCCTAAACTATGAATGGTACCAGGAACAGAAAATGCTAATCCACAGATTGTAAATCTGCTAAGAAAAGTAAGTCATAACATTAAAATTAGTCCAATTCATTTCATTAGAGGTATATTGGAACAAACTGAGAAAAGGATTAGTTTGATGTAATGAGGTTCTCTCTAGTAAACAACAACTTAAAACATCACAGGGAAAATCTTATTCGTTGTTAGAAATTTGTTGGAACATTTTGAGAAAAGATCTGTGACATAGTAAGGAACCCTATGCTAAAATAACTTATGAAACTAGAATTAACTCATTCTGCAACTCAAAATGTTACTATTAAGCCTTATTCAAGGATAGAGATTTCTTGGAACAACTTGGGAAAAAGACTTGTTTGCAAAATCATGAGAATTTCTTACATAATTGCAGAACAATTAAGAACTCAAAACGATATAACTAATTTGTGTTCATATGATAGTGATGTGTTAGAAGAAGTTGAGAACAAGAGAAACTTATAAAATAATGAGGGTCTTTTAAATCTAATTAACAGGACTAAAATTCAATGAACAAAACTAAATTAAAATGCAATTAGCTCAAAGTACTACAGCTAGATCTCATTCACGTGTTAGTGATATATTGGAACAGCTCATGAAAACAATATTGACTGTAATATTCGCTGTAATTAAATGACATAAAACATGATGCAAGAGAATAAACTCAGTAAACTACCTAAGTTAAGAACAAAACAGAGTTAAAGGTCACTTATCTAGAAAATATGCAAAAAACCTTTCGGATAGTAGGGGCCCTCTACCATCAGATTGGCACACAAATCCTTAACTCCTTAAAGTTGCTTCAGATCATGCTTCAAAGTTATACTTCTTTCATTAGAAGAAAAACGCTCAGAAACAGAGTATCACAGTCTTTAAAAACTTAATAAAAAAACATCAACTAACTGTTTCTCGGTTCACCGAGTTATTTTTATAAGCAACTACATAACTGAAATTGAGTAGAAATAGGCATAGGTGTCTTTTATAATCAAAATAAAACTAGAACTCCTGTTGAGGACTCGTATTTTGCTGAAGACACCTGCAGAGTCCTTATCCTTGTAGAAGTCTGCTTCTTGGTTTTGGCTTTGTCCACGTGCATAACCACTTTCAGATTTTTGCTCAGCCTTCGTGGAGGACAAGGAATGATGCAGGAGAGTTCTGGAGTCTAACCATATACGTCTTTCCCTCAAATGACACCTGTAACATGTTTAAACATAAATATGGCTACGGAATATGCGACTAGCTACAGAATGACTACATTCTATAGCTAAGTCTGTTCAAAAATCACTATGACAACAAAACCACAAAAGTATAATAACTCAGTCATTGCATGTATTCTTAAAGTGATTTTAATCATTCCTATTGATATTTTAGGCCTATAACTGATGAAGGATAAATGGAATGAAGTGAATTTTGGTGAAAATAAAAGACAATTTTAGGGTTCAACACAAGGAAAAGCTAATTTTCTACGGAGATTTATCATAAATTATGGCGAGATTACAAGAGGAGTCATGAGATTATTAAAGAAAGGAGTCCCATTTTTGTGGGATGACTTTTCTCAACACTCATTCGATGCTTTGAAAAAAGCACTGACCTCTACTCCTGTCCTGAGTCCACCTGATTATAACAGGGATTTCCTCTTGTATCTCGCAGCAGCAAAATCTACTATCGGTACGGTTTTGGTTCAGGAGGATGATGCTCTTGCTGAGCATGTTATATACTACCTTAGTCGAGGTTTGGTAGGACCTAAACTATGGTATTCTTCGATAGAAAAAATCGCTTTAGCAGTTGTCCATGCTGTGCAGTGGCTCAAACATTATATTCTTCTTCAAAAAACTTATGTTTTGGCAGCAGTCAATCCATTTCAGTTTGTTCTCAACAGGCGAGTGATTTGGGGAAAATACAATCGGTGGATTGTGATCTTGCAAGAATTTGATCTTGATTTTATGTCTGGCAAGTCCAAGAAATCATTAGTTTTCGCAGAATTAATTTCTAAGTTGCCCTGTGGAGGGGATATAATTTATGACGAATCCTTTTCGGATGAGCATATTTTTCTCATCTCTTCATAGGATCCTTGGTATGGGGATCTCCTTGTATATCTTCAGACTGCAAAGTTTCCTTCAAATTTTTTGAAAGATGAGCGCCGTAAGTTACGTCACCTGGCTAAAAATTACTTGATCATTGGTGATACTTTATACCGTCGGGGGGTCGATTCGATCCTAAGACGTTTCTTAACTCCCAAAGAAGCTGAATTTGTGCTGAATGACTACCACAATGGAGCTTGTGGTGGTAATTTATCTCGGCTTGCTACAGCCCAAAATATCTTGCGTGTTGGATACTTTTGGCCTTCGATTTTCAAAGATTGTGTTGAGTCGGTCAAACGATGTCATCCGTGTCAAGTGTATACTCGAAAGATGTGCACTCATCCAGCTCCGCTCTTCCCAATTGTCACTATCGGTCTGTTTACAAAGTGGGGTATTTATTATACTACTTGTAACCCGCCTTCGGCTAAAGGTCACAAGTACATTATTGTAGCAGTAGACTAATTAAAAAAGTGGGTCAAGGCTATGCCTACTTTTGGGAATGATGGTGAGACAGTAGCTCTTTTTATCTTCAATCAAGTTATTTCTCATTTTGGTATTCCTAAAGAGATTGTCACTGATCATGGCAATCATTTTCAGAACAACATGATGGCTGAGTTAGCTCTCAAATCGGGTTTCCGGCAAGAGCATTCATCTCCTTATTATCCTCAAGCCAATGGGCAAGTGGAAGCCGTGAAAAAATCCTTGAAGACCATTCTTCAATGGAAAATTGATAAAGCTAGATCTAACTGGCACATTATGTTGTATCTTGCGCTTTGGGCATACCAGATGTCAGTCAAGAGTGCAACTGGTTTTACTCCATTTCAACTAGCTTACGGGTTGGAATCAATATTTCCCATTGAGTGTGATATTCCTTCTCTTAAGTTAGCTGTAGAACTTCTTCCTGACACTTCGAGTCATGAAGAACTCCTCCTTCATCTGGAACATATTTATGAGCAGCGTCAAGATGCGGCCATGATGAATGATGTAGAAATTAGCTGAATAAATCACTTATTCAATGGAGATTAACCTGATTACACATCAATTTCGAATTGCATGCATAACACATAATCTCTTCTACAATTAATTGTCACATGCGGAAATAATAGAAGCAATCTCACATCAAATCAATCACACATTAACTCAGTACATGTATGTAGCCCATATCCGAAACTCTACTATTGCAAAGTTAATACAATGGAGAAATCATGTAACCAAACAAGTATTAATACCTCACAAGTACTCGCATTTTCTCATAAAGTCACACACATAGCTTGGTTTTGAACAAGTCTCAGGTTCAAAACACACCACTAACTGCCTTGCCTCTATTGCGCAATCATGGCCTGTATATGAAGAGGTTCAAGGTTCAAATCCCCTTGCCTTGACTGCGCAATTGTCATGGACAATTTCTCCAAGTGTAATGCAAATCTCATGCAAAACCAATCTACCAACTGATAGCTTTACTCACCCTTTCATCTACCTCTTCCACTGGTCTCCATTGAACTGATCATGCACTGTAGTGAACTGAAGTGTTCTTGAGTTGACTAATGAGTTAATATTTAGTAAATTAAATATTATTTAATTTACTCCACTCATATCTAGTTGATTAGTTAGTTAACTAATCCCAACTAGTTCAACTAAAACAAACAGAACACAACTCCACTATCTGTTCCGTTAACTCCTCCAAAACTCCTGCCACTGAAGTCTAACTGAAGCCAACCATGCAAGATGCCATCAAACCCTAGGAACCACGTGATTCCTTGTGTCAGTTGCATGAGCCACCTCCATGACTCAAACTGAAGTGCGCCAAGAGAGTAAACTGCTGTTTATAGTCAAAAATATTATTAAGGGTAAATAATATTTGACTTCCATATTTTTAGGAGATCAGTCTAAAAATAGCCCGGGTCCTAAAAATAAGGGTCTCATCTATTTTTACCAACATGTTGCATACTTCAAGAATCTCTAACTGGAATTCCCAAATTATGCTCCGTATGTCTAAAAATAGACATAGTCTAAAAATAGACTTTGCGCCAGAATTTGCCTGCGGGCCCACTTAGTGAAGGCGACTTCATTTCACTAAGCTCCATCATCTTGCCGCATTCTCAACACTCCCTCTCAGCAAGATATGGATTATCTGCAACCCCTATCCTGCCTCTGTGGAATTCGAACTTGCTCCTGGTGAGCGCCTTCGTCAGGATGTCGGCATCCCGATCCTCCGTGGGAACATATGAAAGCATCATGATTCTCCGCTGAACACAATATCTGATATGATGGTACCTGATGTCGATGTGTTTGGACCCATCATGAAATACTGGATTAACCGAGAGTTTAATGCAACTCTGGTTATCATAGTAGATCACTGTAGGCTCCAAATGCAACCTGAACAATCCTGCGAGGATCTTCCTCATCCAAATAGCCTCGCATGCAACCAAGCTAGCTACCATGTACTCGGCCTCTGCTGAACTGAGTGCCACGGACCGTTCCCCCGCCGTACTCAAGAAACCGTCCTCTATTCATGTCGAAATACCTCCAGATGTGCTCTTACGATCCGTTGGGCTCCCTGCCCAATCTGCATCAGTGAAGCCGGAAAGCTTCACTCCATCCTCCTGTCTGTACGATAGACCATATCCCGATGTGCCACTAAGATAACGCAATACATGCTTGCTTGCCTTCTAGAAGAGCTTGGTAGGCTTAACCATAGCTTACGAAAGCTGATTAACAGCATAGCATATATCGGGTCGTGTATTGACCAGATACATAAGCGACCCCACCAACTGTCGATAGACAGTGGAATCCACTACCTCCGTTGAAGTAGCATCCTCCTTCCTCCAACCACCAGGAAGAGGAGTGTCAACAGGCTTGCAGCCTTGCATGTTGAACCTCTCCAGAATCTCCCGGGCATACTTTCCCTGAGAAACAAACAATCCTCCACTGCGCTGCCAAATCTCCAATCCCAGGAAATAATGAAGGATGCCCAGGTCCTTCATCTCAAACTCTCGTGCAAGATCCTCCTTGCATGAAAGTATCAACCGCTCATCGCCGGTCAAAATCAGATCATCTACATACAGTACGATGATCAATAGCTTCCCCTCCACCACAATCTGGTACAGGTTTGGATCCGCCTCACTCTTGGAGAATCCAAGCCCGGTGAAGTAGCTGTTTATCCGAGTGTACCAAGCACGAGGTGCTTGCTTCAGCCCATACAGTGCTCTCTTGAGTCGGCACACATGCGACTCACTGCTGAAGATCTCAAAACCTTCAGCCTGCTCTATGTACACCTCTTCCTCAATAACTCCATTGAGGAACGCAGTCTTCACATCCATCTGATGAATGTGCCACCCCATCTGCGCTGAGAGAGCAAGGATCGTCCGTATGGAAGAGTACCTTGCGACAGGTGCAAAAGTCTCCTCATAGTCAATCCCCTCGATCCGTGAGAAGCCACGGGCGACAAATCTCGCCTTGTACTTCTCCACACTCCCGTCAGCCGCCTGCTTCACCTTGTAGATCCATCGCGAACCTACAATTGATTTCCCAACCGGTCTTGGGACAATCTCCCATGCAAAACTGATCACACATTGAACTCATTCTTCCATCATCAACCTCCATGGTTCCTCCACAGCCTCAAAGAGAGGACATTCCACACAACACATTGACTCACAAGAGCCATGTATCCTAAAGACACCATCCAGACCGTCGGCCGCGCCTTTCGTGGCCGTAGGTGGTCCTACAACCTTCTCTCGCATCCCGAGCCGCCAAGCCACTTTCCAGGCAATCTGCATCTCGATGGTTGGCGCTGCCTCGGTGGTTTCTTCCACACTCCCCGAACCTCCTCTTGTGGCCCATCCACATCCGGATGATCCACATCCGAAGCTCCTCCTTATGAACGGTCAGCCTCATCTCGCATGCAAGTGTAGCTCTCTCGCAAGCGACAACTTCTGCCCCTCCAGTCTTATATCCCGTCGCACAACAGTCTTGCGACTGTCTGACAAATACACCCGGTAGTTGTGAGGTGTATCAGTGTACCCCACAAATATTCCAACCTCAGCAGTTGGATCCAGCTTCCTTCTCGCATCCTTCGTCACATGGATGTAGACAGGAGAACCAAAAATCCGCAAATGGAAGATCGTCTCTGTCACACTGCTGTGTATCGTGCCAGAATCAGAGAGAACACTCACAGACATTCGATTATGCCCACCACAAGCAAGGTGAAATCCATCAATATCGCCCCGTGGCAAAGACCCACGATCGTTCTGTTCTTCCGCTCAGCCACCCCGTTCTGCCGTGGGTTATGGGGTGCGATGAGCTCTCTCCGAATCCCTTCTGCGCTGCAGAACTCCTTGAATTCAGCCGAGATGAATTCACCATCGTTATCACTCCTTAGAGCAATCACCTTCTTCCCCGACTCCTTCTCGACCAGTGCTTTAAACTCACAGAACTTCGCGAATGTATCGCTCTTCTTCTGCATGAAGAAGATCCAACACTTTCTAGAGAAATCATCAACAAAGATCACATAATACTTGTGCTTTGCTGTCGAAGCAACTGAGAAAGGACCACACACGTCTATGTGAACTCTCTCAAGGATCGTCGTGGCGCGACTATCCTTCTCGTGAAAGGTGGTTTTCACATACTTCCCTAAAGTACACCCCTTGCACTGATCTGACTGCGCAAGGGTGCCCTTAGGAAGTCCAGTAGAAATCTGCTGCAGAATCTTCAAAGCTCCATGGTGAAGATGGCCCAATCTCCGGTGCCATAGTTCGCCCTCATCATCCCGGCTCACCACATCTCCAGCCTTGCATGCCATAGCTGCGCAGTCATCTACCTGCAACTGATAAAGGTTCTGAGTTCGAACCCCTATCTTCCGGGTCTCTCCAGTAGTCTTACTGCGCAGGAAGGCTTTTCCTTCGCCGAAGACCACATCATACCCCTTATCCTCCAACATCGCCACAGAGATCAAGTTCTTCTTCAATCCAGGTACATGCATGACATCCTTCAATACAAAGGGTTTACCAGACTCCCTCTGAAAGGATATGGTACCGATACCAGTCGCACTGTATCTACCATCATCGCTCATCTCGATGTGCACACCCAAATCTTTGTCCTCCAGATCTGAGAACAACTCCCGATCTCCCGTCATATGAAATGACGCACCGCTGTCCAAGAACCATACCGATCCCATCACACTTGAAACTAAGCATGCGATCAGTGAAAAGTCAAGCTCGAACTGTGAAGCCAAAGCTTCTCCATCTGCAAATCTTCCCGCTTGCTTGTTCTTCTTCTTCTTTGGACAATTGGTAGCATAATGTCCGTGATCATAGCAGTGAAAACACTTCACTTTCGCCATATCCTGCTTCTTGCCCTTAGCACCAGAATGAGAGGTTTTCTTACCCTTCCCCTTCTTTGCTTTGGACACCAAAGCGCAGTTTTCTTCATCAGCTCCCTTTGATGAAGATCCATCTCAAGTAGTCCTCCTTATCTCCTCCTGCATGAGATCCGCCCAAAGGCGCTCCCATCCCAGCAGCTTCTCCCGACCATTGACACTATCTTGATATGAGTGCCAAGCCTTCGGAAGACCAAGGAGAGCCAGGTCGACCATATCCTCTTCATCGACAGTAACTCCCACACTTCCCAGTTCATCTCTGCATTGAGTGAACTTCGTGAGGTATTTAGCGATACCGTCGCCCTTCTCCATCTTGATGTTCCTGAGCTTGTCTTTGAGCGCCAGCTTCCTTTGGTCACTCTTACTCTGGAATAGATCCGTCAAAGCTTTCCACATTAAATATGGAGTAGCCTTTCCATGCAGGCTGGATACAATATGATCCTTGACGCCCTCCAACAAGATCCTTCGACATTTCGCTATCTTCTTTTGCCATGCATCGACTAAAGCTGCATCAGTGGGCTTTGGGACATCCGTATCTACGAACTCCTTCAGGACCATTATCTTCTAACACTACTTCCATGCGATCCTTCCATGAAACATAATTCGAATTGCCTTCAAGAGCATATTCGAGTCGCAAACCGTTGAAAGAAGACATTTTCAACACCGGCACCAAGAAAACAAAGCTGCTGCAAAATTCGAATTCCAAACTCCAAGCTCTATCGCTTTCGATCTACACTTGAAAACAAATTATTTCCAAATCAGAGATTGACTGCAAAGGGCATTCACCAGATCTTTCACCTTACAAAGAAGGATGAATATTCCGGAGGCTACCTGGCCCGCATGCAGACTCTGTCCGAGGAAATAAGTTTGCAATCACCGTAATAGATCTCGACAATTAATCTCGCTCCGATACCATGTAGAAATTAGCCGAATAAATCACTTATTCACTGAAGATTAACCTGGTCATATATCAATTTCGAATTGCATACATAACACATAACCTTCTTCTACAATTAATTGTCACATGCGGAAATAACAGAAGCAATCTCACATCAATTCAATCACACATTAACTCAGTATGTATGGGGAAAGCCTATAGCTGAAAACCCCACAGCTATTGTGTATATTATAATGGAGAAATCAAGTAACCAAACAAGTACAATACTCCTCACAAGTACTCAGTACTCTCTCATGAAGTTACTCACAATCTGACTCAGTTTTGAACAAGTCTGAGGTTCAAAACTCCCCGCCAATTACCTTGCCTCTATTGCGCAATCATGGCCTGTATATGAAGAGGTTCAAGGTTCGAATCCCCTTCCCTTGATTGCGTAATTGTCATGGACAATTCCTCCAAGTGTAATGCAAATCTCATGCAAAACAAATCTACCAACTGATAGCTTTACTCACCCTTTCATCTACCTCTTCCATTGGTCTCCACTGAACTGATCATGCACTGTAGTGAACTGAAGTGTTCTTGAGTTGACTAATGAGTTAATAATTAGTGAATTAAATATTATTTAATTCACTCCACTCATATCTAGTTGATTAGCTAGTTAACTAATCTCAACTAGTTCAACTAAAACAAACAGAACACAACTCCACTATCTGTTCCGTTAACTCCTCCAAAACTTCTGCCACTGAAGTCTAACTGAAGTCAACCATGCAAGATGCCATCAAACCCTAGGAACCACGTGATTCCTTCTGTCAGTTGCATGAGTCACCTCCATGACTCAAACTGAAGTGCTGCAAGAGAGTAAACTGCTGTTTATAGTCAAAATATTATTAAGGGTAAATAATATTTGACTTCCATATTTTTAGGAGATACAGTCTAAAAATAGCCTGGGTCCTAAAAATAAGGGTCTCATCTATTTTTACCGACATGTCGCATACTTCAAGAATATCCAACTGGAATTCCCAAATTATGCTCCGTATGTCTAAAAATAGACATAGTCTAAAAATAGACTTTGCGCCAGAATTTGCCTGCGAGCCCACTTAGTGAAGGCGACTTCATTTCACTAAGCTCCATCATCTTGCTGCATTCTCAACAAATGAAGCACATAAGAAACAGATCCAAGTTCAGTACGATAAAGCGGTCAAACCTAGGGTTTTCTCTAAAGGCAACCTTGTTCTTGTTTATGCCCGGGAAAAGGATGCCCTAGGGGCAGGTAAATTCAAGTCTCTGTGGTATGGCCCCTTCATTGTTGAAAAGTTCCTTAAAAAAGGAGCTTACACCTTGGTTTATTTTGAGGGAAATGAGATGGCGAAGCCCAGAAATGGGCTCTATCTGAAAAGGTATTATGCCTAGGCCTTGGCCTGGCATCTTGCTTTTTGTATATATATATATATATATATATATATATTGTACATATCTGAGTTTTTGGTCTATGAGGTGATGGTGATGATTTTTTATTTGCTTTGGTAGGTTGTATTGGATATCATGAGTCATTATGGTTTCGCCGATGGTGCTAGTAGACACACTCGGAACTTAGTTTTTGTGGCTTGGGTACTTTATTATCCATCTAGTCAACTGTTAATTTAAAAAGGGGTTTGCATTGGTGCTGCTTCCAATAACGTAGAAGAATACACTGCAGTCATTTATCTACTTTCAGAAGCAATATCTTTGAGTGTTGATTCGTTGGTAGTATTCTTGGACTCCCAGTTGGTGGTGTCACAACTGAACAATATATATCGGATCTGGAATCCTTTCTTGTTTCAATTTTTTTTTAGGGTATGTTTATTGCAAAGATAATTTCAATTTATAAAGTTTATTCACATTCCTCGAGCTAACAATCACATGGCAGATTCATTAGCTAATCAAGCAATTGACTGGCATATTATTCATTCAATACTTTAAATCAAATAATCAAAATCATCATACATTTTCACACATTTGTTTCATCACATCATGAACCATTGTATATATGTATATATCATCAGAATGTACAAAAAACTATACAAAAATTTGGACCCATCTGTCCTACAAAATTAGGGCTTATGCCCAATCATGTTCAGTCTCAAAAATATAATACCGTCATCCAACAAAATCTATGACTCCTGTCCAACATTCGTGTTCCTATAGAACACAATCGTAGTAGCCACACGGCGGAATAATCGCAACCAGTCTCGCGGTACCCCGAGTACCCATCTCTGGATAGCCTTTGGTAGGTCTTCTACTGTAGACATAGGCACTTGGCTAGTCAAACTCTCCAAGTTTCTCTGAACAACGTGTAGAGTCCTACCAGGGTCTTCAGCATCCGCTTTTCCTCTGTGATTTTTGTGCCATGGGTATCCTTCCAGATGAACTAGTCCCATATTTGTGTCATGGTCATATAATTTTGTAAATCATTTTGGATCCAATCAAAAACATGTTTGTTTTATTTTTTCACATATATTGAAAAAATCAAAAAAAAAATCAATCACATATTGCAGTATTACCTATAACACCCCATGCTACTCCAGGTGGAAGGACCAAGTCTAGATCACTGCGAAAATCCATCCCAGCATAGGGATAGTCATCCACTGCAATAATCTGTTTTTCCCACCATTGGAAGAACTCATTATCCCATGTCATTCGGGGAACTTAAATTCCCCCCAGTCTCTTCATCAGATCAGCCCATCGAGCTATTATTGGGTCTCTAGGGCTGCTGATGGATGAGATCACTTTGGGTCAAAGCCCAGGAACCTTCTCAAAGAATAATGTCATCAATATGGTTCCATACCTGAAATTCTTCGTTTTAGCTTTCTGGATGGAGGTCAGTTGTTTTTTCATGTTGGTCAGAAGAGGTGTACACCAATCAAAGAGATGCACTAAACATTCCACAACTATACTCATCTGTGTCCTCGATGCCTGGTGCAAGCAGATCCTGCCACCCTACCAATGGTAAAGAGGAGAATTTTCATATGCAGCTCTGTTAAATATTTGATCGCAATTTGGGTCCCAACTTTTTGAGACCGCTCTACATAATAGATGTGGACATAATCTTCCACTGTTAGCCCTCCCACAAGCTTGCCATGTAAATCTACCGGATCTCCTCTTCGGGAGAGTCTAGTAATAAAATAAATGTCTTCCACCTCTATGTGTATAGGCATTTTATCAATCATGAAACAATCCTCCTCCATTTCCCAATGATTTACTAGCATTTCAAGTAACCAGACGTTACTTTTCATATTTGGCATTTTGAAGAATTTGAGTAAACCACAATGTCAAAGGATATTGAGCAAATTTTGGTCTCCCATGACCTCTTGATCAATGGCACTATGCTCACGTTCTCTCCAAGAGATAGTCATCCTACAAAAAATCATTAATTTCATCATTAGGTTCATTTTTTTGCAATCACAATATGCGCATACGCGACTTCCCTTTTGGACAGTCGCGTATCATATGCGGGTTCGTCCACATGAACCCGCGTATGTGCAGAATGATAAATAAAAAAAAATCATTTCAACGGTGAAAAATCAAAATTTTTAATCTATAAATGGATGAAATTAATCACAAATATGAATTTAAGGCTTACCTAACTAATCTGATGAAGTTTGAAGGCTGTTTGCTCCTGATTTGAGGAAAGAGGTTTTTTTTCTCCAGAGCTCTTTTCTCCAATTCAGCAAAGTGACAATGAACCAAATGTGAGGTAAAATATGTATTTATGCCTATAAATTGAAATATTTTTTGCAAAATTTCACTATTTTTCGTTTTCACATCTGTATTAAGCTGCATAACCCGGTTGCTTGAAAGGGTTGGGACGGGTGTATTTTCAGGTACTTTTTTTGACTTTGAGATTTTTTCTGGTTTTCGAAACCATGACTGCTAACCTGTCATGGGAGGTATATGATATTCACTGAAATATAGGCTAGGTAATCTACTTTCTGTTGCATTTTGCATTCTAGCCTCCATTCTTATCACTTGCCATAGGGTCGATCCCATCATGTCATGAGTATTCAACCCATTTCACTCGCCGATTATTTAATCATGACTTGGTGGTAGAGCCTTCCTTTACATGGGCTTCCTCGTTAGTTCCTCACTAGCTCTTGTTGTCCATGCTACACTTTATGTAGGCTCAGGAGTCCTATTTAGTCCCACCATGACTTATATGTTGAAGCTCCATTCTTCTTCTTCTTCATTATCATTTTTCTAGCTATTGCCCTAAAGGCTCCCTGGTGTTCTTCAGTTGCATTACTGCATTGCATATTGACTACTTGTTTATCTTGGCCTTTATCCAGCTTCATTTGGACTCGATGTTTAAGCCATCTTTTGACCTTGAATCTCTGTAAAAAGTTAGACATTGAAAAGCACTTAACTATCGCAACTTGACTCCATTATTACCCATGGATGGAACACTCCTTTGAGTATCGCTTACCAATTTCCACCACCTTGCATTGAGCATAGGATTTTTCCTATCCCAGGAAATAGTGCATCCGTTTCTTTATACTCGTTCTATTCGTTGTACCATAACATTATTTTACTCTTTTTCAAGCTTATTATATGAAAATAAAAAAAATCAAATATGTTAAAAAAGAGCGGGAACGGGATGTTACTTCATATTTTGATGGTATTTACAGTATCAGTTTGTCTCCCTTGAACAAAGCACATACCACTATATCTTTTCCTCATTTGGGATAGTTTTAGTTTTGACCTAGGAGACGCCATAGCCTTGTTTCATGAGTCAGTTCTCCCCTGGTTGGTTATCTCTTCCAATCATATGGAGGGTTTGTTTTTGCCTCTTGCATAGCAAACTAATACAATGTCATTATTTGCTGCCATGGTCATCATGAGTCGTGCTTTTGTTCAAGGGACGTTAACCCTGAGTTGGCCATTCTGCGGTGTCTCTTGACTTATTATTCAGGCCTTCCTAGTTTTGTCAGTATCTTGTACTATCACATCAGATGTTTGGTCCTATGCTCGTGCTGGTTTGAGAATGTCTCCATTAACTTCTTGCTAGCAGGTTTGTCTCTTATCGACTACGACATATTGCTCTAAGAGTAAACCTAGAGCCGCACCCTGTCCCTATTTACATTATTGATAGGTGACCTTGTGCTCAGCATTTTATCATCATTATGGGTCTTTGATTGAGTGGTTTTCCTTGTGTTCGATGTCAGCATACATTATCACACTTGGGATTCGTGCAGTACCTTGATTTCCATTTGACCCTATCGGTGGATATCTCGCCTCTTTGTCAGTTTTCCTTATTGGTTGGTTGAAAGGGTTTCTTCCATGTGCTAGCTTCATCTTGTACATGTCGGAAACATATTTTGTGTTGGTTCCTTCACTCTACTTCGTCCAATTCCTTCCAAATCTTGGCCTGCGGGTTACATTCATGCTGGACCGAAGTGGGATGCCTCAATGCCTTCCTTCCAGTAGATATTTTCCCATCGACTCTAACTCATTACTCTGGGAATAAGGTCTAGAGTCTTTTTTTCAATACCTTAGGGTTTGCAGTCATTAGTGGCAGACTCTTTTCTATCAACAGTGAGGATTCATTATTGCCCCCTGATTGATAGATTCTTACAAGTGTTCGAATTCAAATCATGCATTCGCACTTGTTAGATTGTACTGGGGCACCTTGACACCCATTATCATTGTCAGCGGGTTTTCTCGCATTTGTTAATGGTTTACATTATTGACCGGTGATCAGACGATTTCTCACATGGTCGAATTCAACTCATTCATTCCCATTGTTTAGAATTGTGCCATAGTGATCGATGAAGACCTCGGGTTTGCATCAGTATGCTTCGGTTCACTGTTGAAATTTTCATTTAGCTTTTGCCAGTGACATCGTCCACTCTTATATGTTGCAGTTTCAGTACAACAGCATCTTATATGTTGGCCCCCGAGTTGCATGATTGTACCATGTTTTCCACATCTTATGATTTGGTACCTGGAGATTCAGTTACTTGAGTGATCAGATATCTACTATAGCATCATTGATCCGTATTCTATATGCGATACTTGCACTTGATTTTCGACTTGTACTTCCGAGCAGTGCTCAGATGATTCACTATGTACTTTCCAATTCAGTCATACTTGTATACATTTTGGATATATAGACATGCTTTTCTTTCACTGAGAATGGGGATTCCTACCTCAGACATGAGTTGACTGTCTGACTTCTTTCATTGCTTTTTTGACAGGCTGAAATCTGGTGACTTCCTCTCTTGTCTTCGCAAGGTTTTTTCTATGCACATAATATATTTCGGCCATCATGTACACTTCTGACCTCATATATTAGGGGGCATCTGTTATAGCACCATTTTTCACCCTCATCTGAATAATGATTGTCTCTTTGGCCCTAGGCACCCTTTCCTTCCAGACTTGAACAAATTCATTAAAACAGTGTTAAAATTCCCGTACGTGGTTATGCCTAGACTTTCTCGCATATATACGCGAGTCCATTCATAATTTTCTGCATATTCCATTTAAATCATTAAAAAATATATAAATGCCTTATTTTCATGGCAGGGTGATGGTTATTCCCATAATTCAACCATCCCAGCCTGTGGCCCAATTGTTTCCAACTGCTGAAACTACTTTGAGGGAGTATAAAAGCCCCTCATGTGTATGGCCTAAGGGAGAGAGAAAATTATAGATATTATACTCTGTTGGATCCTTATTTCAAGTCTGATGCTCTCGTGCCTCCTGCACTTCCGAAGTATATTCAGGAAACCCTTGTTTCCTTGAAGATGATCATCATCTTATATGACATCTCGTGTGCACACATCTTGGAAGAATCCTAGCGAGGTAAGGGCTGGACGGATCCAGAGGATGGTCTACTCGAAGGTTGTGGAAGGATTCAGGTGATCTCTCCACTTTCTATTCTTGTACATGCCATTTATAATAAGAAGTACCGTCTTGTTCCCGAATATACACGTGTCTATATATGTGTAAATATTGTTAGTTAAACATTCTGTATTGCTTATATGATATTATACATGGATTATACTGACATCTAGGAACAATATATGATGTAAAACTAGTGTTTTGTGTTCGTTCTTTTTTGATTTCTAGGTTACGAAGCACGAGGAGTTGCTGGGGGTTTGAACCCTGCGGGATCTACATCAAACGTAGGACTTTCAGGTAAGTTCCACAATTGATTAAATCTAGTTTTTAGCATAAAATATAGGTTAAGTGAGTCCTTCTTGAATGGTGTGCCCCTGATTTGTGAAGGTTGCCGACCCAAAAACCTTTAAGGAGTTATTTCGTGAAACACCGAGATCTACAATCTTTCTTCAGGTGTCCTTTCTTTCCACATTTCTAGCACACTATCCCCAATCTAGAATTGGATTTTCCTTTCCTTGATTTAATGCGATATCCAGAGCTCTTTCCTCTTTCCATTTTTCTTCCCCTAGACTCTGCACTCAAACCATTACCCAATGTCTCACCGAAACTTTTCCATCGCATTTCCTCGCTAAGGATAGCACCGACAACATCATCAAACTTTAAAGTACTATATCCAAAGACAGAGTTACTAATGGCCATAACTAAACCTTTCCATATTTCTGGCAATGAGCACAAAAATAACAGAGCTCTAACTTCATCATCAAATTTTACCCCTACAGAACTTAACTGACTGGTAACTGTATTAAAATCATTTAAATGTTCTGCAACATATCCACCTTCCAACATCTTCATATTAAATAATTGTTGCATAAGAAATACCTTGTTTGAGGTCGAGGGTTTTTCATACAGTTTCGCCAATGCCTTAATCAAACACTTTGTTGTTGTTTCCTTCAAAATATTGAAGGCTACCGACGCTGCGAGGCACAACCGTACTGTTCCGAGTGCCTTTCTATTGAGAATCTTCCATTCTGCATTTGTCATAGTCATCGGCTTCTTTGTTTTTCTGCTCAATGGTAGGTACAGATCTTTCTAATATAGATAATCTTCCATCTTCATCTTCCACAGTAGGAAGTTTTGGCCGTTAAATTTCTCGACCCTAAACTTACCATCTTCTGCCATTGCTCCCACTCAAACCAGGAACCCTTCTTTCCTGCGATTTTATCAGCCAAATAGACCTTTAGCTCTAATAACAGTTTTTAGAAAATTATATATTTTGTGTGTTATATAATTTTCTAACAATTTCTTAACCAAATATACCTAGCCCCGGACTTTAAATTCTTTTGAATTAAACTCTGAGCTGCATCGCATCCGCTCCACTTCGCACTTCGCACTTCAGTGTTCTTATGTGTTTCTTAAGTGCTTATCCTCTCGAGCTTTGCGATTTATGATGTGATTGGGTCCCACTTAAATTTATTGCAACTTCGCTATCACATATTTCTATCGCATGTTTCTTATCACAAAGTTCTCCGATCTCTGGATCTTCACCTCTTGCGATTTTCGATTTGAAAATTTTGGGCTAGGTCCACGTCATCATGCCACGTCACCTTGCCACATCGTTGCCACGCACCTTGCCATGTCAGCGTAAATTAACTGTGATCTGTGGGGTTAGGGCCATGTCATCTTCCGAACTTCACATATCATGTATCGCTACTTACAACATGTAGCTTGTGATAACTTACTAAACATATAAAACACTGATAGCGATATGTGATGGCATCGCATCGCAAACCCCACTTGTTATCGCAACACAATTAAAAAAAGTTAACTTGTGAAATATTAACATATAAATATAAAACTCGCCCATAGCGATGTGCGCTATGCAATAAAGGGTTCAGGTCCCACTGGGGCTGCCACGTCATCTAGACACATCACCATATCGCACTTCACAGTTTATGTGATTTATGTGTTTCTGCGGTTTTTGCGATCATCCTTCCGCTTTCGATTGCGATATGCGATTCAGTAGCTGAACATTGTTCTGCATGCATTTCTTCTAGAAATTACCCGACTCGACTCACTGAACTGCACATGTCCTTGTGCACTGTAAATAGCCCGATTCTACCCAACTCGTTCACGACTCTATGCACTGTTCTGAACGTAAAGATACTTGACTTGACCTGCTCAAGCATGACTCTTCCCACATTCACAACTTGACCCAATGCATTCAAGACTTCACCCAATATGTTCATGACTTGACGTAGGTTGTTGCCTTTGTTGCCTTTGTTGTTGCTTCTCTTCTCCTTTCCATCAATGATAATTCTGGTGTTACTCCTTTCTATCCCTTTTCCCTCAGTGAAAATATTTGCAACACTATATGGGTTGAACCAAGCACCTCGTACTTGGTACACTAGGATCGATAGCTATTTCCCTAGGTTGGGCTTCACAAAGAGTGAAGTGGATGAAAACCTATATCATATTGTGGTTAATGATCAGCTTTTGATTTTTATACTTTATGTACATGTTCTGATACTGACAGGTGATGAGCAACTCATAACTTCTTGAAAAGAGGATCTTGCAAGAGAATTTAGATGAAGGAAATGGGGCTCTTGCATTATTTCCTTGGTTTGGAAATATGGAAAAGGGATGGGGAGCTATTTGTATCTCAGGGAAAGTATGTCAGGGATATTCTGAGGAAGTTCCACATGGAGGGCAGCAAACCCGTGGAGACTCCTCTTGCAGGAAACTGGAGAAAGGAGGATGCTACTTCAGGTGAGGTAGCGGATGCTACTATTTACAGGTAGCTTGTGGGTTCACTTATGTATTTGGTGAACACACGACCAAACATATGCTACGCAGTTAACCGGCTTATTCAAGCTATGGTTAAGCCAACCAAGCTCCCTTGGAAGGTGGGGAAGCATGTTTTGAGATATCTTAGGGGCACCATAGAGTATGGATAATGATACAAACCACTAGAGGGAGTGAAGCTTCAAGGCTTCATCGATGCATATTGGGCAAACAGTCCATCATACATGAAGATCACATCAGGGGGCATCTTCAGCATAGGATCAGCATCAGTTTCTTGGTACAATGGGAAACAAATATTAGTTGCACCCAGTTAAGCAGAGGCATAGTACATGGTAGTTATTCAGGTTGCATGCGAGGCCATATGGATGAGGAAGATATTTGTTGGTTTGTTCGTTCATGAGATGGATCTGACGGTGATACATTGTGATAACCAGAGTTGCATAAAACTCTGGGTAATTCGGTATTCCATGACATTTCCAAGCATATTGATATCTAATATCACCATCTTAGAGATTGTGTTCAGAGGTGCATTATGTTGTTGTAGTACATTCCCACAGAGGATCAGGATGCAAACATTTTGACGAAGGCACTAGCAAAGAGCGAATATGAATACCACAGAGGCAGGATAGGGGTAGTTCATAATCCCTTTCCTATTGAGAGGGAGTGTTGAAATTAAACAAGAAAATGCACCGACATATTAGTGTGCAATTTCAGTCACACATTGGTGAGAAATTCAGTTACACATTAGTGTAAAATGGGGGCATCTAAATTATTTTTACCTTAAATAAATTGGACAATAAATTGTAATTTCATCTCATAACAACTTGTATCAGTTAACTAAGTCATGATGACTGATTTAGCTCAAAAAATTCGAGTTGAGGGTCTAAAATGAGGCATTTAGAGTGATCCTAATATTTTGGGGGTCCAATTGCAGTTGTAACACTAGTGTGTTGTAAGTGTAATAAGTTAACTCAAATTAATTGAGTTAATATCAGTTGAACTAGTTCTAACTGAGTGATGAATTAGTGAGAGGTCTAATGAATTAAATCAGATTTAATTCACAAGTAGTGATCAATCATGTAACTAATGAATTGCTATTAATAGTTGTATGCATGTAAATTATGATGAAGACCAAGTTGAGACAAAGGTTAAAGGGAACATAACTATCAGTTGTATTTTTAGAGAATTTCCCAAATGAAATTATAAATCCATAAGGAATCCATCATGGATTGCGTAATCAAGGAAGGTTGAATTTCCTATTTAATAGGGACATAATTCTTTAGGAATTGTGTGAGCAAGGCAGGCTGATGGAAGGCAAGGAATTGGCTATGTATTTGTCCAATTTTTCCTAGATCAATGTGAGACAATTAGTAGAGTGCAGGAGATACTTGTGAAAAATAATGCATTGTATTGTTTCATGATTCGTTGGCTTTATACAATATCTTGTTTTGTGCGTTTGATTTACTTATTTCTCTTACTTGCATGTGATTGAGCGATCGTGTTTCATATTCTGCAAATATTGTAGAAGGATTCAGTATATTGTTTTAGTACACCACAAGATTGGATTGAATCCATTGGTATAATTTGTACATGGTATCAGAGCGCCAAGAATCAGAATAGAAGAGAAGAAATTGAGTTTTTTTTTGTATAGGATTCAAATTTGTAGATTCATTATTTGGTACCTAGCAGTTGGCCAATATATCTTTCACTGTCTTGAGACTCGAATATGCCCTCGAGGGAAATTCAAACTATATTACATGGAAGGAAAGGATGGAGGTAGTATTGGAGGATAACAGACTAAACGAATTCATTGACATTGATATTCCTGAGCCTGCTCCAACAGATACTACGCAGCATGAAGCATGGAAGAAGAATGTTGCAAAGGAAAGGAGGATCTTATTAGAGGGAGTTCAAGATCATATTGTATCGAGTATCCATTTCAAGGAAACTCCATTTTCTATGTCGAAGGCCTTGATAGATTTGTTTTCAAAGCAGTAGTGACCAAATAAAATTGGCACTCAAGGAAAAGCTTAGGAAAATCAAAATGGAGAAGGGCGACACATTCTAGAAATATTTGACCATATTCACTCCATGTTGAGATGAGCTTGGAAGTGTTGGGATTACTATGTTTAATGATGACTTGGTGAGCCTAGCACTTCTAGGCCTTCCCAAGAGTTGTCATAGTTACCAACACTATGTCAATGGGAGGGAGAAGTTACCAAAGTGGGAGCGACTATGGTTGGATTTGGTATAAGAAGAGTTTCGAAGGAATACCAAGGATGGATCCTCATCCAAGATTGATGATGAGGAAAATTGTGCCTTAGTTGGCAAGGAAAAGAAAGGGAAAAGGAAGAAGTTCCATTCCAAATCCGAGACCAGTAAAGAAGGCAAGAAATAAGACATGTCAAAGGCGAAATGTTTCAACTGCCATGATCTGGACACTATGCCACAAATTGTCCACAAAAGAAGAAGAAGAACAAGAAGGCTCCAGGAGCTACAGTGGGTGAAGCATTTGCCTCACAGTTTGAGTTGGAATTCTCTCTCATCGCACGCATGGTGTCAATTTTGATGGGATCTATGTGGTACTTGGATAGTGGAGCATCTTTCCACATGAATGGAAAAAAATAGTTATTTAGTAGCTTGGAGGAGAAGGATCTTTATGTGCACATCGAGGTGGGTGATGAAAGGAGGTATAACGCTACCGGGATTGGTACAGTTAATTTCCAAAAATATTCAGGTAAACCTTTCTTTCTAAAATATTTCATGCATGTACCAAGTTTGAAAAATAATTTAGTTACAGTTTCTATTTTGGAGGATCTTGGATATGATGTGCTTTTCAGTGAAGGAAATGTGTTCCTTCATCACAAAGACATAGGATAGGTACAAAATATTAGGGTCCATGTGAAGAACCTCTACAAACTTAATGTAGATGATTGCGTAGCATTGAGCAATAGAGCAGATGAGGTGGTGGTCTGGGATACTGGTGAGTTATGACACAGGAGGTTGGGTCATCTAAACCATAGTGCTTTGAGGATCATGCAGTAGATTTCTATAGGGCTTCCAAAGGGTACACTTTCACAGAGAGATGTATGCAAAGTTCGTACTATGGGGAAGTATAAAAATGCCACCTTTCATGAGAAGGAGAACTGAGAAGTGGTAATCCTCGAGAGATTTCACTCATACATGTGTGGACCATTATCAACAACTTCCACAGCAAAGCATAGGCATTATGTGATTTTTTTTGGTGATTTTTCTAGAAAGTGTTGGATTTTCTTCATGCAGAAGAAAGATTAGACGTTCTCCAAGTTTTGTGAGTTTAAAGAACTGGTAGAGAAAGATACAGGGAAGAAATTGAAGGCTCTAAGGAGCGATAATGGAGGTGATTATATCTCTAATGAATTCAATAACTTATGTGCCAAAGAAGGAATTCAAAGAGAATTTATTGCACCTCATAACCCACAACATAATGGGGTTGCAGAAAGAAATAACAGAACAAATGTGGGAGATGCATGAGCTATGTTACATGGTCAGGGCCTACCATTGCATCTATGGGCAGAGGCATGCAACACGGTGGTATTTGTGCAGAACTATAGTCCTCCTTAGATACTTGGCATGAGTACACCAGAGGAGGATTTTTCAGGTAAGAAACTAGATCTTTTATATTTTAAAATTTTTGGCTCATCTGTCTATTTCCATGTCACCAAATATGCTAGGAAGAAGCTAGAACCAACAGTAGAGGTTGGGATAATTTTTGGGTACACAGATACTCCCCACAACTATCAAGTGTATTTTCCAACACACAAGATGGCAGTTGCCAGCGGAGATGTGAAATTTGTAGTGTCCTATTTTTTTCCTAGTAAAGTTATGAATCTTAGTTCATAACTATTTAGAATAAGTTCTTGTTTTATTAAATTAATTATGAATATAATTATTAGTTAAATAATTAATTAAATGAAATGAAGAGGCATCATTTTCCAAAGGACGTGTCTCTCTGAATGGGCGTGGCCAGTCAACTCTTATTTAAAGGAGCACCGCCTCAGCCTTGTAATCATCAATCATCATATATTAATAAATATTATATCTCTTACATTGAGAACAATCAAGTATCCAGAAATTATCTGATTATCTAGCTGCCCAGAAATCTAACGTGATAGGTTAGACTTTACAGTGGTATCAAAGCTTAAGTTCAAGGTCCAGAACTATAGACGTCCAGACTGTATCATCGGGCTTCTGCTGTGTGAGTTCCACTACAGCAGGATCAATTTGCACAGCGGAAGGCATAATCGGTTGAAACGGAAGTCTATTGAAACAAAATAGGAGCCGTCCCTTCCTTGGCTAGTCGCTGCACAAATTCACTGTTATCCCTTCACTGTTCACTGCTATCCGATCGTTCGTTGCTGGTTGACGCTGCATAAATACATATTAATTTATTTCCAAGCCACAGTGGTACCCACGGTGATGCGATACAGCATATGATACAACGGTTAAATAATCGATACAGCGGTTAAAACATATAGCGGGTTAAAACATACGATACACAGCGTTTAACATTACATTGTTTTAAATAAATCGATACAGCGTTTAAATAAAACGTTACACCGTTTAAATATACGCTACAGGGTTTAAAACATACGATACACAGCGTTTAACATTACATCGTTTTAAATAAATCGATACAGCGTTTAAATAAAACGTTACACCGTTTAAATATACGCTACAGGGTTTAAAACATACGATACAGCGTTTAACATTACAGCGTTTTAAATAAATCGATACAGCGTTTAACATTACAGCGTTTTAAATAAATCGATACAGCGTTTAAATAAAACGATACACCGTTTAAATATACGCTACGGCATTTTTTTTTTTTTTTAAATACGATATAATTTGTATGTTTTATAATTTATATATATATATATATATATATATATATATAATTTATAAAAACTTATAATTTAAATTTAAAAAAAAATAAAAAAAAAATAAAAAAAAAAAAAAATAAAAATAAAAAAATGGCGAAGGACAATGACGATACAAAAAGGATAAATGACTGCGAAAGCAATATTGAAAAATTAACAAACAAGCAGGATGAAATGACAAAGAGGCAGGATGAAATGGCCAAGGATCTCTCAGAGATAAAAGATATGTTAACACATAACTTAAAAACCCCAGAGGGGATTTCTCCAGATCACGATTTCCAAAGGAATTTTCTTGGACGAATACCGCAAATACAGTTTGAAGGAAGTCAATACTACACTAAATCATCAGAAGGGAATTTCCTTAGAATTAAAAGTAAATTACCTACATATGATGGTAAAGACCATCGAGGTGCCATCGTTTGGGTAAACAAAATGGAGGCCATTTTTGCAGCAAATCCACCATTAGGTTCGCAAGAAAAAGTCATAACAGCATCCAACTCCTTAGAAGAAGAAGCATATGACTGGTATATGTGGTGGTCCCCTAGGTGTAGTGGTCTTACATTCACTTGGGAAAATTTAAAGAACTCTCTGTTGAAAAGATTTCATGATGAGGGAGAGGATGATGTATATGAGAGATTTGTTCACCTCAAGCAGAAAGGATCGGTGAGTGAATACACTCACGAATGGGAAGTATTAGCAGTAAGGCAAAGAGGATTTTCAGATGAAGAACTATTGAAAATGTATCGTTGTGGCTTCAAATACTACATTCGGGAAGAGTTAAAATTGTATAAACCCGATACGGTTGATGAAGCCAGACATGCTGCCATAATTATTGAACGAAAATATAAAGTTCATAGAAACCCATATGCTAATAATGAGAGGGCAGTTAGTTATGCTAAGGGGAAATCAGGTAAAACACCTATGGAGAAGTCAACCAATTACATTCCCCCACCAATGCGCGATGAAGGAAAACAACCAACTAATGTTGAAAGGAAAAAAGAAGGGAAATGTTGGAAGTGTGGAGATAAATATTTCGCAGGACATAAATGTGCAAACCAAAAACTTTATAATTGTGAAGCAGAACAAGATGGGGATTCACAAGAAGATAGCACTGACAAGGAGAGCAATGAAGAAAGTGAAAACTCAAATCCAGAACAAGATGAAGATATTCCACGAATTTCGCTCGCAGCCATCACAGGGATAGCTCAGCCACAAACATTAAAACTTAAAGGTCACATTAAGAAGCAGAATGTTATAGTCTTAATAGACTCTGGGAGTACACACAACTTTGTGGATGTTAATGTTGCAAAAAGACTAAACATTTTTGCTTACCCTGTAGCAGACTTAAAAGTAATGGTAGCAGATGGTAAACGAATAGATGGAATAGGCAAATGCCATAAGGTCAATTTACAATTGAGTGAATATGAGACAAAAACTAGTTTTTATACGGTTCCCCTAGGGGGAGTAGATGTCGTTTTAGGGATAGAATGGTTGCGGACATTAGGTACATACTCAACAAATCACATAAAGCAATTTATTAAGTTTAAAATGGATGGAAGAAGATACAAGTTAATGGGGTTCCATGCCCCACCCACTCAAGTTGTCTCTGCTCAACAAATGAAAAAACTCATTTGCAAGGGAGCTCCAGCATTTTTGGCACAATGTCAACAATTGGAGTTACTATCGATGGAAGGGGACTCACAGTCCATGGAAATTTCATCTTTAATCCAAAAATACAAGACGGTTTTCCGAGACTTACCAATGGAGTTACCCCCTAAAAGGAAGATCGAACACATTATCGAGACTAAACCAGACTCTACACCAGTAAATGTCAAACCATATCGTTACCCACATCATCACAAAATAGAGATAGAACGATTAATACAAGACTTGTTGGAGCATGGGATCATAACAAAGAGTAGAAGCCCGTATGCTGCTCCAGTGGTGTTAGTTAGGAAGAAAGATGGATCTTTTCGACTATGTATAGATTATAGAGGGTTGAATAAAATCACGATTAAACATAAGTTTCCAATTCCATTCATTGATGAGATGTTGGATGAGTTACATGGTGCAGAATATTTTTCAAAATTAGATTTAAGATCAGGTTATTACCAAATACGGGTAAGACTAGAAGACGTCGAGAAAACAACTTTTCGAACCCATGAAGGACATTATGAGTTCAAAGTCATGCCATTTGGACTTACAAATGCACCAGCGACTTTCCAAGCTACCATGAATGATCTCTTCCACCCATATTTGCGGAAGTTTGTATTAGTTTTTTTTGATGACATCCTCGTTTATAGCAAGACATGGAAGGAACATCTCAAACATTTGGAGACGGTACTATCGGTGTTAGAAAAGAATCAATTTTATGCTAAGTTGTCAAAGTGCACCTTCGGGCAAAAGGAAGTTGAATACCTTGGACATGTTATATCTAGGGAGGGAGTCAAGTAGACCCCAACAAAATTAAGGCAATCAGAGAATGGCCTAGACCCAAGAACATATCGAAGCTAAGAGGATTTCTAGGTCTCACCGGTTATTATAGAAGGTTTATAAAAAATTACGCACAATTGACAACACCCCTGACTAATTTACTAAAAAATAATGCGTTTCAATGGGATAATCAAGAAGATAAGTGTTTTGAGAAATTAAAAGAAGTGATGTCAACCACACCGGTACTTGCAACACCCGACTTCTCCAAATCATTTGTAGTTGAATGTGATGCTTCGGGTTTCGGAATTGGAGCTGTATTAATGCAGGATAACCACCCTATAGCATTCGAAAGTCGCAAACTGAATAAACGAGAAGGGCTAAAATCAACATACCAAAAAGAAATGCTTGCCATCATACATGCATTAACTAAGTGGCGCCAATACTTGCTTGGAAGTAAATTTTCAATTCGAACTGACCACAATAGTCTGCAATTCTTACTTCAGCAAAAGACTTTGTCAACAGAGCAACAGAAATGGATGGAAAAGCTGTCAGCATTCGATTTGGAAATATTACACAAAAAAGGGAAGGAAAATGTCGTCGCAGATGCTCTTTCACGTAAAGATGACGACCACACCACTTGTGCCGCCATGGTTGTTGTTCCAGATTGGTTGGATGAAATAAGAGCTGAATATGCCAAGGATGAAGAATGTGACACTATGATTAAGAATATCAGTCAATATGTCAATTTTGAATGGAAGAATGACATCCTATGGTATAAGAATAGAATTTATCTAACACCAGCATCTAAATTTAAGTCAAAAATCTTAAAGGAATCACACAGTTCACCAGCTGCTGGACATGTTGGTTTCTATAAAACTTACTATAACATTCGACAGTCATTCTATTGGAAGGGCATGAGCAAGGAGATTCAGAAATATGTTGCTGAATGTGATGTTTGCCAAAGAAATAAAAGTGAGAACATTCCAACACCAGGTCTGTTACACCCCTTACATATACCAGATCAGAAATGGGAAGAGATCTCGATGGATTTTATAGAAGGATTACCTGTATCAGACAGCAAGGATAAGATATTTGTCGTAGTAGATAAGCTTACAAAGTATGCCCATTTTATGGTTATTAAAAAAACTGACACAACTAAGCAAATTGCAGAGACATTTTGTAAAAACATATACAAATTACATGGGTTTCCCAAGATCATAGTCAGTGATCGTGATGCTAGGTTCAAAGGGAATTTCTGGAAGGAATTCTGCCACCAGGTAGGAATATCCCTCAACATGAGTACAGCCTATCACCCCCAGACAGATGGGCAGACTGAAGTGGTAAATAAATGTTTAGAAATGTATCTCCGCTGTTTTGTCACTGACAAACAAAGTAGGTGGACCCAATGGCTACATCTGCAGAGTGGTGGTATAATACCACCTACCATATGTCGGCAAAAATGACGCCTTTCCAAGCTCTTTATGGTTATGAACCACCGAAGTGGAAGGATTTTGCGCTTCTTAACTCTAAAGTTCCAGCCGTAAAAAATCACTTGGAAGAAAATCAAAGAATCATCAATTTATTAAAAGAAAATCTAACCCTGGCACGTAATAGAATGAAACAACAAGCCGATCAACATCGCACTGAAAGAGAATTTGAAGTACGAGATTGGGTTTTTGTTAGGCTTCAACCTTACAAGCAGTTGTCGTTAAAACAACAAGGAAAAAACAAACTGTCCCCAAAATATTATGGGCCGTATCAAATAGTCAAGAAGATCAGTCCTGTAGCTTATGGATTAAAGTTACCCGATAAGTGTCGAATCCATAGTACTTTTCATGTATCAAATCTCAAAAAAAGTACTAGGGCAGAACCAAATAGCCCAAACAGAAATACCAGAGACTGATGAAGAAGGAAGAATCATCCTAGAACCAGAGGGCATACTTGCTACACGAGAAAAGGTTTTGCGGTCAAAGACAATAAAGGAATACCTCAATAAATGGAAAAGGCTACCTGAGGAAGATTCATCCTGGGAGTCAGAACGTTTCATTCGACAACACCCAAGTTTACCTATGCTTTGAGGACAAAGCATCTTAAGGGGAAGGAAATGTTATGAATCTTAGTTCATAACTATTTAGAATAAGTTCTTGTTTTATTAATTTAATTATGAATATAATTATTAGTTAAATAATTAATTAAATGAAATGAAGAGGCATCATTCTCCAAAGGACGTGTCTATAACAAGTTAAGCGTGTGATCCGGCTCCCTATTTAAAGACACTTGCCTGTTCATAATCATCATTCATCATATATTAATAAATATTTATATCTCTTACATTGAGAAACAATCAAGTATTCGGAGAGTGCTCCCGATTATCTGGTTGTGAGGAAATCTAACGTACACAGGTTAGGCAGCCTACGGAGAGGACATATTATCTTGATTTCATGTGGCGTGGATCATGCCTTTTTGCAACTTGTACATAAGAGGATATTATATTTTCTTTTTGTCAATACTTATGTAGATAGAAGTAGATTACCTGCAACCATATGACATCACTTCATAGCATCCAGTGTAAGAATAAATATACACATACCTCATCTCTTTTCCTTTTGAGTCATCTTGCAGAAATTTTCCTTAGAATAAAAAATTTCATTGTCTTACCTGCTTCATCAGTATGTCATCATATCCTAATCCCAAAATTTTGAAAGTTATAATTTCCGATGAAAACTTTTGCTTTATTTCTAACCAGTGAATCCAAAGAAGACTCCATTAGAAAATGTCAACACATATTTCCATATTGGTTAATGAATTATGAACCTTGACCTAGATGACTTCCTTCTATATATATTATTTTTAGTGGGGTTCCGAGGAGACACTTATCTCATAACATATTTTTCACATAGACATCCTCCTATGATGAGTGCTCCTCCTTCAATGCTTCCATCATGATGAAAATTCTAAAGTGATGCATCTATCTAATATACAATGCTTCCTAACATACTATTTAAAAACTAATAGATACCTCTTCAAGAGGTAGATGATCTCAATCATAGTAGATATCTTTCACTTCTTCTTTCTTAGGTTTCTTTGAATTAGGCTCTTCCATTTCTCCGACGACATGGGATTATTCCTTATTCTTCTTGTCCTTAGATTTGGGAAAATATTTCTTATAGTGTGAAAGTTAATTACACCCATAACATCATATCTTATTTATGTTCCTTCTTTAGGAAAAAAATTACCAAACCTTCAGTTTCTTCTTGACATGGCAGCATAGGCTTGATTTTCTTCATTTGATCTTGTACCAATTTTAGCTTTCAATCTAGTCTCTTCTATCTTAAATAAAGATCGTATATCCTGAAATGGTTTTGCTTCTTTCTTCCCATAGTTACTTGAAGTGAAGTTTCCTCATCACTCCGGTAGAGAATTTATTACCACTGTAGTCATTTATCTATTAGACATTACTTCTCTGAATTCCAGCAATTGATATCACATTTCAGAAATCTTCATAAAATATGAATTTATTCCTTCCTTTATTGACATATTCAACCTGTATAGTTCTTATCTCATAGATATTACTTCTCCTACAGTATTCATCGAGAATAACTCTACCAATTTGTCATATTTTTTTTTTTGAAGATTTTTGTTTTGATACATAGGGGATGAGAGAGTCCTTTATGGATTCTATAAGAATCCTCTGGGATCTTATGTCCCCCTTCATGTATTTGGAATGAGCTTGGGTATATTCTTTTGAGGGTCTAGTTGTCGACCCTTTGATATATTCCATGAATTCACTCTCAATAAGTTTTAGATCTGTAATTTTCTTCCATGCAAGAAAGTTTGAAACCGCAACCAATTTATTTATTTCTTTGCAAAAAGACATTTTGATAGATTTAGATGAAATCATGAATATACTTACTTGAATAGATACTAGCTTCTTCCTTGTTGATGATGTAGATAGTAGCAGGAGATACCTCTTAGATATGCTTCTTCAAGAGTGATGATGATGATAAAGGATGGCTTGATGATAACTTCAGCAAAAATGATGGTTTGGCGATCTCTTCAACAATCTTGACTTGGCTTCAATCATGAGATAACTTTGGATTCCTTGAAGATAAAGATCACTTGCTTGACCTTGCTTTTCCTCTTGAAAATACCTTGATGTATAAGTCCTTTAAGTAAGTTCTTTGGTCTTCTTGAGATGGCTTGAGGATTTCACCAACTCTTTGCAAGCTTCTCCTTGAATGAGGGTTCTCTTCCTTGGATGTAGGGTTTTGAATTTTCAACGTAGATCCCTTATCTTAATGCTTTCTTGAAAACTAACCTTAGATCTTCTTTTTGTAGGTTGATCCTTGTGTCTTCTTGCTAAACTTCCCTTTTTGGTCTTCAACACCTTAGCTCTGATACCATGGAGAAATTAGGTCTTCCTCTTTCATGATAATTACTTATGATTTTGTTATGCTTCTTTCACTTAGATCTTAGCTTTGTTATATTATTACGTTCTTCATCAAGTCAATTATCAAATGTACAAGAGACACACATATTTAGGCTAGCAAGCCAGGGCCAAAACCTCTCCCTCTTGGAGAGTAAAACCTGAAAGTAATTCTTGTTATAGATCTTCAATTGATGAGTACCAAGACCATGACACATACCCCGAACACTAGTATGCCTCCAAGACCCTTTTCATTTCTCTTCTCGGCTTCTCTAGCTGATCTTTCCTTTCTTCACTACTTTGCAACAACCCTAGGAAAGTTCGATTCCTAGCCCTAAACCGTGACCTTCCTTTCTGTTGTTTCTTGATCTGAATTCTCACTTTCTCCCTCTCTCTCCCTCTCTCTCTCACACCACCCGATCTCTCTCTCTCTCTCTCTATCTCTCTCTCTCACCCCCCCTCTCTCTCTCTTTCTCTCTCTCTCCCCCGTCCCTCCCCCCCCTCTCTCTCTCTCTCCCCCCGTCCCTCCCCCCCTCTCTCTCTCTCTCTCTCCCCCTCCTCCCCTCTCTCTCTCTCTCCTCCTACCCCTGCCCCTCCCCCTCTCTCTCTCTCCCACTCCCCCCCCCCTCTCTCTCTCACCCTGCCCCCCCCTTCTCTCTCTCTTCCCCCCCGCTCTCTCTCTCTCTCCCGCCCTCTCTCTCTCTCTCACTCTCTCACACACCCTCTCTCTCTCTCTCTCTCTCTCTCTCTCTCTCTCTTAACCCCTCGCTCTCTCTCTCTCTCTCTCTCTCTCTAACCCCCCTGATCTCTCTCTCTCTCTCTCTCCCACATTATTATCATTATCATTATCATTATTGTATCATTTCACATGTAGAATCCATGACCTCTCTCTCTCTCTCTCTCTCTCTCTTTTATGCCATCTCTCTTTCTCTCTCCCTTATTATTATCATTATCATTATTGTATCATTTCACATGTAGAATCCATGACATCTCTCTCTCTTTCTCTCTCCCTCATTACTATCTTTATTATTATTGTATCATTTCACATGTAGAATCAATGACATCCTGTAGCAAACAAAAATGTCTTATCAATTAAAAATTAAAAATCACCATATTTTCTAAAAAACACAATCATTATATCATCAAAGAAACAATAAACATATTATGATATAAAATATACAAAAGAAAAAAATACATACACATTATACATGCAAAATATTTCAACATTATATTATGTTACAAAACAATTATTTCATCTAATTAACATAAGCACACCATGATATCACATGAAGAAACAAAAATTACTTTCATTTAAAAATATATAGAAAATACACCATACAAAAACACATACATCTATACATAAATGTCAACATCATATCATCTAAAAAATATATCATGAAAAACAATTATTCATACATTTATGAAATTTTAAAGAAACATAATTTGAATATTTTTTATATTTAAGTAAGAAAATACATTTATTTAAGATATTTTAAATAAATAAAATAATTCAATTCAATTTATTTTAGATATTTTAAATAAATAAAACAATTATATTTTTGAATAAATTTAATTTGACTGCAATTCTCATTAAATTTAATTTCCATTCAACTCATGACCAAATGAATTTACATATATAAATAATCATTGCATTAATTTCACATAAAGAAATCTCATTTTCTATTCGGAAATGTTTAGATATTTTAAATAAATATAAATAAAACAATTATATTCTTGAATAAATTTAATTTGATTATAGTAAATTTTAATGTAAAAAAAATGTTTCACTTAAAAGGAAAAAAGGAAAAGAAAAATAACGGTTTCACTTATACAGACAGAGAGGGAAAGGCTTTCTTGTTTTTTTTCTTAATGTTATAAAATAGAATAAAGGGTTATGGGATTCATGACCAAGAACTGGATAAAAGGATTAAAAAAAAAAGAACTGCAGAGAAGAAAGATAACAAATGAAAAACTGCAGAGAAGAATACAGATTTGGATTATGGACTATGACTTACATCTGGCAAGTGCTGGAGGAAGAGAGATAAAAGCATTATGACTTAGATCTCGCAAGTGTTCAAGGAAGAGAGATAGTAAAAGTAAAGATGACCTCGGATAGGTCAAAAAGAGAGTGATGGATTAGTGATAAAGAGTAAAACATAAAGATCTAAAAACATTATATTTCGTACTTCTCACAATCTCTTCCTTTCTTTCTCCATACAATTTGATTTCATTCCCAAAATCCTTCGATATGCAGTTCCTAGATTATGTACAACCACCTCACATTACATATGAGGACATATTATCTTGATTTCATCTGGCGTGGATCATGCCTTTTTGCAACCTGTACATCAGAGGAAATTATATTTTCTTTTTATTAATACTTATGTAGAGAGAAGTAGATTACCTGCAACCATATGACATCACTTCATAGCATCCAGTGTAAGAATAAATATACACATACCTCATCTCTTTTCCTTTTGAGTCATCTTGCAACAATTTTCCTTAGAATAAAAAATTTCATTGTCTTGACCTGCTTCATCAGTATGTCATCATATCCTAATCCCAAAATTTTGAAAGTTATAATTTCCGATGAAAACTTTTGCTTTATTTCTAACCAGTGAATCCAAAGAGGACTCCATTAGAAAATGCCAACACCTATTTCCATATTGATTAATGAATGATGAACCTTGACCTAGATGACTTCCTTCTATATATATTATTTTCAGTGAGGTTCCAAGGAGACACTTATCTCATAACATAGTTTTCACATAGACATCCTCCTCTGACGAGTGCTCCTCCTTCAATGCTTCCATAATGATGCAAATTCTAAAGTGATGCATCTATCTAATATAGAACGCTTCCTAACATACTATTTAAAAACTAACATATACCTCTTAAAGAGGAAGGTGATCTCAATCATAGTAGATATCTTTCACTTCTTGTTTCTTAGGTTTCTCCGACGACATGGGATTATTCCTTATTCCTCTTGTCCTTAGATTTGGGACAATATTTCTTATAGTGTGAAAGTTCATTATACCCATAACATCATATCTTATTTATGTTCCTTCTTTAGGAAAAAAATTACCAAACCTTCAGTTTCTTCTTGACACGGCAGCATAGGCTTGATTTTATTCATTTGATCTTGTACCAATTTTAGCTTTCAATCTAGTCTCTTCTATCTTAAATAAAGACCATATATCTTGAAATGGTTTTTCTTCTTTCTTCCCATAGTTACTTGAAGTGAAGTTTCCTCATCACTCCGGTAGAGAATTTATTACCACTGTAGTCATTTATCTATTAGACATTACATCTCTGAATTCCAGCAGTTGATATCACATTTCATAAATATTCATAAAATATGAATTGATTCCTTCCTTTATTGACATATTAAACTTGTATAGTTCTTATCTCAGAGATATTACTTCTCCTACAGTATTCATCGAGAAGAACTCTACCAATTTGTCATATTTGTTTTTTAAAGATTCTAGTTTTGATACATAGGGGATGAGAGAGTCCTTTATGGATTCTATAAGAATCCTCTGGGATCTTATGTCCCCTTTCATGTATTTGGAATGAGCTTGAGTATATTCTTTTGAGGGTCTAGTTGTCGACCCTTTGGTATATTCCATGAATTCACTCTCAATAAGTTTTAGATCTGTAATTTTCTTCCATGCAAGAAAGTTTGAAACCGCAACCAATTTATTTCTTTCTTTGCAAAAATACATTTTGACAGATTTAGATGAAATCATGAATATACTTACTTGAATAGATACTAGCTTCTTCCTTGTTGATGATGTAGATAGTAGCAGGAGATACCTCTTAGATATGCTTCTTCAAGAGTGATGATGATGATAAAGGATGGCTTGATGATGACTTCAGCAAAAATGATGGTGTGGCGATCTCTTTAACAATCTTGACTTGGCTTCAATGATGAGATAGCTTTGGATTCCTTGAAGATAAAGATCACTTGCTTGACCTTGCTTTTCCTCTTGAAAATACCTTGATGTATAAGTCCTTTAAGTAAGTTCTTTGGTCTTCTTGAGATGGCTTGAGGGTTTCACCAACTCTTTGTAAGCTTCTCCTTGAATGAGGGTTCTCTTCCTTGGATCTAGGGTTTTTAATTTTCAACGTAGATGCATTCACTTAATGCTTTCTTGAAAACTGACCTTAGATTTTCTTTTTGTAGGTTGATCCTTGCGTCTTCTTGCTAAACTTCCCTTTTTGGTCTTCAACACCTTAGCTCTGATACCATGGAGAAATTAGGTCTTCTTCTTTCATGATAATTACTTATAATTTCATTATGCTTCTTCGCTTAGATCTTAGCTTCGTTAGATTATTACATTCTTCATCAAGTCAATTATGAAATGTACAAGAGACACACATATTTAGGCTAGCAAGCCAGGGCCAAAACCTCTCCCTCTTGTATAGTAAAACCTGAAAGTAATTCTTGTTATAGATATTCAATTGATGAGTACCAAGACCATGACACATACCCCGAACACTAGTATGCCTCCAAGGCCCTTGTCATTTCTCTTCTCAGCTTCCCTAGCTGATCTTTCATTTCTTCACTGCTTTGCAACAACCCTAGGAAAGTTTGATTCCTAGCCCTAAACCATGACCTTCCTTTCTGTTGTTTCTTGATCTGAATTCTCACTTTCTCCCTCTCTCTCCCTCCCGCCCTCTCTCACACACACTCTCTCTCTCTCTCTCTCTCTCTCTCTCTCTCTCTCCCTCCCTCTCTCTTAACCCCTCGCTCTCTCTCTCTTTAGCGCCATCTCTCTTTCTCTCTCCCACATTGTTATCATTATCATTATCATTATTGTATCATTTCACATGTAGAATCCGTGACCTCTCTCTCTGTCTCTTTTGCGCCATCTCTCTTTCTCTCTCCCTTATTATTATCATTATCATTATTGTATCATTTCACATGTAGAATCCATGACATCTCTCTCTCTCTTTCTCTCTCCCTCATTACTATCTTTATTATTATTGTATCATTTCACATGTAGAATCCATGACATCCTGTAGCAAACAAAAATGTCTTATCAATTAAAAATTAAAAATCATCATATTATCTAAAAAACACAATCATTATATCATGAAAGAAACAATAAATATATTATGATATAAAATATACAAAAGAAAAAAATACATACACATTATACATGCAAAATATTTCAACATTATATTATGTTACAAAACAATTATTTCATCTAATTAACATAAGCACACCATGATATCACATGAAGAAACAAAAATTACTTTCATTTAAAAATATACAGAAAATACACCATACAAAAACACATACATTTATACATAAATGTCAACATCATATCATCTAAAAAATATATCATGAAAAACAATTATTCATACATTTATGAAATTTTAAAGAAACATAATTTCAGTATTTTTTATATTTAAGTAAGCAAATACATTGATATAAGATATTTTAAATAAATAAAACAATTCAGTTCAATGTATTTTAGATATTTTAAATAAATAAAACAATTATATTTTTGAATAAATTTAATTTGACTGCAATTCTCATTAAATTTAATTTCCATTCAACACATGACCAAATGAATTTACATATATAAATAACCATTGCATTAATTTCACATAAAGAAATCTCATTTTCTATTCGGAAATGTTTTAGATATTTTAAATAAATATAAATAAAACAATTATATTCTTGAATAAATTTAATTTGATTATAGTAAATTTTAATGTAAAAAAACTGTTTCACTTGAAAGAAAAAGGGAAAAGAAAAATAACGGTTTCACTTATACAGACAGAGAGAGAAAGGCTTTCTTGTTTTTTTTCTTAATGTTATAAAATAGAATAAATGGTTATGGGATTCATGACCAAGAACCGGATAAAAGGATTAGAAAAAAGAACTGCAGAGAAGAAAGATAAAAAATGAAAAACGGAAGAGAAGAATACATATTTGGATTATGGACTATGACTTAGATCTGGCAGGTGCTGGAGGAAGAGAGATAAAAGCACTATGACTTAGATCTCGCAAGTGCTCAAGGAAGAGAGATAGTAAAAATAAAGATGACCTCGGATAGATCAAAAAGAGAGTGATGGATTAGTGATAAAGAGTAAAACATAAAGATCTAAAAACATTATATTTAAGGTATACCAAAGGATGAATAAGATACGTTGGAGAATTTTACTCAACAAAACCAAACAAAACCAAATAATAAAACATGAATATAAAATAAAAATAACAAATATCACGATATATTAGAGAATTTGATACATTCGAGAATTTTACATTAATCTCTGAAAACAAAACCAAATAATAAAACATGAATATAAAATAAAAATAACAAATATCACTGTTACATATAGGTTAAGTGTTTCAACAAAGTCTTTCAACAAATATTTTTAACTTTTAAAAATATAAAATAAAATCATGGAAAAGTAGGTGTACGCCAAGAAAGATAAACTTGAAACACTGGGATCATATTTTCATTTTTCAAGATAAGACTTAGATTGCCATTTTCAAGGTTCAAGTAAATGATAAGTGGAATGTGCTCTCAGACTTGGAAATTTAATATAAAAATATTAAGTGAAATGGAAACCTAATATAAAAATATTAAATAAAATGTACGTACAAACTTGGAAAATAATTTTTTTGAAACTATAGCAATAATATTGGAACTGTAACAATAATAATAATAATAATACAAAAGCGGAAGCTAGATCAAAAAATAAAAATACAAAATAGAGAAGAATAAATCAAATAAATACAAGAAACACATACCTAAGAATAAATCAAATAAATACAAGATACACATACCTGTCACGGCTGGCTGCAACAAATACTCTGTGGTTCCCTCCTCCTCTCCATTGATGACATCGTGCATGCATCCCTTCCTTCTAGTTGATCCTCTTGATGACACATTCGTCCATGCAGCATCTCTTAAAACAGAAAGACCCACGAGATAAAACACTTTCAGTCAACACTTCCAGTCAGATAAAATATTACATTGCAAATTCTATATTTGAATCAAGAAAATTATACAGATTTATATAAACAATAGTTTCAAGATAGAAATTTTATCTTGGACGTACAGTAATGTGGTTAAGAGATTCTCTCAACCACACACTAAACTAGGAGAAACTATATTCTAGCTACTTCCTATTATGTAGGAACAAACTCCTCAAATGGAGAATTACAACCATAAACAAGTAAGAATTAATTATTTTTAACTAATCACAATTACACAACTAGATAAAACACTTCCATCAAACATGACATTGTTATACAGTTAAAACACTTCCAATGAGCATACAACAAAACAAATACAGATGATAGAAGAAGAGAATGAACGAGGATGAACTTGGAACTATTCGTTCAGAGGAACCGCACCACAACCTAAAGCATAAAGATTCCCTCAACAAAAAGCTTGATATTCTTGACCGTTAAAAGGAGCGGACCACAACCCAAAAAAAAGCTTGACATGCTTTTCATCAAATTCTTTTGATAACCGTTAAAAGGAGCGGATCACAACCTTGACAGCTGTGCGTTTCCCATCCCCACCGACCTTCGTAGTAAGCGAAAGGGCACTTACCTTGGTAGTCTGTCCAGAACAGAACCTATGGCGTAGCGAAAGGGCACGTAAGTGTAAGTGCGACTCTCAGTTTGAAAATTTGTAGAGAATTCCAGATGATATAATAATTATGATAAATGTTTGTTAAAATAAAATTTGATTGAAAATTCAAATAGCTGTTTTGAATTTTTTTATTTTTAATATAAAGTAACCGGTTAAGAAAATTAAAATTATTATCAATAATTTGAAATTACATTTTAATAAGAGTGTATAGAAAACATTTCAAGTGAAAGAGATTTTTTTATTTTCAACTTATTCAAAATCATCATTTTATCTGGTTTTTTAAAATAAATGAACTCCATAATACATTAAAAAAAAAATACATAAAGCATATTAGCTATCAATTTAATGTTACATATAATAGGATCAAAATACGATGATACTATAAGATTATAAATTTTAAATTCAATTTATAATTTTGGCTATAAAATTTCTATTCTTATAAATTGTCTTTCCAATATGTTAATCAAAGTTTGATTTATACTAACTATTTTTCAATATTAATTTAAATTTATTTGAAAATAAATATAGATATTAATTTAAATTTTTTGATTTTTTTTTTAAATATATTATTATTTAAATAATATATAAATTTTAATTTTATATTTTATTATTTGGTTTTTTTAATCTTAAAATAAATTAAAATCAAAATAAATTAAAAAAATTCTATGATGATGATGATGATGGTTAACGTCCAATGAGACCAATTTTTGGTCTAAAGAAAAGAGTTATTTAGTTTGATTTTAGGAATTTATTCAAGCTCCAAAGTGGTTGTACAGGGGGCACTCTAAGAGGAAGTGATTTTCATCATTCTCACAAAGATGACAGATCATTTTCATCCATAGTGTTTTAGGAACTATCCAACTACCTGTTTCAATATGGAGCTCATGAGAGTTTGTTCTAATCTCGGCTATATTATTTTTGAGGTAGTTGAAATAGAGAGATACTTTTGATCTTCTAAGGTGGGGTTGATGACCTCCTTATAATATCTTAATTTTCTTTTAGCTTCCAAACATGTTACTATTTTATATAAAGACTTATTTTGTAGTATAGCATGCTAAATAATTTTAGAGAATAAAAAATATGTTACTATTTTATATAAACAATTATTTTGTAGTATGGCATGCTAAATAATTTTAGAGAATATCGACTATTATACTTTTTGTTACCTAGTGACTCACAACAATTGTAATAGCGCTCATAGAGTCTTATGGTCCACATTATGGAAGGAAACAAGCAAATCCATTAGAAACCTATTTACCGAGTTACTCATTTGTGAGTTTTTGGGTGTTTGTCCATGTATTTGCAGAAACTTATATGACAAGGCCTACCCTAAAGTTTGTGAGTTTTTGGGTGTTTGTCCATATATTTTCATAAACTTATATGACAAGGCCTACCCTAAAGTTTATATTGCAACAAAAAAATGTATTTGACACTTTTCTATCCATGATTGTTCAACTAACCTACAATAAATTCCATTTCTAGACCAAAAAAAAAAATTGCCTTACAATCTTTTGTGACAACAAGTAGATTGGTAAATCAGCGAACCATTGGCATTTTGTGGTCGCATAACTTAATCCATCAATTAATTCCCACCATAATTTAAGCAATCCTTTGCATAAAAAATATATGAGAATAAAATGTAAATAAATATACTTACTAGGAGTTACTTCTCACCATTATTTATGTGTAGGTAAAATTGTAAATGTGTAGACATCTCAATTTATTAGTTTATTGCATATCAAGAATATAGAATTTGATTTTCATATTAAACATTATTAACTTAGCATTGACTAGTGTAAGTTATAATGTTTTATTATATTTTTTCTAAACCATAATTTCTAACTTGCACTAAGGTGCATTGCAGCAAGTGTTTTAAATGAATTGTTAATTTTACATTCAATTCATTTACATATAAACAAAAGTTTAACCATAATCAAAATTTAACCTCTTCCTCTTTGGTGTTCCCTTTCCCTGTTTCACAGGTATGTTAGTATTACAAGTTAACCTAAGAAGCAGTTATTGTTATATTTCTCTATTTCTATCTTAAGACATTCAATATAATTGATCATCTTCATTACTAGTAGAATTAATCTTTTAATTTTTATTTTGTTTTTATTGAAAATCACAAGTTTTTCAATATGATGTTATATTTTACCCATTTTTAAATTAGTTATGTTACCTATTTTCAGTACTAATTTAATGTGTAGTCTAATAAATAGATCAAAATGATTTTTTCACATTGTTGTTGGTTAACTTTAACTAAAATCTGGTAAAGATTTTTAAAAGCGTGTGTTTAAGTTATTTAATACGTAGAATTCTAGTGTCCGAGGGTTTGAATCAATTTATATAAAAAATATATTTTAAACAAAAAAGAAAAAAAATCATAATCTTGTTTGAAAATGAATCCCCAAACTCTAGTGAAAATTTTCATTTCACCTGTAAGTTAAACTCTACTCCAATTTAATATGATTTTCCACTCAAGTTAAAGATAAGGAAAAAATTAATTTATAAATTTACATTGGAAATATATTCATTTTACTTCTTATATTGCTAATTTATATGTTTATAAAGTTTTTTTGTTTAAATAGTTTGTGTGGTTTTAAATATGTTTCTACTTTTTTCTTCTAATTTTAGATATATTTTGTCTATGCCTATTTGGTTTTTTGATAAAATATCTAATGACTAACATTTTATCAAAAAAATGATCCTAGAGGTTGAGAAAATTCATAGTTAAAAGAATGTATTCCTTAGAAGAAACTAATTTCCAAACTTTCGTCTTTGTATTTTCCAAAGAGCTATATTTTTTTCTAGAGCATTATCCCATTTCGAATATGACTCCTATAGATATATTTGCATGCTACACATGTCCATAAAATTATCTCTTTTATGACCTCACTCTACATTTTATTCCTCCTTCTATGGAAAATATGTAAAAACTATGCTTTTCCACAACTCTAATCTATAGGGAATCTCCTCAATATTTTCAATGTAATTGGAAACCCCAACTTATTGAAATTTTAGTAGGGTATCAGCTTATAAATTTTGACATAACATCTATAACTCGTTTCATTTTTTATTTGTCATATTTCATATAATGAAATAACTGGCTTAAGGAAACATAATTGCAGTATATGACCATAGTCATATGTATACATGGTTTAAACAATAAGAACACATTCTCAATTCTATTTTTAGCATCTCTAGTTAAAAATATATATAGAAATATCTTAGATTTCATTGTTAGGCATTAGACACTAAATACAAAAGAACACAATTTAATAAGAAGAGTTTAGTTTATGCGAAAATACACTTCTATATGGCTCCTTCTTAATGTTTAGCCCAAGAAAACAAAATGTTGAAATCCAAAATTTTGGGATTTCATAAACATACTTAATAACTATCCATTCTTGATCACCGTGTTAGGCATTTTCTATTATTTATAGCTCTCCTATGAGGGTTTCGTTGTCATGTGCATTAAGGCAAACTTGACAGTGAATCACCTAGTTGTTGCTTATGGTGACAAATTGAGTTTTCATGTATTTCATTAAGGACTCTAAATCATCTACTTGTTTCTTATGATGATAAAATCACTTCATCTATGTTTGAGGCTATTATCATGGAACTTCCACCACTTGTCAAGTGTGTGCCCATTTAAAATTCAAATTTCAATGCTTTTTTTAGGCCGTATATAATGCATTTTCTATTATTTCTAGCTCTCCTATTTGGGTTCAGTTGTCATGTGCATTAAGGAAAACTTGACTGTCAATCACCTAGTTGTTTTTTATGGTGACAAAATTGAGTTTTCATGTATTTCATTAAGGACTCTAAATCATCTAGTCGTTTCTTATGATGACAAAATCACTTCATCTATGTTTGAGGCTATTATCATGGAACTTCCACCACTTGTCAAGTGTGTGCCCATTTAAAATTCAAATTCCAATGCTTTTTTTAGGCCGGACATAATGTAGTGGCAACGCTAATATGTTACCTACTTGGGTTCTAGTGATTTGTTAATGGGGTTGATATAAATATTAGCATAGATAAATTTTAGTCCAATATTTATTAAGCATTGAGAGGGATTAGAATAAAATAAAACATAATTGATGTGTGCAGAACATATATAGGTTAAAATAGATCTATATTGGTTTATTCTTTTATTATATATTTCTAGTATTAGTATGGTGAGTTATTGTTTTAATTTGATTTTACATTTGTATGAATTCTTTATTTTTTCAATTTAATTAATTAGCATGAAGACTGCTCCCATAGCATGCCCACATGCATATGTCTCCACTTCGAAGGGATACCTTAATTTTAGTAATTCGAGAACCAATGTTTGACTGATCTTCTTGTTTAACACTGCAAAGAATCTATGCTGACCTTGTCCCCACTAGAAACTCTTGCCACTTGACATTATGGTATGGAGTGGTATTGTTACTACTGAAAACAATTCTATGAATTTCTTGAAGTACTATTTCGTGTCAAAAAAACTCCTAACCTCAAAAAGATTTAATCAGCCTTACTGGCCACTTTTTAATGACCTCTATCTTGGAAGGATCTATCTTCAACTCTCCTCCACCTATCACATATCCCAAATATACCAAAGTATATTGTGAAAAATCACACTTTTTGAGGTGTGCCAACAATTAGTGCTTCTTTAAAGTCTTTAGCACCTACATCATATGTGAGATGTGCTACTATTAAGTAGAAATGTATACTAGTAAATCATGTGAATAAACAATAAAAAATTGAACTTATAAAATTGCACAATATATCATTCATTAACTTCATGAATGTAGTTGGTTCATCGCATAGGCCAAATATCATAACTAACCACTCATACATACCTTGTCTAGTTTTGAGGGTAGTCTTCTGGGTATCTTCTTCTTTGACTCAAACCTGGTGATACCCTAATTTTAAGTCTAGCTTGCTTAAGTATTTATCTTGTTGCACAATAGATAATCTATCTTGGGTAAGGGATAATCATTAGTGAGCATAATTTTATTTAAAACCCTGTAACCAATGCATGTCCACTAAATCAAATTGATCTGTATCCTTCTCTCTCTCTCTCTCTCTCTCTCTCTCTCTCTCTCTCTCTCTCTCGCTCCCCTCTCTCTTCCCCCCCTCTCTATGCCCATCTCTCTATCTGCCTCTCTCTCTCTCTCTCTCTCTCCCTCTCTCTCTCTCCCTCTCCCTTTCTCCCCTCTCTTTCCCCCTCTCTCTCTCCCCCTCTCTCTCTCCCCATATTTATCTCTCTCTCTCTCTCTCTCTCTCTCTCTCTCCCACTCTCTCTCCCCCATGCCCCCTCTCTATCTACCACTCTCTGTCCCCCCTCCCATATGTATCTCTCTCCCCTTAGGTCTCTCTCTCTCTCTCTCTCTCTCTCTCTCTCTCCCACTCTCTCTCCCTCGTGCCCTCTCTCTCTCTCCACTCTCGTCTCTCTCTCTTTCCCCCCCGCTCTCTCTCTCTCTCACCCCTCTCTCTCTCTCTATCCCCCTCCCTCTATGTATATATATCTCTCTCTCTCAGTCTCTCTCCCCCTCTCTCTCGCTATACCCCCCCTCGATCTCTCTCTCTCTCTCTCTACCCAACCCCCAACCCCTCGTTTTCTCTCTCTCCCCCCCTCTATCTCTCTCTCTCTCTACCCCTCACTCTCTCTTTAACTCTCTCTCTCCCCTCTCTATCTTCCCTGACTCTTTTCCAACCCACCCCTCTCTCTCTCCCCCCTCTCTATCCACATCTCTCTATCCCCCCTCTCTCTCCCCCCCTCTCTATCCACATCTCTCTATCCCCCCTCTCTCTCTCCACCTCTCTCTCTTCCCCTTCCTACTCTCTCTCTCTCTCTCCCCCCCTGCCTTGCTCTTTTTCTCTCTCCCTCTCCCCCCCTCTCTCTCTCCCACCCCCATCTCTCTCTCCCCCACCTGTCTCTCTCTCTCTCTCTCTCTCCTCCCCCCCTCTCTCTCTCTCTCTCTCTCTCTCTCTCTCTCTCTCTCTCTCTCTACCACTCACTCTCCCTCTAGCTCTCTCCCTCTCCCTCGTTCTATCTCTCTCTCTCTCCCCTCCTCTCTCTCTCTCCCTCCCCTCTCTCTCCTCCCCCACTCTCCCCCACTCCACCTCTCTCTCTCTCTCCCTACCCCCTGTCTCCCTTCTTTCTCTCTCTCACCCCA
>CM076574.1:496491237-496622890 GCA_034641835.2 Pinus albicaulis
TTCCAGTCACAGTTACACGACCAGATAAAACACTTCCCGTAGAAACATTGACATTATACAGTTACAGAGAAAAGAAACACTTCCAATAGACATTCAACAAAATTCTCTGCAAATACAAGAAGAGGATGAACTATTTGTTGAGAGGCACCCAAACCATATATATATACACCGGAGGATGAACTATTCATTGAGAGGCACCCATATATATACATACACCGCACCACAACACCTAAAGCATGAAGAATCCCTTAAGAAAAGAAAAAGCTTGATATTCTTGACCGTTAAAAGGAGCGGCCACAACGTCTATAACTAGCAATTGCACCAAGAGGCGCAAAGGAACGCCGGGGCGGTAGATATGTAAGGGAAGTAATTTAATGAAAATAAAAATTTCGGGACAATATGGAATATTGGATTCTAAGAGTAGGACAATCGGATCACTGATATCGCCCTCAACGTCTCTTCCGCGAATCGATCACTCTTAATGAGCACCCACAGAACTGGTGCTCAGACCTCGCAAATACGTAAATGTTAATTGGCCTTCCTGCAGTTCTTGCGGACTTGTTCGCTAGTACCAGTGAGAGGAGAAATATTCCCCATCTTCACCATGGTTGCCGCAAAGTCCGTAAAGAAGGTGTTTTGGTTAGAGCTGTAGGTGGTGACTTGGGAATTTGTAGAGCCTCCGCTAAACAGTTGCTGATTGGAGTGCAGAAGTCCCTTTTGGCTTCTCAAATCAGTGTAAAACTTGCTGTGAAATGTGGTAGGCGTGGCCAGATCTAAGGGCGAGAGGGTGTTGTCGCCACCAGTGCTTGGGCAGTTTGCCTTCACCGAAGTGGCGAAGGAGGTGTCAATGTTGGATTCGTTGTAGACGCGAGCTCTGAATGTGGTGCACCGCGCTTGCCCAATTGTATGACCGCTCGGCTGTATCTCCATGAGGAATGCGAGCAGCAGGTAATCCATCGGGATGTGAAAGCCAGCAACATCATGCTCGACTCCGAATATAATGCCCGGCTCGGCAATTTCGGCCTCGCCCGTCTGATTGAACATGACTGGAGACCCTTCACAGCCACCGGTCTCGTGGGAACCATGGGCTACATCGCACCAGAGTGCTTTCACACCGGGCGGCCAACGGTAGAATTGGATGTACTCAGTTTCGGTGCGGTCGCGCTTCCGCGGCCTTGCAATTCAGGTAATCTGGTTTTGATGCAGAGCAGTGACAGTGGTCTTGTGTGGGAGAGCTTTGAGAATTCGACGGAGACGTGGCTTCCGGGGTTGAAGATCAAAACAGAGAAATAGCAGACATGCAGGGCGAATCCAGCAGTTACACATGTCAAGATTTGACTGGTCTCATGCGCGATGGGTAACTGTTGCTCATTGGCTGGGGTGAACAGTGTTTGTTTGGTCATTTTAATAAATAACCCGACAGGACGCCGAAGGGGGACAACGCGACAGCAGCACGGACGCGGAAAAGCTGACGAGCGCGGGAAGGAGCTGAAACCATAAGAAGAACGGTACAAGTCATTAGACCATATCTCAAAACATATTTTTCAAATACTTAATTTGAATTTTAAATATTTATATTTATTTTAATAAAAGTATTAATTTTTAATTTAATATTATTAAGTTGTAATTTATGTAATTTTTTTTTATTTCATTTATTTTATTTATTTATTAATCTTTGTTTTATTTTGTTTCTATTGATTTATTGATTTATTTATTTTATTCTTATTTTTGCAATTAAGATTTTTTTTTTATCTATTTTTTTTTTATTTTAATTCTATCTTTATTTTATTTTATTTCTATTTATTTATTTATTTTATTATTATTATTATTATGATTTTTTTTATCTCTTTTTTTTTTTGGTTGGTTTTGAAATCTTTTCTTATCATAGCATGTCATTATTAAAAATAGAATAAATATATAAATTCAAATTTTATATATTATTTAATTACTTTTAACAATCCTCTTGACTATTCAGGCGTTAAAAAAAAATGCAAAGGAATTAAGTTCTTGCACTTTTGAATGGTCGAGATGATCGCTAACAGATTGGAGGTCCAGGTTGGATTGCGGGGCCCCTTGTCCATTTAAATTAAAAATAGCTTATGATATAGATTCTAATGTCAAGAAACAATTCACAACCGAGTACAAAATGCCATAATAAGAACACATGATATATTGTAGTGTCTTTGAAGGTTAAACTTTAATAATTAATGCGAGAATGTCATGAATGCTATTGCACAACATAATGCCATGTAGATAGTTGTTCGCTATTTTTTATGCAAATACTTACTTAAATTATAGTGGACAACCACATGCATAATATTTTGTTTATTTTTTTCAAAAGTTTTATGAACTTCAAAAAAAATCTATGTAAAATTTTCAAAACTAATTAAAAAAAAAAAAATTAACCAAAATAAAAAACAATATAATATAACCCTGCGTATAATAAATATTCCATCCATTTTAACTTCAATTGGCATCAGTTAATATGTTGGTAAACTATTACATTTTTTTTTGGTGCTGAGCTCAGCAGTTTGATTCTTTTTGCACCCTTTTCCCAGCTTGTTGAACCTTCTTCACCATTCAGAGGCTGCCATGTGGTGGCTTTTGATTGGTCATATGTTGCACAATCACTTTGCCAATTTTGCATATTTTCCAAATATGTATGCCATATCAGCATGTCGAGTGAGCTGCTTCTGCCACATCATATTTGTCTGGTTGGGCCTTCTTCACCATTCGGAAGCTAGCACGCGGTGGCTTTTGATTGGTCCACATGTTTCACAACCACTTTGCCAGATTGGTTTGTTTGCTAAATCTGCATGCTACATCAGCATGTTGAGTGAATTGCTCGTGCCACATCATGACGTGTGCCATGTGTTGCTCTTAATTGGGGCATTATCTGCCACATCATCACTTGTGCCACGTGATGCTCTTAATAAGGGCATTGTCTAACACATCATACTTGTGCCACGTGTTGCCAATGCTAAATTAAATTTATTTTAAATAAAATAAAATTAATATATGTGAAATCTCCTGGACGGGCCGAAGGCAACAGGCATTTCTTTACGGCCAGAATTACCGATTTCCTGATGTCAAAAATGCCTTCAGAAAGCATTGCTTATTTTGCAAAGAACATTGTCCATTTGTGGTACGATGTGAGCTGTTAGAACAGCATTTTCCACTCTAACCATTCTGCCCCAGACTCTTTCGTTCACCGAGGCTTATAAATCCATCCATTCTGCCCCAGGCTGGTCATTGTTTTCGTGCATTTTCCATTAAGAGAAAATGCAGGGAGCGGGGACGATTGTAATCGAACGCTGGTTGTGGCTTCTGATTATGATTCAATTGTTAAATCTGGACTATACGGTAGACCCACATTGTCAGAAATGAAACCAATCTCCCTGCAGGTCTTCCGAACGATCTGCTCATAGTCGACATTCGCCTTGGTGGTGATTTCACCAAAAACCATGACCATGTTCGTTTTAGTGCAGGTCTCGCATGCTACCTTGCTGTCAGGGTCCTGGGTGAGGCATGCATCCAACACTGCATCAGAGATCTGGTCGCAGAGCTTGTCTGGGTGTCCCTCATTCACAGACTCGGATGTGAAAAGGAATGTCTCCATCTCGATTCTGCAACCATAACAAACAAACAAACAAAACCCACATCAGATTTGCATGTTTCAGAAATCCATAAAATGATCTCTATGAATCAAGATTCAATACCCATGCAATGCATACAGAGGAACTGCACACAATTTGTCAGCCCTGCAACAACATCTATGTAAATAGAACTCTATATAATTCAACCCTGCAAACCAAGGCCTCTTCCAAGATCAAATGTTCACTAATGTGCAGCTTCCCGGGCTCCGGCACAGAGGACGAATTCAGTCAAATCCATAAGCTTACTCTTACTCTTACTCTTAAGCTTCTTTGTTGAGTCCTTCCCATAATCTCTGGCTTTGTTGAGGCCTTCCCTAGTCATGTGACTGTGCCCATGATGGAGACTGGTTTTAGTGAATATCAAAGCCTTATCACTGTTGTCACCAGGGTTTTGGTTTAATGGTAAACCAGGGTTTTGGTTCAATGGTAAACCGGGGTTCAACTCCACCAGAAAGATACATGTTTCATCCTTCATGGGCCACCCTACCCATACCAGTGGACCATTTCATGCAATTGAAGCCAAGTACCAATATTAGGCATTGTTGGTAGATTAGTTGCCCTCAAGTAGGCTATCTCAACCAAAGGGTTTTTTGTGCGTTGCAATCCAACTGCTACATTCCATTGTAATGCTTCCATAATAGCGAAAGCCACCCTCGACACAGGGCTACTCAGTGGGATCTTGTCCGAACAACCAAATTTACAATTTTACAAATTATAATTGCCTTACAAAGAGAAGAAGCATGCCTGGAGATACCATTCACGACAAACATGTCCAGAGATGGTATTCATTAGTAAAAGGTTAAATCCAAACTTTCAGCCACCTCACCATGGAATATATAAAATTTTATTTAAAAGAAACATGTACAATTTTATCATAATAATTCCCATTTAGGTTTACAATTGGGCCTCAATGAGAATCGAACTTGGCAAATGCCAAGATACCCAATTAAAGGAAAAGAAAAACAAATATGCATGTACCTTAACTCTTGAAGAATTTAAAACAAACTAAATCCTGAAAAGGGCAGAAAGTAAATCCCTGCAACAAATGCACAGATCTGCTGAATGGAATTACAAGTTGATATAGACAGCAGCAGCAGTTCCAGCCATGTAACCCGCCATGATTCTGGGAAGCTTGGGGCCCCGGGTTCGATACGTGGGGCCAATTAGAGGAATCCTTTGCGCTATCAAATGTGAAGATAGAATCGCCACAAATCGCATCGAGATGTAAAAGGCCATGCTTTTGAAAGCATTGGAGAGGGCCATGTCTCGAAACAGGGCCACGATGAATGCCTGATATTCCTCTAAATTTAGCGACGTTGATTTCCCTTTGCTGAGCAGTTTTAGCTTCCTTAGCGTGCGGTCTATTTGGAGCTGGGTCGGGGGCTGAGGTAGCCATTTCTACTGAATTTTGGAGGCGGAATCGTCTTTGGAAGATGAGAGGAGCAGGGTGTAGACGCTAGTGGAGGCATGTAAGAGTTGATACAGACAGGGGCCTGGGAAGGAGTGCTGAGTTAAATTCATGCATTCTTCGTAGCTGTTTGCAATGGCTGACTGAAATGAAGGGGAAATTCTAAGTTCGTTTTCCACTCTCTTTGAGGGAGACGATCTCATTCTCAAAATGATTCCGAACCCAGCTCAACAAAGCAATTGGATCTGATCAATATCGTTCCGTGGACAGACTTTGTTGATTACATCTATTTAGTAGCCGTGAAATTTGAGTAGTTTTTTCTGATATGTCCGGAGAAATTCTATCTAGAGTATTGAGTGAGAGGTTATGCTAGAGAAACTGTGCAAGTGTAGACAGGATGTCCATTGCGCTCCACAGTCGGGTTACTTGTGCAGGCCAGGCAGAGTATGGGAGAACGCTCGTGTTTGCAGGTGCAAGTGTAGACAGGATGTCCATTGCGCTCCACAGTCGGGTTACTTGTGCAGGCCAGGGAGAGTATGGGAGAACACTCCATTCTTTCAACCGGCGGTTCGAAAGGCCAAACCCGTTTACAAATAAACCCGTTTACGAGCCATTACGGAGATCACACGTGGCCAAATTTCATTGGTTCCATGCGCCATAGCTTTGCACACCCCAAGCCCACAATGGAAAACGCCTCCGGCGTAACAAAAACAAAACAAAAAAAAGCGGAACGCACAGCTGTCACCACCGACCTTGGTCGTGTGTCCAGAACCACCTATGGCATGGCGAAGCGAAAGGTCACGTAAGTGTAAGGTTTCCAAGAACAACAAGAAAGGGAAGTGGTGGTGGTGGGGAACCACTCACGGCATTGCAAAACAAACGCGGTCGTCAGATTTAGTTAAAAATATTAAAAGAAATGGCAGGATTTGGTTAAAAATATTAAAAGGGGCAGGCATGGGACATTGGATAAATTTAAATTATGTCCCAGCATGCATTCATTCATTTCCAGCAGGCTTCAGGTATCTACTCCTCACTGCATTCTACAAGCTTGAAGTTCCATTTCTGGATGCCCTCCATAACAGACAAGTACAAGTGATATGGATCCATTGTTTCCAATTAGAGCGTTGTTTCTTCCATCAATTTCGATGATGCAGTAACTCTGAGACGACGAAGAGTTCGATTCATGCATGGCAGACCCCGAAGTGCCGGTGTCAGACGATGAAGAGTTCGATTCAGTCTTCCTGGGTTTCGCAATTAGGTAATTTAAGTGTAATTAATATTTATGAAAGATTGGGCCAATTTGATTATTCAAAAAAATAATTAAATTACAAAACATAAAACGCAAACTTAATAATATCATTCTTTACTGTAATTACAATCAATCAGAAAATCTGTAGTTACAATCCCACGTGACGTGGGAGAGTGGACTAGAATGGACTCGGGTGACTTTTCTTTTATTCCTAAATTATATTTATTTTTTAATAATATATATCTTATTTTATTTTAGTTTAGTTTAAGTGGAATCACGATTAGAATGTATTGTTTCTTTTTTAAACAAACCCTCTTTTTTTTTTTTTGAAAAATGGTAGAGAATTGCAGATGATATAATAATTATGATAAATGTTTGTTAAGATAAAATTTGATTGAATTTTGAAATTTTTTATTTTTAATATAAAGTAACACGTTAAGAAAATTAAAATTATTGTTAATAATTTGAAATTACATTTTAATAAAAGTGTATAGAAATAATTTGAACTTACATTTTAATAAGAGTGTATAGATATAATTTAAAATTACATATATATATCTTTTAACACCTACATCAATTGTTACGATTATATTTGGCCATCCAAAACGTTCAAGGATAGAATGCTCTTTATCAAAATCCATGGATGACAGGTAAAATATATGCTTACATCATCAAAATAATATAAATGATGATGATGATGGAAGAGACAAAAATGTTCAAAGAATCCTCTAAACAACCATACTCGGCCATCCCAAACATTCAAGGATACAACGCTCTTTATGAAAGTCCACAAACGACAAATTAAATATATGCTCTAATAATCATAATAATATAAATTAAGATGATGGTGGAAGAGACAAAGATGTTGAAAGAATATGTTCCCACCATGTGCATCAGTTTTAGTTTAATGTAATACATTTTATATAAAAACATGGAAGAGTCATTAACCCATTGTGTCGTCTAAGTGCCATCAAATCCGAATTGGAAATGGAAAGTATACCCCCACAATCGAGATCATGTATGGAGATAAAGTGTTATCTAAATATAGTTGGGTTTCCAAACATGTTACGATTTTATATTTAAACAATTATTTTGTAGTATGGCATGCTAAATAATTATAGAGAATATCCACTATTATACTTTCTTGTAGAGTCTTCTCGTCTACATTAAGGAAGGAAACAAGCAATTTTATACTGCAATAAAAAAATGTAGTTGGACACTATTCTATCCGTAAGTGTTTAACTAACCTACAATAAATTCCACTTCTAGACAACAAATTTTCCTTAGCAATCTTTTGTTACAACAAGTAGATTGGTAAATCGGTGATCCCTTGACATTTTGTCGCCACATAACTTAACCCACCAATTACTTCCCACCATAATTTAAGAAATCATTTGCATAAAAAAATATAGAAATAAGATGTAAATAAATATACTTATTAGGAGTTGTTTCTCACCATTATTTATGTATGAGTAAAATTGTAAATGTGTGGACATCTCAATTTATTATTTTATTGCATATCAAGACTATAGAATTGGATTTTAATATTAAACACTACTAACTTAGCATTGACAAGTGCAAGTTATAATGTTTTATGCTATTTTTTATAAACCATAATTTCTAACTTCAATGAGAGGCACTAAGGTGCATTGCAACACTTGTTTTAAATGAATTGTTAATTTTACATTCAATACATTTACATATAATAAAAAATTGAACCATAATCAAAATTTAACCTCCTCCTCTTGAGCTTCCCTGGTTTCATGGGTATGCTAGTATTACAAATTTACCTGAGAAGCAATGATTGTTATATTTCTCTATTTCTATCTTAAGGAATTCAATATAATTGATCATTTTCATTACCAGTAGAATTAATCCTTTTAAGTTTTATTTTGTTTTAATTGAAAATCACAATTTTTTCAATATGATGTTATATTTTACCCATTTTTAAATTAGTTATTTTACCTATTTTCAATACTAATTTAATGTGTATTTTAATTAATAGATAAAAATGATTTTTTCACATTGTTTTTGGTTAAGTTTAACTAAAATTTGGTAAAGATCTTTAAAGTCTTGTGTTTAAGTTGTTTAATGCGTACCATTCTAGTGTACAACGGTTTGAATCTATTTATACATTCAAAAATATATTTTAAACCAAAAAAATCATAATCTTGTTTGAAATTGAATCCCCAAACTCCATTGCAAAATTTCATTTCATCTATAAGTTAAAATCTACCCTAATTTAATATGATTTGCAACTCAAGGTAAAGATAAGGCGAAAGTTAATTTATAAATTTACATTCAAAATATATTCCTTTTAATTCTTATATTTCTAATTTATATATTTGTAAAGTTTTTTTGTTTAAATAGTCTGTGTGCTTTTAAAGAAGTTTCTATTTTTTCCTTCTAATTTTAGATATATTTTGTCTATGCCTATTTGGTTTTTTGATACAATATTGAATGACTAACATTTTATCAAAAAAATGATCCTAGAGGCTAAGAAAATTCATAGTTAAAAGAATGTAGTCCTTAGAAGAAACTAATTTCCAAAATTTCATCTTTGAATTTTTCAAACAACTATATTTTTTTCTAGAGCATTATGCCATTTAGAATATGACTCCTATAGATCATGCCCTTGGAATATACAAATATATTTGCATGCTACACATGTCCATTACCATTTAGGGCACAACTTCTCTCTTTTATGACCTCACTCTACATTGTATTCCTCCTTCCATGGAAAATATGTAAAAACTATGCTTTTCGACAACTCTAATCTATAGGGAATCTCCAATTGACAACCCCAACTTATTGAATTTGTACTAGTGTATCACCTTATAAATTTTGACATAACATCTCTAACTCATTTCATTTTTAATAATTGACAACTTATTGAATTTGTAGTAGAGTATCACCTTATAAATTTTCACATAACATCTATAAATCATTTCATTTTTAATTCATCATATTTCATATAATGCAATAGGAAACAATGGAATTTAACTGCTTAAGGAAACATAATTTCCATATATGACCACAGTCATCTGTAGACATGATTTAAACAATAAGAACAAATTCTCAATTCTATTTTTCGCATCTCTAGTTACAAAATATATAGAAATATCTTAGATTGCATTGTTAGGCACTAGACACTAAATATAAAAGTGCACAAATTAATAAGAAGAGTTTAGTTTATGCGAAAATACACTTATATATGATTCCTTCTTAATGTTTAGCCCAAGAATAATGTTATTGTATCCTTAAACCACTTTTTATTGTTTTTCCTTTTCATGATCACAATCACTTGCATACATGATAAGAATAAGAAGAAAAAATGTTTAAATCCCAAATTTTGGGATTTCATCAACATACTTAATAACTATTCATTCTTGATCACTGGTTTAGGAATTTTCTTTTATTTCTAGCTCTCCTATTTGGGTTCTGCTGTCATGTGCACTAAGGAAAACTTGACACTGAATAACCTAGTTGTTTCTTATGATGATAAAATTGAGTTTTCATGTATTTCATTAAGGAATCTAAATCATATAGTTGTTTCTTATGATGATAAAATCACTTCATATATGTTTGAGGCTATTATCATGGAACTTCCACCACTTGTCAAATGTGTGCCCATTCAAAATTCAAATTTCAATGTTTTTTTACGCGCGACATAATGTAGTGGCAACACTAATATGTTACCTACTTGGGTTCTAGTGATTTGTTAATGGGTTTGATATGCATATTAGAATTGATATATTTTAGTCCAATATTTATTAAGCATTGAGAGGGAATACAATAGAATAAAAACATAATTGATTAGTGCATAACAGGTCTAGGTTAAAATAGATCTATATTGGTTTATTCTTTTAAGAGAGATTTCTAGTATTAGTATGGTGAGTTATTGCTTTAATTTTATTTTACATTTGTATGAATTTTGTATTTTTTCAATTTAATTAATTATCATCAATAGCACTCCCATAGCATGCCCACATGCATATGTCTCCACTTTGGAGGGATATTGTAATTTTAGTAATGCTAGAACCAATGCTTAAGTGATACTCCTCTTTAACACTACAAAGGATCTTCGTTGATCCTTTCCCCACTAGAAACTATTTCCACTTGACATTATGGTATGGAGTGGTGTTGCTACTACTGAAAACAATTCTATGAATTTCTTCAAGTACTATGCTGCCTCAAAAAAACTACTAACCTCAAAAATATTTAGTAAGCCTTACCGACCACTTCTTGATGACCTCCATCTTGGAAGGATCTATCTTCAACTCTCCTCCACCTATCACATATCCAAAATACACCAAAGCATATTGTGAAAAATCACACTTTCTAAGGTGTGCCAGCAATAGTGCTTCTCTAAAGTTTTTAGCACCTACATCAAATGTGAGATGTGCTCCCATTAAGTAGCAATGTATACTAGTAAATCATCTGAATAAACAATAAAAAATGAACTTATAAAATTGTACAATATATCATTCATTAACTTCATGAATGTATTTGGTTCATCGCATAGGCCAAATATCATAACTAACCACTCAAAAGACGTTGTCTAGTTTTGAAGGTGGTCTTATAGGTATCCTCTTCATTGAATCAAACCTGGTGATACCCTTATTTTAAGTCTAGCTTGCTTAAGTATTTATATTTTTGCACAATAGACCATCTATCCTGGGTAAGGGGTAACCATTTTTTAGCATAATTTTGTTTAAAACCATGTAACCAATTCACATCCACCAAATCACATTGATCCAAATATTGGGGGGAGGCTCCCAAGGTCTAAAAAAAATTGAAATGCCAAAAAAAGATGAGAACACAAAGTAAAAAAAAACTACAAATTTTTTTTTTTTTCTTTAATTTTTTTTTTTTTTAAATAGAGAATAATTGTAAAAGCTAAATTGTGGTGGAAAATATTTCATTTTACAAAATGATACTAGTTACTTATAGCATTTTTTAGTTACAATACCACGTGTAAATTCCATGAGTGGGTAAATACCATGGGTGAATGAATGCCATGGGTGGATAAATACTATGGGTGGATGAATACCATGGGTGGATGACACTTAAAATACCATGGGTAAATTCCATGGGTGGATAAATACCATGGGTGGATGAATACCATTGGCGGATGACACTATCCATTTAGATAATTCCTCCCTCCTTAAGAAGCAATGGTCCCCATTGTATGACGTTCCCTCCTGAGAAGCCTTTATTTATTATGAAGAGCCACTGAACAGAAGCGTTTTGTGTCCTCAACCCATAGCCATGATGAAAAAAGATCCGAGGATAGAGATACCCTGTAATGCTTGTGACCAACTCATTTTAAATAACCATGTATTTTAAAAAATATAGATTGGAACAAATCACACTAACCTGAACGTACTATATGATTTGAAAACCATAAAATATAGTATTACATTTGAAAGTCATTCAAATAAATTATAAATATAAATTCAATAAATAATTTTTTATATTAGATTTTATTTAGGAAATATTAATTTTATTATTGATTTTTTTATATAATAATTTGGAGTGTTTTTTATTTTTAACATACAAAATTTAAACGAATTCTGTTTCTTTTAATTTTAGGATAAATTTTTATAAACACTAATCATTATTATTAATTATCATTATTAATTTTTTTATAATCAAAAAAAAAAAAATGAAATTAATAATATAAATAAAACTTAAAGTTTACTTTAAAAAAATAAGTTTTTTATATCATATGTTTTAAATATTAATTTAGGAAAATAAAATATTAAAAAGGTTTAAAAATATAAATTTGGTAGTATAAGTAATACAATGTTTATTATTTTTTTATTAAAAGTGTATGAGATGTGTAATTTCTTTTATGCTTACTCTAGCTTTGACACATCTTTCCTAAAATAAAAATAAAATGTTCATTAAATTAAAAAATAATGTCAACTATAGTGAGAACAAAAAAAATTACATATGTTTGGTTCATTTTAATTAAAAACGTTATTGGACCAATAGATGCATTAGAAAACCCTATATGATAGAGATATCTAATTCCTTTTGTGCTCAATCAATAACATATTTTGATGGAAGAAGAGAAAAAAAACTTATATTTCTCATTTAATATATATATATATATTATTCTTAAATGTTTCATTCCCTAAACAAAACAAATAATTTAAATCAATTCCTGTGGGTTCACCAATTCCTTTGGTTTACAATATTAAACCCTTGGGTTTATTAGTTCTTTTGGTTTATAATATGAATAATCTATCAATGTCATCCATGATCAAATGTCACATTCTCACAAATATTGTATCAATATGAAAATCACCCATGGCCGATAATGGTCATAGTTGGTCCAACGTCGCATTGTGACAACAATTGTCTCAATGTTTAAATCAATTCCCTTGGGTTCACCAATTCCTTTGGTTTATAATATTAAACCCTTCGGTTTATTAATTATTTTGGTTTATAATATGAATAATCGATCGATGTCATCCATAATCAAATGTCACATTCTAAAAAATATTGTCTCAATATGAAAATCACGCACGGCCAACCATGGTCATAGTGGGTCCAACGTTGCATTGTGACAACAATTGTCTCAATGTTTAAATCAATTCCCTTGGGTTCACCAATTCCTTTGGTTTATAATTTGTTGGGTAATGGATTTCCCTTGGGTTCACCAATTCCTTTGGTTTATAATATTAAACCCTTGGGTTTATTAGTTCTTTGGTTTATAATATGAATAATCAATCAACTTCATCCATAATCAAATGTCACATTTTGACAAATATTGTCTCAATATGAAAATCACCCATGGCCAACCATGGTCATAGGTGGTCCAACGTCGCATTATGACAACAATTGTCTTAATGTTCAAATCAATTCCCTTGGGTTCACCAATTCCTTTTCTTTTGGTTTATAATATGAATAATTGATCAATGTCATCCATGATCAAATGTCACATTGTGACAAATATTGTCTCAATATGAAAATCACCCATGGCCAACCATGGTCATAGTTGGAAGATCCGTCTAAAATTGTGACAACAATTGTCTCAATGTTTAAATCAATTCCCTTGGGTTCATAATTCCTTTGGTTTTATAATTTTTTGGGTAATGGTTTTTCCCTTGGGTTCGCAATTTTGGTTTATAAAATTAAGCCAATTAGTTTTATTAGTTATTTTGGTTTGTAATATGAATAATCGATCAATGTCATCCATGATCAAATGTCACATTCTGACAAATATTGTCTCAATATAAGAATCACCCATGGCCAACCATGGTCATAGTTGGTCCAACATCGCATTGTGACCACAATTGTCTCAATGTTTAAATCAATTCCCTTGGGTTCACCAATTCCTTTGGTTTATAATATTAAACCCTTGGGTTTATTAGTTCTTTTGGTTTATAATATGAATAATCGATCAACGTCAACCATAATCAAATGTCACATTCTGACAAATATTGTCTCAATATGAAAATCACCCATAGCCAACCATGGTCATAGTTGGTCCAACGTCGCATTATGACAACAATTGTCTTAATGTTTAAATCAATTCCCTTGGGTTCACCAATTCCTTTGGTTTATAATATTAAACGCTTCGGTTTATTAGTTCCTTTGGTTTATAATATGAATAATCGATCAATGTCATCCACGATCAAATGTCACATTCTGAAAAATATTGTCTCAATATGAAAATCACCCATGGCGAACCATGGTCATAATTGGTCTAACGTCACATTGTGACAACAATTTTCTCAATGTTTAAATCAATTCCCTTGGGTTCACAAATTCCTTTGGTTTATAATATTAAACCCTTAGGTTTATTTGGGTTCACCACTTGCTTTTGTTTATAATATTAAACCCCATCCATGATCAAATGTCACATTCTGACAAACATTGTATCAATATGAAAATCACCCATGGCTAGCCATGGTCATATTTGGTCCAACGTCGCATTGTGACAATAATTGTCTCAATGTTTAAATCAATTCCCTTGGGTTCACCAATTCCTTTGATTTATAATTTTTTGGGTAATGATTTTCCCTTGGGTTCACCAATTCCTTTGGTTGATAATATTAAACCCTTGGGTTTATTAGTTTTTTGGTTTATAATATGAATAATCAATCAATGTCATCCATGATCAAATGACACATTCTGACAAACATTGTCTCAATATGAAAATCACCCATTCTGACAAACATTATCTCAATATGAAAATCACCCATGGCCAACCATGGTCATAGTTGGTCCAATGTCGCCTTGTGACAACAATTGTCTCAATGTTTAAATCAATTCCCTTGGGTTCACCAATTCCTTTTGGTTTATAATTTGTTGGGTAATGGTTGTCCCTTGGGTTCACCTATTCCTTTGGTTTATAATATTAAACTCTTGAGTTTATTAGTTTTTTTGGTTTATAATATGAATAATCGATCAATGTATCAATATGAAAATCACCCATGGCCAACCATGGTCATACTTGGCCCAACGTCGCATTGTGACAATAATTGTCTCAATGTTTAAATCAATTCCCTTGGGTTCACCAATTCCTTTGGTTAAAAATTTTTGGGTAATGATTTTAGGTTGGGCTCACCATTTGCTTTGGCTTATAATATTAAACCCTTGCGTTTATTAGTTTTTTTGGTTTATAATATGAATAATCGATCAATGTCATCCATGATCAAATGACACATTATGAGAAACATTGTCTCAATATGAAAATCACCCATAGTAACCATGGTCATAGTTGGTCAGCGTCGCATTGTGACAACAATTGTCTCAATGTTTAAATCAATTCCCTTGGGTTCACCAATTCCTTTTGGTTTATAATTTGTTGGGTAATGGTTGCCCCTTGGGTTCACCAATTCCTTTGGTTTATAATATTAAACCCTTGAGTTTATTAATTTTTTTGGTTTATAATATGAATAATCGATCAATGTCATCCATGACCAAATGTCACATTCTGACAAACATTGTATCAATATGAAAATCACCCTTGGCCAACCATGGTCATAGTTGGTCCAACGTCGCATTGTGACAAAAATTGTCTGAATGTTTAAATCAATTCCCTTGGGTTCACCGATTCCTTTGGTTTATAATTTGTTGGGTGAAGGTTTTCCCTTGCGTTCACCAATTCCTTTGGTTTATAATATTAAACCCTTGTGTTTATTACTTCTTTTGGTTTATAATATGAATAATCGATCAATGTCTTCCATGATCAAATGTCACATTCTGACAAACATTGTCTCAATATGAAAATCACCAATGGCCAACCATGGTCATAGTTGGTCCTACGTCGCATTGTGACAACAATTGTCTCAATGTTTAAATCAATTCCCTTCGGTTCACCAATTCCTTTGGTTTATAAATTGTTGGGTAATGGTTTTCCCTTGGGTTCACCAATTCCTTTGGTTTATAATATGAATAATCGATCAATGTCGTCCATAATCAAATGTCACATTCTGACAAACATTGTATCAATATGAAAATCACCCATGGCCGACCATGGTCATACTTGGTCCAACGTCGCATTGTGACAACAATTGTCTCAATGTTTAAATCAATGCCCTTGGGTTCACCAATTCCTTTGGTTTATAATTTTTTGGGTAGTGATTTTCCCTTGGGTTCACCACTTTCTTTGGTTTATAATATTAAACCCTTGGGTTTATTAGTTCTTTTGGTTTATAATATAAATAATCGATCAATGTCATCCATGATCAAATGTCACATTCTGACAAACATTATCTCAATATGAAAATCACCCATGGCAAACCATGGTCATAGTTGGTCGAACGTCGCATTGTGACAACAATTGTCTCAATGTTTAAATCAATTCCCTTGGGTTCACCAATTCCTTTGGTTTATAATTTGTTGGGTAATGGTTGTCCCTTGGGTTCACCTATTCCTTTGGTTTATAATATTAAACCCTTGGGTTTATTAGCTCTTTTGGTTTATAATATGAATAATCGATCAATGTCATGCATGATCAAATGTCACATTCTGACAAACATTGTCTCAATATGAATATCACCCATGGCCAACCATGGTCATAGTTGGCCCAACGTCGCATTGTGACAATAATTGTCTCAATGTTTAAATCAATTCCCTTGGGTTCACCAATTCCTTTTCTTTATAATTTTTTGGGTAATGATTTTCCGTTGGGTTCACCACTTGCTTTGGTTTATAATATTAATCCCTTGGTTTTATTGGTTTTTTTGGTTTATAATATGAATAATCGATCAATGTCATCCATGATCAAATGACACATTATGAGAAACATTGTCTCAATATGAAAATCACCCATGGCCAACCATGGTCATAGTTTGTCCAACGTCGCATTGTGACAACAATTGTCTCAATGTTTAAATCAATTCCCTTGGGTTCACCAATTCCTTTTGGTTTATAATTTGTTGGGTAATGGTTGTCCCTTGGTTTCACCAATTCCTTTGGTTTATAATATTAAACCCTTGGGTTTATTAGTTCTTTTGGTTTATAATATGAATAATTGATCAATGTCATCCATGATCAAATGTGACATTCTGAAAAATATATTAATAAATATTTTTAATATATATTATTAATACTTATTATAATATAGAAAATATATAATATATTTTTGTATATATTAATAATATTATAAAATTACTAATATTCATTATAAATAAATATTCAAATATTTATTAATACTGATTATTTATAATATTATAATATTATTAATAATATATATTAATAGTATTATAATATTACTAATTATAATTATAAATAAATATTGAAATATTTATTAATAATGATTATTAGTAATATTATAATATTATAATATTTATTTAGTAATATAAATAATATTATAATATTACCAATAATTATTATTAAGAAATATTAGATTATAATGTTACTAATAATCATTATAAATATATTTCTAATATTTATTAATAATGATTATTAGTAATATTATAATATTATTAATAATATAACCAACTATGATATAATATATATTATCAATATATTATTAACCATCTATGATATTAATATATAAATAAATATTAAATTATTGTATATTATTAATATTATTTTTATATTAATATATATTATATATATTTCAAGTTAATTTATAGTATGTATATAGTTAATAATTTTAATATATTAATAAATAATTTTAATATATATTATTAATACTTATTATAATATTATTAATATATATAAAATATTTTTGTGATTTTAATCATAATTAATATGTTTAATATATTAATATTCTTATTAATATATAATATATATATTTTAAGTTAATATAATAAATTTATTATATATAATATTTATTTATTGATATATAAATTAATGGGATGGGTAGTGGATATAGGCCTATCGGCGTATATCAACCACATTGGTAAATGTGGTTGTAAATCTATTTTATATACGCCTATCGGCGTATATCAACCACATTAGTTTTTACTAATGTGGTTGTGCTAGTGTAAATAGTTTTAGGACCATCACTTCAGATCTCCTTTCCAACATTTCTGATCAAGCTTATGCTCCTGCAAACAAGGGATTCGCTGAAGGAACAGCTGAGGATTCTTCTATTGGACCCATTTATGGTCTGGTTCAGTGTTGGAGAGATATATCCATCAAGGACTGCAAATCTTGTTTGCAATTGGCAAGGACTAACCTCTACCAATGTTGTTCTATGAAGCAAGGAGCTCAAGCTTTGTTGGGAAGCTGCACAGCCCGATATGAAATATATCCCTTTTTTGACACTCCTAGTGCAGGAAGTAGCACTATTCCACCTCCACCTCCGCTCCGCGTCCTCCAGAACAAACCCTTCCACAGTAGCTGCCCAGACTACTCCAGAAAATGGAACTACACCCACCACGTCAGGTAATCTCTCTCTGCTGCATCTAGTTTTATGATTTCGCCTTTTCTGTATTATACAAATTTGATTGTAATTTCAATTCTTGCAAATAACAATACAATATATATTGATTGATAGGTTCCTCTTCAAAAACATTACCCATAATAATGGGGATTGTGGGAGGCGTGGTTCTAGCTCTAATGGTCTGTTTCTTTGCCATGTGGAAGAAATTGAAATGCCGAGTAACCCGTGCGAAGAATGAAGGTAAAATCCGCACTTTGGGTCTCTGTTTCGCACGACCAAACTTATGTTTATTGGAATTTAATTCCAATTGCTGCACAAAGCAGCAAGACAGCAAGTTTAATTGCTAATGGAAATTCAAAGGACAGCGGCAGCAACAACAGATCTCCACATTCGATCTTCACGCAACCAGTCTCCTCTGCACTTAACGATTCATCCACCAGCAATAAAGCCCTCACCAACCAACAAAGAAAAGTTTTAAATTACACGGCAAAGTCTTTGTTTTAATTTGAAAACTGAGCACTGTATAAAAGAAAAGCAGAGTTTAATTTTTGAATGCAGGAAGATAGGTTAGTTTAAAGTTCTTTTGTGTGGTCCCATGACCACGTCAGCAGTTCCACAGAACCACAATCCCCACCCCAAGTCAACCATTTTGAAGTCGGGCCGAGAACTCAAAACGGACCCGAAATGTTTATGAAGCGGATTTGAATCGATTTCGCGTCACAATCTTCCCTCCTTACGCCGAGCCCAAATTGGACCCGAAATGTTTATGAGGCGCATTTGATTGGGATTTCGTGTCACAAAAGGCTCTGACGTCAGCAGGCTCTTTTGTAACACGAAATTTGTTTGCATTTCAATTCAATCGATTTGGAATCCAACGAGTCCACCAGTGCCGTATGGTTTTAATGTTGACTTGGGGGCATACGTTATAACCATGTCACATTAGTTTAATGTTATGTTTTTTTTAAAGAAGTGAGATGGTAAGTTTTAACCATAGTCATATAGTATCAACGAATATAATATATATATTATAAACGATATGTTTATAACATATATATATATATATATATATATATATAGTTTTGTTTTTTGTTTAATTTTTGTTATGTGCGACATATAAAAGCCCGAAGGCTTATTTTTGTAAAGACAGTGTGATATATTTTACACAGCAGTGTTGTATTGTTTTTCGTTTTTTTTTTTAAACAGAGAGTGTTATTTTTGCACAGCAGTGCGTATTACAGAGAGACAGTGAATTTGTTTTATGCACTGCGTTTGTAGCAGTCATATTTTTGAAATCCCTCTCAGTGAGGAAGCATTGTAATAGTTTTTTTTTAAGGAATAGAAGTTTGCTTTCAAAGTGTTGAACTCTATCTCATGTCAAGAAATTTTTAATTTCTCTGTGTTAAAGAGGAGAGTATTACTGTCTCCATTGTTGTTCTGGAATTTTCAAATATTCCAACAATGTTATGTTATAAAATTAAATTCTTATTCACCCTTTTTGTGTCTACAGAGAAACACTTAGAAACGACCCAAAATCGACGCTACTGACGCAACGGCAAATTATCTTCACCCTAGAGGAACTCATAGAAGCAACGGATAATTTTGATGAGAACAAGAAGCTCAGAGGAGGAGGCTTTGGCACTGTATACAAGGTATGGTATTTATTTACCTCCTGTTACACTTAACAGATGAAATTGCATGACTTGACGAAGAAGAAGAGGGGTTTTTCCATGGGATGTTGATGGGGATTATTGTTTCAAGGAATAACGAGAGATGAAAAAGAAATATCAGTGAAGAAGTTGTCTGTAAAATCTGGACAAGGCAAACGAGAGTTTAGGAATGAAGTGAAGCTTGTGGCCAATGTTCAACACCGAAATCTAGTAAAGCTTCTTGGGTGTTGTGCCGAGGGACCGCAAAGGTTGCTCGTTTATGAGTATTTCCGAAATAAGAGTATTTGTTGGAAATAAATCTCAACCACCACGGTAAATGAACTAGCAGCAGCCATACCTCAGTTAATGTTTTGCAGGTTGCAGATTGCATGTGTATAGAAAGACAAGTTCTAAACAAAGGACAATTACCCATTCCGCAATATATTAAATAAGTCAAAGTCAAATAGAAGTTAATACATGGTTATTAAATGTGCATGGGCAAATATTTAATCCGTAAGTTATGTTTAGCTCATGCAAGTTCTGTAATGTCCAGTAAATGATGTCGGCCCATACTTTGTATTAAATTTGGTCTGTCATGAATTAAATGTGTTAGATATATATATGTTTAGTTTTTACATGTAATGTTAGAGTGAGTAGAGAGAGCATAGAGAAAAAAAGATAGAGAGTGTTGTGTAATGTGGTGGATGTAAGTCTGGAAAGACAAAAGGAGAAAATCGTGGAGTGAATTTTGGTGGGTGCATGAAAACAGTTTTTACTGTGTGTTACTGCGCAACCCTGGTGAATGTAAATCCAAGTAAGAAGTCTTATTTTACTTGTGAAGGAGCCGCAATCTCCATATGTTGATGTATTTCATGTGTTGAAGTTTTAATATAATGTTTGGTTAGTTGTGATATAGTTCTGGAATTTTCACGTATGTGTTTTACTGCAACACTCTGTTTTACTCTGTTTCACTGTGAGTAAAATTAGTTTAGAATATTTGCTCCTATCCATAGTTGCGATTTTAATCTTCGCCACTCTGTATTGAAAAGAATATTCATATGATTTGATTTCTGCAACTATATGGTATGGATTAAGTGAATTCCGCAACTCTGTGTAAACTTTAGTAATTGTGTTGTTTTGGTTAAAGTAACTTCCGCAACTGTGTGTGAACTTCATGTGTTGAGGGATAAGCATTACTCCCTATGTTCTTTTAATATTTCTAACATGGTATCGGAGTAGGTTTAAAATCTCAGTAAAATATAGTGTTTTTACTGAAGAAGCTAAAAGGAATTCTGAAATTGTGCGTGGAATGTATTCTCCAGCAGTGAGAAATTTTTCATGTAGTAAGAAAAGTTTTACAAAGTGAGAAATTTGTTTACACAATAAAAATGGCAGCAACAAGCACAAGCTTGACTAATCCACAAATACCACAGCTAAATGGAAAAAATTATGATTATTGGGCCATTACGATGAGAGCCCTGTTTGCTTCACAAGATATATGGGAGCTGGTGGAACAAGGTTTCCAAGAACCAGCAGATGCAGCAGCATTGGATGCTTTGACAGCAACAGAGAGAGATGTCTTGAGAGATAACAAGAAGAAGGACAACAAATCCCTCTTCTATCTCTTTCAAACAGTGCATGAGAGTATATTCCCAAGGATTGCAGCAGCAACAAGGTCTAAGGAGGCGTGGGATATTCTCAAGACAACCTATCAAGGCATGGAGAAGGTGAAGACAACAAAGCTACAAATGCTGAGGAGAGACTTTGAAACTCTCTGTATGAAAGAGTCTGATAACATAGACTCATTCTTCACACAAGTGATTGGGTTGGTTACCTAGATAAGGTCTCATGGAGAGACACTTGAGGAAAGAAGAATAGTGGAGAAAATCTTGAGAAGTCTACCCTCAAGATATGATGCCATAGTAGTGGCACTAGAAGAGATAAAGGATCTCTCACAATTTTCAGTAGATGAGCTTTGTGCATCCTTGATGTCTCATGAACATAGACTGAACAAAACAATGGACTCCTCATTGGAGCATGCATTCAAGACACAAATTTCTTTTGGTCGAGGTAGAGGTCGAAGAAGATCAAACTACCGAGGAAGAGGAAGAAGCCCACACAGAGGTGGAAGAAGCATCCCTGCAAGCACAAATGGAAGGGGTAGCAACCAGAATCAAAGCGAAGGCTCAAGTCAGAGTCAAGCACATGGAAAAAGGTATGACAAATCCCAAGTCCAATGTCATTATTGTAAAAAGTATGGACATTATGCAAATGAATGTAGAAAGAAACAAAATGACATGAATAATAGACAAAATGTAAATTTTGCAAAAGAAGATAAGAATCAGAGTAATGTGCTTCTAACATGTAATGTAGCACAATAAAAACAAGATGATGTTTGGTTTTTAGATTCAGGTTGTAGTAACCACATGACTGGAAACATGGCAATGTTTTCCAATCTTGATGAGAATTTGAAGTCTGAAGTGACAACGGGGACTGATAGCAAAGTCTCTGTCATGGGAAAAGGAAGAGTGTCAATATTGACAAGGAAGGGAGAAAATAAATTTGTGCCAGATGTATATTATGTACCTGGCCTGAAATGTAATCTTCTAAGCATTGGACAGCTCGTGAACAAGGGCTACAATGTGTTTTTTAAAAATGATGTGTCTACTATCATGGATATACCTCCAAGTAAAAGAGTCATTACTGAAGTGCATATGACAAAGAATATGATGTTTCCTCTCAAGTTTAGAACATACTTGAAGGAAGGAGGTGTGGTAGCAGCGGTCACACAAGAGGTCTTCCAAGAAGAAGTGAAAGACGAAAACTGGTTATGGCATTTGAGATTTGGACATCTCAATTTTGGAGGTTTGAACCTCTTGCATAGAAAAGGCATGGTAAAGGGATTACCACTCATAGAAAAACCAGACAGCCAATGTGAAGGATGCATCTTGGGCAAATAACACAGAGAAGCATTCCCAACAGGGAAGAGTATAAGGGAAAAAGCACCCTTGGAGATTGTCCACTCAGATTTATGTGAACCGATGCAAAAGCCATCTTTAGCTAGCAACCACTATGTTTTCACATTCATAGATGACTACACAAGGAAGACATGGGTCTATTTTCTAAAATAGAAAAGTGAAGTGTTTGGACAGTTCTGTCACTACAAAGCTCTTGTTGAGAAGCAGAGTGGGCACTATATCAAAGTGTTGAGAACTGACAGGGGTGGATAATATATCTCCAAATATTTCCTATGTTTCTGTAGGGAGAATGGCATACACAAGCAGTTCACCACAAGGTACACACCACAATAAAACGGTGTTGCAAAAAGGAAAAATAGGACCATCATGGACATGGTCAGAAGTATGTTAAAAGCAAAGCATTTTCCAAATGAGTATTGGGCTGAAGTTGTCAATTGTGCAGCGTATATTTTGAATAGATGCCCAACCAAATCTGTTATGAACATAATTTCGGAAGAAGCACGGATTGGAACAAAGCAGTTTGTCACTCACATGAAAGTATTTGGATGTGTGGCATATGCACATGTACCGGATCAACTAAGGAATAAATTGGACAGCAAGGGGGAGAAGTGTATCTTTGTTGGATACAGTGATGAGTCCAAGGCATATAAACTCTATAATCCATCCACCAAGAAAGTTATAATCAGCAGATATGTGCAGTTCATTGAAGAAGAAGCTTGGGATGGAAGCTTAGAGAAAACGGTGAATGTGAAGACATGTGTGTCTCACGAAGAGAAAGAGGAATTCATAGCAGCAAATAATTCCTCCACGGTAGTTCCTCCTCCACCTACACAAGCACAGCAGAGCACACCACAAGCTGGAAACAAAACAGCCTTGAGAAATCAAGGAAGTGCTTCTCCAAGCACACCACAGGGATCAGAAACTCCCTCGAGTTCAAGTGGAACTTCAAGCACACTAAGAATACCAAAATTCAAAAATATAAGTGAAATATATTAGCAAGATGAAGCTGATAGCAGCGCTGGTTTAAATTCATTATTTGCATTATTTTGTCATGTAGATGACCCAATCCATTTTGAAGATGCAGTCAAGGAAGATAAATGGGTTGCGGCAATGGATGAAGAGATAGAAGCAATAGAAAAGAATGACACATGGGAGTTAGTGGACCTCCCACAAGGTAAAGAAGTCATTGGAGTGAAATGGGTCTATAAGACCAAGAGCAATGCTGAAGGAGAGATCGAAAGGCACAAAGCAAGACTTGTTGTGAAAGGTTACAAGCAACAACATGGGAGAGACTATGCAGAAATATTTGCGCCAGTCGCGACGATGGAGACAGTGCATACAGTGTTGTCAATTGTAGCGCAACGGAAATGGAAAGTCTATCAGATGGACATAAAGTCAGCGTTCTTGAATGGAGTGTTGAAAGAGGAGGTGTATGTTGCGCAACCTCCTGGCTAGCAAATAGAAGGGCAAGAACACAAGGTGTGTAGGTTGCGGAAAGCTCTCTATTGGCTGAAGCAAGCACCGCATGCATGGTACAGCAGGATAGATGCTTACTTGCTAGACAATGGGTTTGACAAATGTGATGGTAAACCTACTCTCTACATCAAATAAAGTGACGGTAAGATTCTTATTGTCGTTTTGTATGTAGATGATTTGATTTTTACAGGCAGTGATGATTTTCTCATCGTTGATTTCAAAGCAGTGATGAAAAGTGAGTTTGAAATGACTGACTTGGGTTTATTAAGATACTTCTTGCGCATAGAAGTAAATCAAAATGAAAAGGGAATTTTTATTTCTCAAGCAAAGTATGTAGCAGAAATTTTGGAGAGGATTAATATGCAGAACAGCAAGCCATCACCAACTCCAACCGTCATGGGGTTGAAGTTGAGAAAGGAAGATTGCAGCAGCAATGTCAATCCGACATTATACAAGAGCATGGTGGGTAGCCTAATGTATTTGACCGCAACTAGGCCTAATATAATGTATGCAGTGAGTTTGGTGTCAAGGTTCATGGAGACACCTAAGGAGACACATTAGCAAGCAGCGAAAATCATTTTAAAGTATGTCAATGGAACAAAGGAGTATGGCATTTTTTACTCCGCAACAGATGATTTTAGGCTGATTGGTTACACTGACAGTGATTTAGCAGGAAGTGTTGATGACAGAAAGAGCACGTCATGATATGTTTTTCATTTTGGTTCGGGAGCCATTTCATGGTCTTCCAAGAAGCAGTCGATAGTGTCATTATCAACAGCAGAAGCTGAGTATGTCACCGCAACAGCAGCAGTGTGTCAAGCAGTTTGGATGAAAAGGATGTTGCGGGATTTATGTCATGAACAAGATGGATCAACCACTATTTTCCGCGATAACAGTTCAGCAATTGCACTATCAAAGAATTGTGTCTTTCACAAAAGGACAAAGGATATTTATGCCAAATATCATTTCATAAGAGAATTGGTTAATAATAGTGAGATTGTGTTGCAGCATTGCAGGTCAGAAGAACAATTTGCAGAAATCTTCACAAAGCAATTGCCACGTGAAAATTTTGTTTATCTCAGAGATTGTCTGGGAATGGTCAATGGCAGAAGTTGCGATTAAGGGGGAGTGTTGGAAATTAATCTCAGCCACCGCGGTAAATGAACTAGCAACAGCCATATCTAAGTTAATGTTTTGCAGGTTGCGGATTGCATGTGCAGAGAAGGACAAGTTTTGAGCAAGGGACAATTACCCATTCCTCAATAGATTAAATAAGTCAAATTTAAATAGAAGTTAATACATGGTTATTAAATGTGCATGGGAAAATATTTAATCCACAAGTTATGTTTAGCTCACGCAAGTTCTGTAATGTCCAGTAAATGATGTTTGCCCATACTTTGTATTAATTTTGGTCTGTCATGAATTAAATGTGTTAGATATATATGTGTTTAGTTTTTACATGTAATGTTAGAGTGATTAGAGAGAGCATAGAGCAAAAAATATAGAGAGTGTTGTGTAATGTGGCAGATGTAAGTCTGGAACGACAAGAGGAGAAAATCGTGGAGTGAATTTTGGTGGGTGCATGAAAACAGTTTTTATTGTGTGTTATTGCGCAACCCTAGTGAATGTAAATCCAAGTAAGAAGTCTTATTTTACTTGTGAAGAATCTGCAATCTCCATATGTTGATGTATTTCATGTGTTGAAGTTTTAATATAATTTTTGGTTAGTTGCGATATAGTTCTGGAATTTTCATGTATGCGTTTTACCGCAACACTCTGTTTTACTCTATTTCACCTTGAGTAAAATTAGTTGAGAATATTTTCTCCTCTCCATAGTTGCGATTTTAATCTCTTCCACTCTGTATTGAAAAGAAGATTCATATGATTTGATTTCCACAACTATATGGTATGGATTAAGTGAATTTTGCAACTCGGTGTAAACTTTAGTAATTGTGCTGTCTGGGTTAAAGTAACTTCCGCAACTGTGTGTGAACTCCGTGTGTTGAGGGAAAAGCATTACTCCCTCTGTTCTTTTAATATTTTTAATAGTCTTGACACCTTTCTGTTTGGTAAATCACTCTGTACTTTTTTTAGTTGAGATAAATATGATAAACCTTTTAATAAATTTAATGGCATTGATTATTTAAAAGTTTTCAAATTTGGTATTTTGGAAATACAGATGCAGAGAAGAAGAGCCATCTTGATTGGCATAAACGCTATAAAATCATAATGGGTATAGCTCGTGGTATTCTTTATCTTCACCAAGATTCACGTTTGCAAATCATTCATAGAGACATTAAAGCAAACAACATTTTGCTGGACGAGAGATTGAATGCGAAGATAGCAGATTTTGGGTTAGCAAGACTCTTTCCTGAAGACGAGACTCATATCCAAACTAGAGTTGCAGGGACATAGTAGGAATATTTCCCTCTAGCCTTCTCTAATTCAATTTATGAACAGTTCAAATTTATGCAATTTTTCAATTTAGCCACATTAAGAACCCTACTTATTTGGAGAAATTTTTCTTTGGAGTATGTAGTGGTTACATGGCACCAAAGTATGAAATGTGGGGGAAACTATCCGTAAAGGTTGATGCGTATATTTTTGGAGTGTTATTCCTTGAGATTGTGAGTGGAAGGAAAACCAGTGATGCAAGCTTTCCCCATGAAATGCCAAGCCTACTAGAATGGGTATGACTTCAATTTAGGGAAACTTTTTTGTTTGAGTAACCATGGTTTGAGATAATTAATCTGTTAACTGTGTATGCATTTGCCATGATGTCCCACAAGTGTGGAGATTATACGAGCGAGGGTGTCTTCTAGATATGATAGATTTGACATTGGCGCAAACAATGAGGCAGAAGCAAGATTTAAGATGCATTCAGGTTGCATTTCTATGCACGCAAGATGATGCAGGCCTACATCCAATTATGTCTAATGTTATATTGATGATCTCCAGCACTTCTGTGACATTAGCAAATCCAACAAAGCCTGCATTTGGGCAAAGTACTGAAAGTGGTTACGGAGGATCCAGAGCCAGCAGCTCTGGTAATGGGATTCATCATCAATTGTTGAGGCTTCCAATTATAGCAAAATACATATATTACAAAACTTCCAAAGCCTTAATATTATCAAGGCTAATAGTTTAACAACGGGGTTTTCATTACACCAAAACACAGATATTATTAAACTCCTAAATGGAGAATTTCTAAATCTTAACATTAGGATTACCTTGAGTGGGGAAATCCAACACCATCCCACATAATTCAATTAATTAATGGAATCTGGGTAAGACTTTGATACCATGTTAGAGATTTTTCAATACACCAACACCTACATGAAGAAACTTCCAAACCTGAGACACTATCTTGAGTAAGCGGTAGTCCCATGTTCCCAAATATATATTTAATCCATGTAATCAATTCCAAAAATGCACTGATTATATCCAACACCAATTAAAAATGCCAACACTGTAGCGCAACACCAATCATGGTAATTTGCCCCAAACTTTTATCATTGCTGTAGATTTGAAGGGTTCGTTGGGATTTTAATCCAATGTCACTATCTAAAATCTTGGGCTATTTGTACAGTTATTCATGCGGCCAATCATTTGTGAGGCACTGGAGTCTATTTTATAGCAATGTTATAGTGTAAGGTTGCCTCTTTCAAACATTTTTGGACAATTATATATCTCATAAAAGATGATATATGTGATTTATATTTTAAAGAAAAATTATGTTATTGGGAAGTAATTGTTTCCATTTATCATGGAAGGAGTGGTCAGAGTGAATTGTTTATCTTGTTATTTTAGGTTTTAAAATATTTGAATAGTTTTATATAATTATGAATTTTACTTTTTATTATAATATGTACTAAGTACAACTCAAAACATATTATCCTATATTAATAATCAATATGGGAGCGGATGTAAAAGAAAAAGGTAAGGTGATAGAAAATAGTCGTAGTCTAACCAACATAATAGCTTAGAATTTATCAGAATCTTGTTTACAGTTGTTAAACTTCAGTATTTTGGGTGCCCTGAAGGTTCTTGATAGTGTTGAATCCATTTTCACTATCAAAAATGCAATTCAAACACTCCAACTACCTGATTTTTTGATTTTTTTAAAACCAAATTCTGGCAAAAAGTTGTAGTTCAAACTATTCCATATGCTAGATAGAAAACTTCGAAAATATCTTACGAATGGTAAAAATCTAATTACAAAGGTTTATGTTTTGATGTCACACATCCAACTTTCTAAGTCACTTTACAAACGGTGGAGATTATTTTTTTTTAAATTTATCAGTCCCCTAATCAAATTACAATTACCATGTTCCAGGTGAAATGACACCCACAACTACGTCTCACTTTGAGATGATGTTGAGTTAACACCAAATTCGGGTGGAACCAACAAATCAGCCCAACTTAGGGATCCTTGTAATGCAGGGCGAACTTATTACTTTTCTTTGTTTCCTGTGAAGTGTCTGTTCACAAGTTATCAAGTTTGCTTCATAGGTTTCTGGCTGGTATATTTGGGTTCTAGAAGTGGAAGAAAGGAGAACCGTTCTTTTATATGGGCCTCTGGGTTGGGGTCTATGTTTTTTTTTCATGCAACTTTTATAGATTCTATTAGCAACAGGCAAGGTACTATGCTTCGAATTGGCCATTTAAATGATCTTTGGTCCTATCTTTTTATGAAAGCCATTGTCGATAGGAGGCAGAGTATTGTGTTGTGGTTTTGTCTAGGTTTTACATTGTTTTTCCATCTGGGTTATATAGTAGTTCTCCTTCAGATTTTTAAGATGAAACTTTGCCTTTCTCATAATTGCCTTTTTCTTATTGTCCCGACTCTATGTCATTTCTGGGTTTGTCTTTATATCCATGCTAATTTCAGGGGCGGTAAAATTTTTGGACTTCTGTATCTGTTAAGTCAAGAGAAGCATCATAAGCGTCCACAAGATGTTGTTGGTCAGAAGATAGGAAGATTAATTATTATACCTTTGTTCTTCCATTATACAGGCTCTTATATTTTTAATCCAGAGTTAATTCACAAAATTACACATTTCAACACAATGGTTAAGAGGCAAACGAGACAAACAGTGACTCAAATTAAAGAAAAATGGAAACAGAAGATGATAAACCCTGAAGCTAAGATTAGAAAGAGAGGCAGAAGACAAATCAAGAGGTCTTAGTGAATCTCTCGTCAGTATACTCCCTTGGGAATTCGTCTCAAGTTACGAAGGTAATTCATGGTTGGGAAAGAGAAACTCAAAGCTATGAGGAAGACAATGAAGCATAAGCAGAAATTCTGGGCTTTATTTCAGATCCTGGGAATACTAGAGGTCGTCTTTCACTGTTCAATCAAATATTCCATACTTATTGGATTATGAATGTCTTCTGGCTAAGGCTATCCAGAGTCTTTATCCACACAGCAAGAATCAAGAACCAAAATTGTTGGAATTGCTTCAGGATATGGATATTCAAATTCAACATATCAAGGTGACTCAGTATCAAGCAACGAACCATATTGGGAGAATTGAAGACCGTATTGGACGAATTGAGAATCAAATTCAACAGATGCAGCAAGCAGACATGCCAGGCTCTACGGCGAAGGACCCAGCTCCAATTGAGTCATCAGATGGATAGCATTTCACTTTAATCTTTACTTTTATATGCATAATGTTTTTTTGGACAGGGCTTTGGTTTTAAGTTGCTACTATGTAAATGGTTTAAATAGTGAACTAGCTAATGCGACGAGTAAAAGAATGAAACATTTTTAATTTTCACTGGCTTTTAATGCATTAAGGTGGCCAACAAACCTGGTTTCCTCCGGGGAGGTTGAGGTCACCAAATCACTATCTATTGTAACCTACTTCAAGAAGATAAATAGAAAATAGCAAAGTACTACCAAATTGACAAAAAAAAAAAACAAATCACCCTAACTTTAATCAAATCAGACCCAACTCTAATCAGTTTACCTTTACCATTATTCAAAATAATAATTAGTTAATTAATTCTTCATTTATATTATTTTATGTATATAGTTATTTATTACTTAATTATATCAATATAGATTTATTTTAACTTTTAATTTATTAAGTATTGAGAGATTAAATTTCCCAAGATTTAAATTTGAGTATAAAGTTTTACTAAAAATTTAGATTTTGAGAAATTTGATTCCTCTTTACACATATAAATTTAGAATTAAGATAAATTTATATTGATTTTTATTACTATTATTTATATTTATATAAAACTTTAAGTTTTCATATATAAAAATATTCTTATTTTCAATTTTGTTAATATGCCTATAATTAAAAGTTATATATATATTATTTTGTATAAAAATATAATTAACAATAAATTTATCTATTAACCACTATTAATTTAATATTGATTAACATAATTTATAATGTTTAACTTGAAACTGATATCCACTTTCTACATTTAATAGGTTTTTCCCCTATGCATCTATATCTCGACGGTTTTCACCATTGATTTTGCTCCCAGCTGTCACACCCAATCCTCATCGTTGAGCAGTGGCAAGACTACGGGGCGTATCACATATCGATTTCTTCACTCTGTAATATAATTCCAGGCTTTAGATTTCCTATCTAAACTCAGCCCATCGTGATTTTATTTTCTGAGACTACGGGGCATGTCACATATCGATTTCTTCACCCCAGGCTCTTAGATTTCCTATCTAAACTCAGCCCATCGTGATTTTATTTTTTGCGTGTCATCGAAGGTACGTCTAAACACCTCACGCTGGTAGACGATTCGAAAGGTCGTGGGTCTCTTTTATGAGGTTCGCATTTATGTAGGGCCGCATTCACCGAGCATTCCAATCTGGTTTGGTTTTCTTGCGTAGATACCTCCGTGAGTATGATGGTCCATGAACAGTCGAGAACCCTACCAGCATGAAGGTAATGTGAAGTACGTGAGCCAATGGAAATGAGACAATGTATACGTATATTTGTATTTGAAGAGATTTTATTTCTCTTCAAATTTGGTAGGTTTTTAAAATGGTTTTAGGTTGGTTTAATTTTTTATTTAAATATGTTATATTTCACATGAATGTCATGAGTTAATGCTATTAGTTCTCATAAACTTATAATAATTTATAAAAATTAATAAAAATAGTATTTTTAATTTAATTTAATTTTGACAAACTTAAAATGTTTGGAGGACATGACATTACATTCAATATCTCTACTATATTTGATTGGAGAGTGCCCAAGCAAAATACACTTTCTTTTTCACTTACCCAACACACACACACACACACACATATATATAAATTAATAGGAGAAATGGTTCTCTTCTGAGTATTTTTTCTAGTCAATTTTGTTGAAATTCTAGTATAGATTTTTAAATATTACATGTTCAAGTTGTTTAATTTGCAAAGATCAAGTGTGAAATGGTTCTCTTCCAAGTAATTTTTCTTGTCAAATTTGTTAAAACTTTAGTATATATTTTTAAATATTATATGTTTAAGTTGTTTAATTTGCAACGATCAAGGGTGAAATGGTTCTCTTTCTTGTCAATTTTGCTGAAATTATGGTATAGATTTTTAGATATTACATGTTTAAGTTGTTTAATTTGCAAATATCAAGTGTTTATAAGGTTTAGCCTATTCTAAAGAGCCCAGAAATTAGCGTGGGAAATAATGGAAATTTTGGTAAGATTATGACAAAATCTGACATAAAATTTTGAAAATCTAGGTTACAATTGTCAAACTTCAAGATTTTTGGTGCCCAAGGGGTTCTTGATGGTGCTTAATCCATTTCCACCATAAAAGAGCGATTCAAACAATCCAACATTCTAAATTTTTGAATTTTTTTTACATGAGAAATTAGACAAAGCCATAAAATTTTACAGGGCATTGAATTTATTTATGCATTCAAAAATGTATTTTAAATAACAAGGATTCTCAATCTTGTTAGAAATTGTATTTATCGCTTAAAAAACATTTTGTTTATTAATTAGACTATACCCCTCTCTATATTAAAAACACTTTCGCTCTTGTAATGGAAATTTCATAGCTCTAAAAAGCCTTTGGACTATCACTTCAAATGAAATTGAAGTTATGATCTAAAGTACATAACGTAGGGAAATCGTTGATTACATTGGGGAAAGTCACCACTGATTGGGAGGCTTTGCAAATGGATTAGGTGGATAAGAAGGGTGGTGAGACTCAAATGATCAAACGCATGCATACATAAACCTCACATACCACTTCCACACAAAGAAAAGAGATGGATTTGCGTAGTGGAAGCAAGGACCTTACAGTCCCATCTATCATGCTTATGAGATTGCTACATGGGACACTATTGTCTAGTGGCAAACCACCTGGGAGGCCACCTGATTCAGATCTTGTGGGAGATCTCTCACAACATGATGCTCCAAGCACAGATCTAGGAGGGATGGGAGCATTAGAAGACAATGATACAACGCTGGGAGTCTTGGGTAGGCTCAAGGAGGAGGGAGATGTTCTCTCAACATCATCATTACCCACTCTCATTTCAGATTCTGCATTGTGGGAGGAGATGCATGGAAGGAATGGCCTTCCAACTTATACCTTTGGCATGGGAGATGTCAAGGAGGAGAACAACCATATGAAATACATTTCTATTGATAGATCATCAGCGTTGTCACTATGGGAGATTGATCCATATTGGAAATCCCAACTGTTGGTGGATTACTCCAAGGATATTCACACATGCATGATACTTGATGACCAGCTACATGAAGAGGGCTATCTAGTCCATGAAGGAGTCATCTATTATCATGGTAGGATCTTCTTGTCTAGAGCCTCCAAGCTCAAGGAGAAGTTACTACAAAGGGCCTATGAAGAGTTATGTTTCAGCCGTACATACTCCATGAGATTCTACAACATCATCATGAGGAGCTATACTTGGAAGGGCTTTGAAGGAGAACCATATCAGCATTTTCAAAGATGCATGTACCATGTGGGGATGGGGCAGCAACATAACTCTATGGAAGAGTTAATTCAACCATCTCTTTCTCTTTTTGAGGAAGGGGATAGATCTATGCACCGCTCCATTTGTTTAAGGAGAAATTTTGGTGAAGAACATGCTCATGTAAATAATGTTTTATTTGATTATTTTTTGCATTCTTTCACCATGTATATGGAGGCCATGACTCCAAGGAGGAGTATTCTACCTTATAAACTTCATGGCCAACTTTGGGCCATGAAAATGTATGAACATGGCCACTCCCTTGGTGGACAAAGGGATATTTTGTTTCATAATGGGTGCATTCCTAAGGAACCAAATATATCTCACACTTTCAACCATGGTGAGATGACTTGGACAGCAAGTAAGTGGTGGAAAAACCACTTACCACATCTTGATCTGATGCAGGCAGGAGATGCACTGCGCTGGTTCCACACGTGGGACTATGAACCACCTCCATATGCAGATATTTTGGTTTGTATGTATTTGATTTTTATCCCATATATTGATTATGTACTTGTACTTTTTATGGGATGGATTATTTACATCTCATGAAAACTTTGGAGGAGCAATTCATGGAGGGCTAGATTGGTGAATACTTAGCTTATGGAGGTAGCTTATCACATGTTGGTGTCACCAATGGAGGAGGAGAAGAGTTACAACACTCACCTTATTAGTTTCTTGAGGACAAGAAAAATTTGGGAGGGGAGGACTGTAATAGTCCCAATTAGTCATGAGCTAATTGGAATATTCATTTTTGTTTTATTTCTTTTTTTAAAGTATAAAAGTGTAAAGGAGGTCCATAATACTCCTAAATAATGAATAAATCAATGCCAAATGTAAAAAGGTTGAATCTTGGCTGCTAAATCAAGCACCCTTAAGTGTGGAAGGGGCTGGACATTTTGACTGGGTCAACCATGACCAAATCTACAACGTTGTCTTGGAGGAGTGGCCATCAATGAGGCACATCACAGTTTTAGATGGAGATGCCTTGTGTGAAAGGAGTGATCTCATTGGATGTGGTTTAGGGTTTTCAAGCTCTTAACTTATAAAAGGAAGAGGTTGGCAACATCAGAAGGTTGATGGTTATTATATTTCTAAATATATTGTCTGTTTAGACATATATCATTCTCTTGTTTTTTAGATGAGAATTAATGATGTTTAGTATTGCGTGTTCCTGGTCGAGAATCCCACTTCTTCCCATTGAGTAGCTCTTGGGAGAGTTTGCATTGTATTGTCCACTATCTGGCTGAAAGCCAAGATTTTTCTTTCAACTACAACATAGATCTTGTTGAGGGTTTGGTTGTCTTTGCAAGCTGCAGCAAGTGGAGGCTAGATCTTTTCAGATCTAGGCCATTTTAGTGCTCCTTTTCAGTGGAGGAGACTTATATTCCATTGGGAGGAGAGTATTGGATGTCTTGAGCTTCATTTTCTGATCTTGGCATGTGGCCAACCACATTTCGATCCCTACAGTGTTGTTTTACTTCTGGATCTGCATTATTCCTGTAGGTGTAGTTGTAGGGTGTTTTGGCACACCATCTGGAGAGTTGGTTTTCAAGTGTTGGGGATCTACCCTTCACTTTGGAGATCCATTAGAGGAGATCATTCTCTTGTTTATATCAGATCAGATCCAGTTCCAGATATGAATATTCCTGCAGATCTGCTATCTTAAAACTCAGATCTACAAGTTGTACATGGTGTAATGCTAAAAACCCCAAGGGGATTCTGAAAAAGAGCCTATATAGTGTATGGATCTGTTATAGATCTAAATTTTCACGCACTTATTTGCTCTAGATCTAAATTTTAATCTACAACTGTTGCAGACCAATAAAATAACATTGTAAGGCTTTTTCCAGTCTTAATACATGGTTGCAACACCTCATTTTGAGGATTTTCTTCTATTGGAGACTTCTATTTCCTGTTATACATCTTATGGGCCATCTTGTACATCTATTTTGTTGTGGTAAATGGAAATGAAGGGTCTCCATATTGGCCTCCTGCTTTATCTATGATGATCTGCGTTATTTTTTTGCTATTCTGTATTGTATTGCTGCATTCCCCATTTGGGAATACTACATGGTGTTTACCCTCCTATTATATTCATTACATTTGTCCCACTATGGTCATTCTCTAACCTAGGCTTGAAAGGTATAAATTTTTTGGCTCAACTAGCTCTGATTATAGCTAACCACAACACTAAGCGAGTCCACAATATCATGATTGAAATGAGAGAATATGAAGCCAGAAACTTGGACCCTTGTTAGTGGAAAATTTATTCCCAAAAATAGCACTAAAATTTGGCTTGAAATTCATGGTAAAATGTATAAATGCTCAGTTGGGTTTAGGAAATATCATTCTACTCTGGACCAGTTTACTACTCTTAGGATAATTACAGATGAATTTTGCAATAATAAAAATGATCTCTTTTGTTTTTTGTTGAATTTAGAAAATATTTCAACATTGTTCCTAGGACAAAGCTATGGAAGAGGCTAGAATAGATAATGGTTCCTATCGAGTTGAGTTTTGTTGTTACAATATTGTACAAGAATATTCCTTCCAAGCTTAGGAACACTGGGGGTTTGTCAAAAGAAATTAAATGAAATATTGAATTCAAGCAATTTATATGATAAATATCACAAATGATACATTCATATATGACAAAATATACTTGGAAGAAACACCTTCATACATATATCTAGGAATCAACATCCATTATGAGCTCGATTGGAATTATAACATTGCAAAAAGGATAAATGATTCAGCCATTCCTCACCCCCATAGATTTTGCGGCAACCCATGCAATGTCAAGACAACTACATGAAAAGCCCCCCAAACCCATGAATAAGGTTCCCATTTTCTAAAGCATGATTCCATAGAGAATCGAGATCGACACCGACATCCCAAATGCATAAAAGAAATAATACCCCACCAGGATTGCAGAAACGTAGGACATATAACATCCCATACTGACAGTTCCATTGAATTGTATAAACTAGAATTCTACCAGCTATCTCCACGTTCTCTTGACTGAAGGACCAGAAGGAGAACGTCACATACCCCGTGTTTTCTGAGCTGCAGAAGCCAACGAAGTTCCTCTGCCGAGCACTCCTGCTTGCAACCTTCCAACAACATGCTACAATATGAATGCAACGTTGCAGGAGCCAGAACCCACTTACTTCATCAAACCACCTCTTTTGCCACCTGAATTCCAAAATGCTTTGATGATGACATGTGCCTTTCACATGCGCACACACGACCATTACCGTATTGTGTCCTACTCCATCTGTTGTCGATCTGACCAACCTCTTGTCCTACATGCATCATCTTAATTACCATAATCATGATCCCCATTAGGATCCTCAAACATATCGTTCCCCGATTGGGGTATTATTATTATTATTATTATGATTATAATTATTTATAAAAATTAATTAATATATAAGCTAAACATATATACATTTAAAAAAACATAGAATGATACTCTTAACCATGGAGTTTTACTCCCACTCTAACATAGAGATTCTTAGTATATAAATAGGTTTTGTTACAATACCATGGGTTATCAATGACACATGTCAAAGAAAACAAATCTCACTTCATATGACACTAGTTCATATGCCATTTTTTCAATTAATCAATTTAATTAAACGATAAAAAATTGCATAGCTAATTTTAAGATAAATTTCAACCTTTGATTTGTGTATATTAATATGAGTATTCTAGAATATTCCATGGTGGTTAAATCCCTACCATCCACTTAATAATTATTAATAACTAAATTAAAATTTTGGAATCCCTACTTCAAAATAGATACGCTTATGGTCATAATAATTATTACCTTTGATTTGTGTATACTAATATGTGTATTCTAGAATATTCCATAAATTCGACCAATGATGACACATGAAAACTCGTACCAGGGGAATCTGAGTGTCTTTCATTTATTCTCACAATTTCCAATTGTAGTTTTTATTTAGTGCAAGATTTTGAAGGTGCACAATTTATCTTTGGGGCGGTGTTTTCTTACACTTAGATCTTGCTTTATTTGGTGCTTTAGATCTTGCTATGGGGATGAAGGAACCAATACCAAAGCAGAGGTTATTGCTTTATGGGATTGTTGTTTTTTTCCAGGCACACTAATTTGGAACAAATTATCATCTGTGGTGATGCAAAGATAAATATTGATTGGATTAGTGATAGAGCTAGGTTCGGTGCATTGTTGTTGTAAAACTGGATGCAACGCATAAGAATCGAAAAAAATTCTTTTTGCATCATCTCTTTCACTCATGTCTATAGAGAACTAAATGTTACATTACACTCCTTATCAAAGAGAGGCATTATTGTCGTGCCATGATCTATATATTATTTCTTTCTACAAAATGGTGTCAGGATGGATGAGGGCCCCATTCCATTCGACTGATTTGTTCCTTTGTTCTTCTTCACAATTTTGGCTCTACACTTTTAGACAGTTTGATTTTATTTTTATTAGGATTGTTGATGCGACATTTTAGATATGAATGTCTTTCGAACTATCGTTACAATGCAATTGTGTTTTGTTATAGGATTTCAAGTGATCATATTGTTGATTAGAGCATTTACATGTTTTTCACCAAATGTGGCAATTTATTTATGCTCTATTAATTAAGAACTGATGAAAGACAATTTGACTATCTACTCGTTTTCATAATATGAATATCAATGTTTTTTCATTCTAAAAAAAATCTAGAATATTCCAAGGAGGTTAAATCCCTACCACCCACTTAATAACTATTAATAACTCAGTTAAAATTTTGGAAGCCCTATTTCAAAATAGACACACCCATGGGGTAATAATTGTGAGGAGGATGGTAAGGATTTAACCTCCACATAATATTCCAAAATATTTTTGAACAATATTCAAAAGTAAAACATTGATATGTAGCTTAAGAGATGTACTTTTTTTCCCCTCTAATTAAATTGGTTAATTAAAAAATTATCATATAAACATGTGTCATATGAAAGTGATTTATGTTTTTTTGGGGAATGTGGTACTAGTAAATCATGATATGCATCCATGATATTGTATCATCCCATATACAAGTTAAGAATCCTCATGATAAGGGTGAGAATTAATTTTCATGAATACAAATCTTGTTACATGATTTTTTGAAGTATATCTATATATGTTTAACTCATGGGTTTATTTTTATCATTAATTTAATATTATAATTTAAAACAAAATTATACTTTAGTTAATTTTATGATTTATTTATTTATTTTGGTAATGTGAAATTTATTATTGGGTAAATGTTTTGAGATTTATAGGAATTTACTAGCCATTTAACTTATGTATTTGTCCTAATTGTGAGATGGATGGTAAGGATTTAACCTCCATAGAACATTCTAGAATATTCTTAATAGTAGTCACAAATCAATTGAGATCTATATCAAAATTAGTTATGCCTTTGAGATTTATTGCATAAGTAGTTATGTCTTTTTTACTCATTTAATTAAATAAATTAATTAAAAAATTTCATATGAATAAGTGATATATAGAATGAATTATGATTTTTTAGGCATGTGGTATTGGTAAGCCATGGCATTGTAACAAAACTTTTTTACAAGTTAAATATCTTAATAACAAAATTGAGAAAATTTTCATAATTAAAAATTTTGTTTTATATATATAATTCATATATATATATTTTTTTTAATTTATAATAATAACCATAAAAAACATGAATACGATATATCTGGAAAACACCACTACACAAAATATTGTTCACAAAAGCCTAAAATCTACAATAACTATAATAATAAATTTATATTGATAATATAATTTAGTTAGTTTCTATAATTTAAATAATATGATAATACAAGACCATGTTTTTAGATTTATAATAAATTGATATCTAGGTATTCATCAACCATTTACTGTCCATAAAATGATACTATGAATAACAAGAAAATGTGAACCATAAACGTTTCATTTCAAAGTCAAACAAATATCATTAAAAGAGAATAAGACTGAAAAGACATTAAAAGAGAACAAGGTTGAAACCTAGGCATTTCATTTCACCCTCAAATAGCATTAAATCGAGGGCTGTCGCTTATCGTTATGGTTGATTGACTCTCAAAGTAAAATGCATTAAAAGAGAATAAACGTGAAATGTAACCATTTCATTCCGAAGTCAAGTATCATTAAAGAAACTACTTAAATAATTGAGATTGGAGGTTTTCATTAAAGAAACTACAATAATTGAGATTAAGGGTTATCGTTTATGGTTTTTTTAAGATAAGGAACAACAACTTTCTCAGGTGTATGTAACAGTTTGTAAGTCATATATATTATTTTGGTAACGATATTCGTCTAGCATTGGAGGTTTTATCTTTGGAAGGTCTATTTTTCTAACTTGATCATGAAGGACAATAGACAATACTATATCTTTCTAACTTGATCATGACAGGAAATAAACAATCCTATTTGTAATCTCCAAAAAATATCACAAGTTCAGAGGATTATCATTTGGATTATCGTTTATAGTAATGGTTGATTCATTATAGCAAGAAAGTCTCCTCCTGACTGGAAGAGGGAAGTTTCCTCTCCACGGACTTTTCAATCGATCGTTTATAGAAATGGTTGATTGACTATAGCAAGCAAGTCTCCTCCTGACTAGAAGAGGGAAGTTTCCTCTCCACGGACTTTTCAATCGCTGGGCACCACTCGTCACAGCCATTTATTTGAAAGAATGAGAGAGAATGGAGAGAGAGAGTGGTTCTGCAACTTTGAACTTTAAAAATTTGAGGACCTATATACCCTCATCTGGTCTCGGCATTTTATTTTAAGTACTGGACATTTTATTTTAAGTACAGTTTGCATTTAACTTATTTACCCACCCCATCGAAACCAACTCGGCTCTCCCAGAAGACCCAAGTTTTGCAGAGATTGAATTCAATTTCAATTGCATACATACAAAAGCCCAAATGGCTCGTGGAAGTTTATTTTTGTGTATGTCGAAATAGTTTCAGATTTCTTCCAAACGACTGTTCTAATTCAGTCCTTTCCAACTTTATAATTCCAAATCCCCATTCTCATTCAAATCCTTGCTTGTTTTGTCACAAAACTCTAACTCCCCCAATTTATTGCAACCTATATTCCATATTCATCAGAATCCTTGACACAGCTTGCCACTTCGAAGATCATGAGACTATACTTAGATGCTTTATATTCTGCTAATTATAACAAACAGGTTACTATTCTCTTTCATTTCATTGGCTTACTATTCATTAGCAGTTTTCCTTCAGTTATATCAGAGTTGCGGTCATATAAATGCAATAATACTTCTACTTACGCTGATGGAAGCACATTTTCCAACAATTTGAAGAGGGTAATGGACGATCTGGTGAAGAACGCACCTCAAACAGGGTTCAACACTTCTTCTTAAGGACAGAGTTCCAACAGAATCTATGGCCTCCTGCAGTGCATAGGTAACATATCTAAACTAGCATAATCACATTGGTAAATGTGATTGATATACGCCGATAGACTTATATGAAATAGATTTACAACCACATTCACCAATGTGGTTGATATACGTCAATAGGCCTATATCCCCTACCCACCACATATATTTCACCAAAATAAATATTATATATTTATGATTAAAATCACCAAAATATTTTATATATTTACTTATAATATATTAATAATATTAACTATATGCATACTATATATTAACTTAATATATATATATATATATATATATATATATATATATATATATATATATAAAAGAATATAAAATATTCGAATATATAATATTATATTATTCAATAGTAAAATATATAATAAAAATATATTATTAAATTATTTCAATACATTAATAGTTTTAACTCAATCTATAATATAATTCTACTATAACATAATAATAATATTTTATTAATATTATAATAAGTTTATATTTTTTACCAATATCTCAAGATATTATTAATATTTTACACCAAAAGAACTAATAAACCCAAGGGTTTAATATTATAAACCAAAGTAATTGGTGAAGCAAAGGATAAATATTAATATTATAAACCAAGAAATAAAAAAACCCTAAGAATAAATAATTTAATCTCAAGAGATTAAAAAACCCTCATAAATAATAATACTTTAAACCCAAAAACATAAGAAAGTAATAAACTCTAAGAATTAATATATTAAATTAACTAGATTAATAAAGCATATGAAATAATATTTAAAAACAAAAAACCTAAGAACAAATAAACCCAAGGGTTTAATATTATAAACCAAAGTAATTGGTGAAGCAAGGGATAAATAATAATATTATAAACCAAGAAATTAAAAAAAAAACCCTAAGAATAAATAATTTAATCTCAAGACATTAAAAAACCCTCAGAAATAATACTTTAAACCCAAAAACATAAGAAAGTAATAAACTCTAAGAATTAATATATTAAGCTCAAGAGATTGATAAAGCATATGAAATAATATTTACAAACGAAAAACCTAATAAATTAGTAAACCCTAACAATTAATATTTTAAACTCAAGATATTAATAAACCCAAGAGATTATTAATAATACAAACCAAAAGAACTCATAAACCGAAGGTTTAAATATTATAAACCAAAGGAATTGGTGAACCCAAGGGATAAATATTATAAACATAAGAGATAATAATTAAAAACACAAGAGATTAATAAACCCTAAGAATTGATATTTTAAACTAAAAAACCTAATAAATTAATAAACCATAAGAATCAGTATTTTAAACATAAGATATTAATAAACCAATGGGATTATTAACATTATAAACCAAAAGAGCTAATAAACCCAAAGGTTTAATATTATAAACCAAAGGAATCAGTGAACTCAGGGGATAAATATTATAAACCTAAGGGATCAATATTAAAAACAATAGAGATTAATAAACCCTAAGAATTAATATTTTAAACTGAAAAATTTAAGAAATTAATAAAGCCTAAGAATTAATATTTTAAACTCAAGAGATTAAAAACCCAATGTGTGATTAACATTATAAACCAGAAGAACTAATAAACTCAAGGGTTTAATATTATAAACCAAATGAATCAGTGAACCCAAGGGATAAATATTAAAAACCTAAGAGATCAATAAGGCTAAGGACAATATTAAAAACAAAAGAGATTAATAAAACCTAATAATTAGTATTTTAAAATAAAAAACATAAGAAATTAAAAAACCCTATGAAATAATATTTTAAACTCAATAGATTAATAAACCCAAGGAGTTATTAATATTATAAAACCAAAGAACTAGTAAACCCAAGGGTTTAATATTATAAACCAAAGGAATTGGGGAGCCCAAGGATAAATAGTTTAAACATAAGGGATGAATAAGGCCAACTCATCAATATTAAAAACACAAGAGATTAATAAACCCTAATAATTAATATTTGAAAATCAAAAACCTAAAAAATTAATAAACCCTAAGAAATAATATTTTTAACTGAAGAGATTAATAAACTCAACGGCTTATTAATGTTGTAAATCAAAATAAGTAATATTATAAACCAAATGAATTATTAAAATTATAAAGGTAAGGAACAAATAAACACAAGCATTTAATATTATACACCCATGAAATTACTAAACCCAATGGAAAAAAGTTATAAACCTAAGGGATAAATATTAATATTATAAAAGAAGAAATTCATAAACCCTAAGAAGTAATATTTTAAACTCAAGAGAGTAATATACCCTAATAATAAATAGTTTAAACCCAAAAACCATAGTATTTAATATTTTAAACTCAAGAGATTAGTAAACCCGATGGATTATTAATAATATAAACCAAAAGAAATAACAAACCAAGGGTTTAATATTATAAACCAAAGAAATTGGTGAACCCCAGGGAAAATTATTAAAAACATAAAGGATCAATAAGGCCAACGGATCAATATTAAAAACACAAGAGAGTAACAAACCCTAAGAATAATATTTTAAATTCAAAAACCTAAGAAATTAATAAACCATAAGACTCAATATTTTAAAATCAAGTAATTAATAAACACAAGGGATTATTAATATTATAAACCAAAGGAATTTGAGAACCCAAGGGGAAAATATTAAAAACATAAGAGATCAACAAGGCCAAGAGAAACGTATAAAAAACAAAAAAGATTAGTAAAGGCTAGGAATAAATATTTTAAATGCAAATGAATGAGAAACTCACATGATTAATAAAGAAATTAATAAATCTTAGGAATCAATTTTATAAATAAAAATCTTTGATAAAGTCACATGATTATTAATATTATAAACCGAGGGGGATAAACATGGTTTACCATGCTTGATTTAAACATTGAGACAATTGTTGTCACAATGTGACGTTGGACCAACTATGACGATGGCTGGCCATGGTCGATTTTCATATTGAGACAATATTTGTCAGAATGTGACATTTGATCATGGATGACATTGATCGACTATGGATAATGCTAATTAACAATGGTTTCCCATGGTTGATTTTCATATTGAGTCAGTGTTTTTCATAATGTGAAATTGGACCATGCATTTGCATTAAACTCTAGGACTAATATTTAAACCCCAATATTTGGATTTAATAAACTGAAGGGAATAATATTACGAACCAAAAGAATCCGAAAAATAAAGGGATCAATATTAAAAACACAAGGGAGTAACGAACCCTAAGAATAAATATTTTAAATTCAAAAACCTAAGAAATTAATAAACCATAAGAATCAATATTTTAAAATCAACTAATTAATAAACCAATGGTTTAATATTATAAACCAAAGAAATTGGTGAACCCAAGGGAAAATTATTAAAAACATAAGGGATCAATAAGGCCAACGATTAATATTAAAAACACAAGAGAGTAACAAACCCTAAGAATAAATATTTTAAATTAAAAAACCTAAGAAATTAATAAACCATAAGAATCGATATTTTAAAATCAACTAATTAATAAACACAAGGGATTATTAATATTATAAACCAAAAGAACTAATAAACCCAAGTGTTTAATATTATAAACCAAAGGAATTGGGGAACCCAAGGGCAAAATATTAAAAACATAAGAGATCAACAAGGCCAAGGGATACATATAAAAAACAAAAAAGATTAGTAAAGGCTAGGAATAAATATTTTGAATGCAAATGAATGAGAAACTCACATGACTAATAAAGAAATTAATAAATCTTAGGAATCAATTTTATAAATAAAAATCTTTGATAAAGTCACATGATTATTAATATTATAAACCGAGGGCAATAAACATGGTTTACCATGCTTGATTTAAACATTGAGACAATTGTTGTCACAATGCGACGTTGGACTAACTATGACCATGGTTGACCATGGGCTATTTTCATATTGAGACAATATTTGTCAGAATGTGACATTTGATCATGGATGACATTGATCGACTATGGCTAATACTAATTAACAATTGTTTCCCATGGTTGATTTTCATATTGAGTTAGTGTTTTTCATCATGTGAAATTGAACCATGTAGTATTAAACTCTAAGACTAATATTTAAACCCCAATATTTGGATTTAATAAACTGAAGGGAATAATATTACGAACCGAAAGAATCCGAAAAATTAAGGGATCAATAAGGCCAAGGGATCAATATTAAAAACACAAGAGAGTAACGAACCGTAAGAATAAATATTTTGAATTCAAAAACCTAAGAAATTAATAAACCATAAGAATCAATATTTTAAAATCAACTAATTAATAAACCAAGGGTTCGATATTATAAACCAAAGAATTTGGTGAACCCAATGGAGAACTATTAAAAACATAAGGGATCAATAAGGCCAACGATTAAATATTAAAAATACAAGAGAGTAACAAACCCTAAGAATAAGTGTTTTAAATTAAAAAATCTAAGAAATTAATAAACAGTAAGAATCAATATTTTAAAATCAACTAAGTAATAAATACAAGGGATTAATATTATAAACCAAAGGTAAATAAACTCCAAGACAAATAATTTAAACCCTAATATAGATATTGTAAACCTTAGAATTATCATGGTTGACCATTGTTGATTTTCATATTTATACAACCAAGGGGATTAATACTATAAGCCCAAGGTTTATAAAGCCTAAGATAAATATTATAACCCATAAAATAAACACTGTTTACTATGGTTTACCACAATTGATTTTCATATTGAGACAATCTTTGTCAAAATGCGACGTTGGACCATGGTTGACATGGTTGATTTTCATATTGAGACAATCTTTGTCACAATGTGACATTGGAGGATGCTTGACCATGATTGACCATGGTCAACGACAATTGCCAATGGTTTACCATTGTTGACCACGGTTAATGATTGTTGAAAATGGTTCATTTTCATATTGAGACAATCTTTGTCACAATGAGATGTTGGACCATGATTGATCAAGGTTGACCATGATGATAAACCCAAGGGATTTCTATTAAACTCTAGGAATAAACCTAATTGTTAAACCCAAGGGATTTTTATTAAACCGAAGGACTAATAAGCCCAAGGGATTTTTATTAAACCCTTAGATTAATAACCCCGAGGGATTTTTATTAAACTGGAGGACTACTATTATAAACCCTATGAATAAACCCAATGGTTTAGCATTGTTGATCATGGTTGACTATGGTTTTCCATGGTTGATTTTCATATTTAGAAAATCTTCGTCATAATATGACATTGTACCACAACTAACCATAATTATAAACCAAAGGGATTTATATTTAAACCTATGAATAATATTATAAACTCTATGAATAATATTCTACCCTTTGTATATGAACCCTTAGATTAATAAGCCCAAGGGATTGATATTATAAACCCAAGGGAATAATAAACCCGAGGTGTTAATACTAAAATATAAAGGGATTATAAACCCGAGTGAATAATATTAAAACCCAAGGGATTTATATTATAAGCCTAATGTAAATAAACCCTAAGAAAATTATTTTAAACCCAAGGGATTTTTATATAACAGGAGGACTATTATTATAAACCCTATGAATAAACCCAATGGTTTACCATTGTTGATCATGATTGACTATGCTTGACCATGGTTGATTTTCATATTTAGACAATATTTTTCATAATATGACGTCGGACCACAATTGACCATGATTATAAACCAAAGGGATTTATATTTAAACCTATGAATAATATTATAAACCCTAAGAATAAATATTTTAAATTCAAAAACCTAAGAAATTAATAAACCATAAGAATCAATATTTTAAAATCAATTAATTAATAAACACAAGAGAGTAACAAACCCTAAGAATAAATATTTTAAATTCAAAAACCTAAAAAATTAATAAACCATAAGAATCAATATTTTAAAATCAACTAATTAATAAACACAACGGATTATTAATATTATAAACCAAAAGAACTAATAAACCCAAGGGTTTAATATTATAAACCAAAGGAATTGGGGAACTCAAGGGAAAAATATTAAAAACATAAGAGATCAACAAGGCCAAGGGATACATATAAAAAACAAAAAAGAATAAATATTTTAAATGCAAATCAATGAGAAACTCACATGATTAATAAAGATATTAATAAATCTTAGGAATCATTTTTTTAAATAAAAACCATTGATAAAGTCACATGATTATTAATATTATAAACCGAGGCGAATAAACATGGTTTACCATGCTTGATTTAAACATTGAGACAATTGTTGTCACAATGTGACATTGGACCAACTACGACCATGGTTGGCCATGGGTGATTTTCATATTGAGACAATATTTGTCACAATGTGACATTTGATCATGGATGACATTGATCGACCATGGTTGATTTTCATATCGAGAAAATATTCATCATAATGTGACGTTGGACTATTGTTAACCATGATTATAAACCAAGAGGATTCATATTAGACCAAAGGATAAATATTATAAACCATATGAATAATATTAAATCATAGGAATAAGAACCCTTAGTAACAAACCCTAAGAATAAATATTTTAAATTCAAAAACCTAAGAAATTAATAAACCATAAGAATCAATATTTTAAAATCAACTAATTAATAAACACAAGGGATTACTAATATTATAAACCAAAAGAACTAATAATCCCAAGGGTTTAATATTATAAACCAAAAAAATTGGGGAACTCGAGGGAAAAATATTAAAAACATAAGACATCAACAAGGCCAAGGGATACATATAAAAAACAAAAAAGATTAAAGTAAAAGCTAGGAATAAATATTTTAAATGCAAATGAATGAGAAACTCACATGATTAATAAAGAGATTAATAAATCTTAGGAATCATTTTTTTAAATAAAAATCATTGATAAAGTCACATGATTATTAATATTATAAACCAAGGGGAATAAACATGGTTTACCATGCTTGATTTAAACATTGAAACAATTGTTGTCACAATGCGACGTTGGACCAACTACGACCATCGTTGGCCATGGGTGATTTTCATATTGAGACAATATTTTTCACAATGTGACATTTGATCATGGATGACATTGATCGACCATGGTTGATTTTCATATTGAGAAAATATTCGTCATAATGTGACGTTGGACTATTGTTAACCATGATTATAAACCAAGAGGATTCATATTAGACCAAAGGATAAATATTATAAACCATATGAATAATATTAAACCATAGATATAAGAATCCTTAGTAACAAACCCTAAGAATAAATATTTTAAATTCAAAAACCTAAGAAATTAATAAACCATAAGAATCAGTATTTTAAAATCAACTAATTAATAAACATAAGGGATTATTAATATTATAAACCAAAAGAACTAATAAACACAAGGGTTTAATATTATAAACCAAAGGAATCGAGGAACCCAAAGGAAAAATATTAAAAACATAAGAAATCAACAAGGCCAAGGGATACATATATAAAACAAAAAAGATTAAAGTAAAAGCTAGGAATAAATATTTTAAATGCAAATGAATGAGAAACTCACATGATTAATAAAGAGATTAATAAATCTTATGAATCATTTTTTTAATTAAAAATCATTGATAAAGTCACATGATTATTAATATTATAAACCGAGGAGAATAAACATGGTTTACCATGCTTGATTTAAACATTGAGACAATTGTTGCCACAATGCGACATTGGACCAACTACGACCATAGTTGGCCATGGGTGATTTTCATATTGAGACAATATTTGTCAGAATGTGACATTTGATCATGGATGACATTGATCAACCATGGTTGATTTTCATATTGAGAAAATATTCATCATAATGTGACGTTGGACTATTGTTAACCATAATTATAAACCAAGAGGATTCATATTAGACGAAAGGATAAATATTATAAACCATATGAATAATATTAAACCATAGGAATAAGAACCCTTAGATAAATAAACCCAAGGGATTAATACTAAAAACCCAATGGAATAATATTAAACCCAACGAATAAATATTATAAATCCAATGTATATAAACCCTAAGATAAATATTATAAATAATAAAATAAACATAGCTGACAAGACTTTACCATGTTTGATTGTCATATTGAGACAATATTTTCCACAATGTGATGTTGGACCATGGTTGATTTTTATATTGACACATTCTTTGTCACAAAGTTAACACTAAATCGTTGTTGGCCACTATCGACCATGATTATAAATCCAACAGATTTTTATTAAATCTCACGGGATTATAAACCCAAGTGAATAATATCAAAACCCAAGGGATTAATATTATAAACCAAAGGCAAATAAACCCCAAGACAAATACTTTAAACCCTAATATAGGTATTGTAAACCTTAGAATTATCATGGTTGACCATTGTTGATTTTCATATTCAGACAACCAAGGGGATTAATACTATAAGCCCAAGGTTTATAAAGCCTAAGATAAATATTAAAATAAACATTGTTTACTATGGTTTACCACGATTGATTTTCATATTGAGACAATCTTTGTCAAAATGCGACGTTGCACCATGGTTGGCATGGTTTATTTTCATATTGAGACAATCTTTGTCACAATGTGACATTGGAGGATGCTTGACCATGATTGACCATGGTCGAAGACAATTGTCGATGGTTTACCATTGTTGACCACGGTTAATAATTGTTGAAAATGGTTCATTTTCATATTGAGACAATCTTTGTCACAATGAGATGTTGGACCATGATTGATCGAGGTTGACCATGATGATAAACCCAAGGGATTTCTATTAAACTCTAGGAATAAACCTAACGGTTAAACCCTTATTCTTTGTCTTAGTGATGGCTTCAAATTCATGTAAATATTATGTTAATTCATTTGTTCCTTTTCTGCATTTGCTTTTTTCTCTACCTTCACAGAAGCAGTGGTTTTCTTTTAATTCATTTCTGCCATTGAAATGTATGTATGTGTATTCCTTTTATTTCCTTGAAAATTATTGAAAGGATTGGTCTGATTATTTTCTGTTGTATTTTTGTGATGGACATGAACCTCTAATTGAAGAGCATGCTATGTTTTATTACTGCTCCTCCTTAATAACTTGCACTGCTTCAATTACAGGTACATTTCCTCTAATATCCTTTAGAAGCAAACCCTAATCATTTCTTTCTATTAATTTCTTCAATGACGGCAAACCCTAATCATTTATTTTTGTTAATTTCTTCAATGACTGAAATGAAGACTCCCTATGAATTTTCTTTATTATTTCATTTGTGCGCTATTATTTTTCAGCCACTGCAATATATGTTTGTCTATATCAAATCTCATGCATTGCATTGCTTCTATTTCCTTGAATTTTTTTGAAAGATCCATTCGTTTTTTTTTATTGTATTGTTGTGATGGATAGGAACCTTTAAACTGCTATGGTTTACTCACTCCTCCTCCTTTAATATCTAACCCTAGTTCCTCTATTTGAATTTTGTTTTTGTTAATTTCTTTAGCAAAACCAAACCTTTTCTTTCTGCTAATTTTCTTTTAATTTTTTTAAAGTATTTTCTATTAATTTTCTAAAAATATTTTATATTATTTATCAATGGTTATTGGTCAAATTAAACCAACCATCCACACTTTTCTTAGTTTCTCTATTCATTATTGTATTTCCTGCCCATCTAATTACTATTCCATTCTATCAAATCAGTGTAGTTTCCCATTGTTCTAGTTTCATCCCAATGTGTTCAATGTTTTTGCAATGTGGTTTAATTTTAATTCCTTTATAGCTTTGTAATGTTGTTTAATTGTAATTCCTTTGTAGTTTTGTTTTTATTTAAATTAGATGCAATTTCTTTATCCCAACATGTTCAATTTTTTTTAATGTAGTTTGCTTGTAATTCCTTTATCCTTTTGTTTTATTTAAATTAGAAGCAGTTTGTTTTGAGTTATAAAAATTAGTTTAGTTTTATTTATGGTTTTCTGTTATAAAGACATGTGTTTCAAATTTTAGCTCTAATCCCTCATACGTGGAGATAAATAAGACACATAGTAAATTTTTAATGATAGTTTGGTAAAAAATTAATTTAAGTAGGGTTTAAACACTTGATTTAGACATGCAAAGAGGTTATGGTTTTTAATTTCATTTATTGATTGAGTGGCAACAACGAGAATATACTGGCATCTTTAAATCTACACCATCCGATCAAACGATTAATTAAAAAATGATTAAATCATCCAATTCCAATAGGGGGTTATGCCTATCGGCGAAACTAGCACAATCACATTGGTAAAGGTGATTGATATATGCCAATAGGCTTATATGAAATATATTTACAACCACATTCACCAATGTGGTTGATATACGCCAATAGGCCTATATCCACTACGCACCACATATATTTCACCAAAATAGATATTATATATTTAATATTAAAATCACCAAAATATTTTATACATAATATTTACTTAAAATATATTAATAATATTAACTATATACATACTATATATTTACTTGAAATATATATATATATATATATATATATATATATATATATATATATATATATATATATATATATATATATATATATATATATATATATATATATATATATATATTATTCAATAATTAAAATATAATAAAAATATATTTTTAAATTATTTCAATACATTGATAGTTTTAACTCAAACTATAATATAATTCTATTATAACATAATAATAATATTTTATTAATATTATAATAAGTTTATATCTCTTACCAATATCTCAAGGGATTATTAATATTTTACACCAAAAGAACTAATAAACCCAAGGGTTTAATATTATAAACCGAAGTAATTGGTGAAGCAAAGGATAAATATTAATATTATAAACCAAGAAATAAAAAAAACTCTGAGAATAAATAATTTAATCTCAAGAGATTAAAAAACCCTCATAAATAATAATACTTTAAACCCAAAAACATAAGAAAGTAATAAACTCTAAGAATTAATATATTAAATTAAATAGATTAATAAAGCATATGAAATAACATTTAAAAACAAAAAACCTAAGAACAAATAAACCCAAGGGTTTAATATTATAAACCGAAGTAATTGGTGAAGCAAAGGATAAATATTAATATTATAAACCAAGAAATAAAAAAACCCTAAGAATAAATAATTTAATCTCAAGACATTAAAAAACCTTGAGAAATTGTAACACCTCCAGTTTTAACAAAAAAAAAACATTGTTTCTACCTTCCCCAATCTACTGAGATTTCTTCTCTATTCACTTAATTAATTAAATATGAGTTCAGAAATTTGACTTTGTTCCCTCTGAATAAGTTTCTTCCAACCATCTAGCATCTTGCTCTTCATAACAACATTTAACATTCCAACTATATTCCTTGAACCCAAACCTATCTATACATATATATGCTCATGAGATGTGTTTGTTTATTTTTTTCTAGACACAATATAACCCTAGTCTAGATGGCATACATATTTTCCAATAATATTTCCCCCCTTGATATATTCAATACATATACATTTGAGTCCACCCATCAAACTCGACCATGTATCTTGCAGTCCTATATATATTTTTATGTAACCATATCTATAGCGCTCCTCTTGTTACTATCTTTGAACCTATATATATAAATATATATATATTTCATTACATATATAACACTTATATAGATCTACCATGTGTATCGACCCATTTTAATAATGCATTGAGTGCATATATATATATGACCGATATTATATTCACGACACCTCCCCTTTGACCTTAGTGTTGAAATCGTACACTATAAGCACCACTTTATTCCATGTGTTAACATGACTGGCTACGTGCCAACCTGTATTAAATCATTATCCATGATACAGTGATACATTCATAAATGAAATCGACGATCATTTTAAGGCGCCGAGACGGTTAAGGTTCGTATCAGAGATTCGGCCTTTGGTCGTGCCACGTTAACATGTGGATTTTTTGGTTATGACAGTGGTTCTACTATTGATCACGCGACATTGACCTTACTCCCTCCTTGATATACCAAACCCTAACCCTAAACCCGGTGAATTTATTTTATTTTATTGTTTTCCTTTTTCTGGTTCTCCTTCGCCGTGTTAATTTTCCAATTCTTAATCCTACGCCGAATACTGTCTGCCATGATTCTTTCAGCGATGCGTGTGAAATCTCCTTCTGGGATCTCGTTCGGGTTTATGTGTGCGATCTCATTCTGGGTTCTGATGTTTTCTTGTGCAGAGACGGCGCCTCACGCAGGAGATGAGGTACCCGACGCCGAAGTTTGCAGATTCATGTCCCCGCCCAGAACTACGTGTAGCGTTGTCGGTTGTGTTCCTGCTTAGCCTAGTACAGAGCGAGCTGCCTACTGCAGTTCAGTACTTAATTGAAATGCTTTTACACAACCGGGTACCACGATGTCGACGAACTGGATTGTTTACCAAATCGTGTTTTGGAATTCTCCGCCGTCTAGTACAATGGGATTAGGGTTTCATACCCTTACACATTTCCTCGGCGACCTCCACTAGCTGCCCCTTATACCAGCTATTCCTATATATTTTGTTTCGGTTCCCGTTGAATATCATTTGGGACTGGGATGATTGTTTTTATTCCCTAGTTCTCTGAGGGAGCATTTCTTCCTATGGGGTTTTTTTTTTTTTCTCTCTTCGTTGATACAGGAGTGCTAGACTCGTTTGGAGATATGTAAGTCCATGCGTAACATTCTCTTGTTCTTTTCATTCTGCAATTTGTTTGATGTTGGTAGACCATACTGAATCTAACTTGGTTATGAATTGTTTATGCAGACCGACGCCTGTTCGCAGCTTCCTTGGCACTCAATGGGACGGCCTCCCCCTGGCTGTCGTGCTACCCTGTTATTTTGCATTTCCTATTTGTATTGTTTTTTTTTCTATTGCTCTGTTTCCATCGGCCGAAGTAGCCTTATTTCAGGTGATTCACCAGTTCGACCAGGTGATAATAGAGATTTACCTTTCGTTTATTTGTCGATGCTTTCCTAGACCCGGTGTTTTTATTTTGTTTTTAAAACCCAACGCTAACTTTCAGGCCTTAATTTGAGTGGGCGAGTATATAGTTCATTACATAACTCAATCAGGATTATAGTTAATATCGTTCTGGCAGTTCGCCCCAACCTGGTCAACTCAGTTCATGTAGCTGGCAATATGGACCCGCCAACCTTGCCAGGAGAAGACGCCGAACTCTTCAGTCGGTAACTTCCCTCCCTTAATGCGAATTGCGCCTCTGAGCTTCTGTTGTCTTTGTTTTATTTATTGTTAGCAGTCTCCTTCGCATAGATAGATGTGGCCGCCACGTATTGCCGCCTCTGTCATAACTTAACACCATGTACCGCGGTCACGTTTGTCTCCGCATTGATTCATAGTTCAATGGTTGTTTTGTATTACCTATGTGTTAATTTTTCTGTGGTTATACAATTCCATGTGATGCCGCTTTTCCTTTAACTCTGAAGGTGCAGATAACGAATAATCTCCAGCACATAGATACGATGGATAGAGTTAATAGGAGTTTAGATGTAGGTTTAGAATGTTATGTTTACCATATTCCGAAATTTTTCCTAAATGCAGACTCTATATCATATGAAAAATAACCCTAGAAAGCCGAGAACATTAACAGCCATACCCTTCGCGGGAATGGTAGAGCAACGAGCCTATTGCATAAAACGTCGAATCGGCCTTAGGGTTTAACAGGGTTTGACTGTGCGCCAAGTCGCCTCATAATTGGCACATATATATATTTTTCTCACCCAAATTATTCGTATATCATTGTTGATTCACAATGAGTACTTGATTATTTTACGGCGTTTAAGTTTTATTTTTCTTTGTTATGCATATATAGATATATATTGCCATTAATTTGGTTTGCGGCCTGTATAATCTATTTTCCATGTGATGTGTACATCTATGTGCCCGATAGCGCTTGAATAGGTGACGTAAATTTAAATTAAATCTGTCGCTATGATATTTGTTACAGGATTGAAGGTAGCTTTAGGAATGAAATACATATATTCCTATAACTGTTATAAAATATTGCTATGAGCCCGCGGCACCTTAATTTTTGGTTTACATGTCATATAGATATGATATATATATATATATGTTTCATTTTTGTACATAGCCCATATATAGTCGAGCTTACAAAGGCCTACTTTCACTAGATTTTAATACTTGCTAACATATATATGTCTTGGGTAAATACCTATTCATGTATGCAATATTTCATTGGATGTTGTTCATTAATCATAGACTTTATCTATAGCCCTACCATTTATTTCAAAGGTTAGGGATAAAATTAAAATACAAAATGTTCTATAATGGCTATGAATACGATAACCCTTCTCTAGTGGAGATTTGCTTTGGGGTTTAATAAGAAGTACAAATACATGTTCTAGAATCCATACTCTTAAACTCTACTTTTCTTTTAAGGTATGCTAATATGTGGTTAATAGTACTTGACTAGAGGACATTAATTATAAGTCAAGTATTTTACTATGATTTGGTTTTTTCAAGGGCAAGGATAGATTTAGAAGTGAAATCTATACCCCTATAAATGTTATAAAAATCATATTGAGAAGAATTACTCTTATTCTAGCACAATTTTGAGTGTCATATTCCTTTTTGGTTATGTATCATGTATACTTCAGTTCTGCTATAATGTTTTTCTAGCATATATAAGAGCCTAAAATATTCCCATTTGTATCTTCAGGAAACCAAATAATATTTTATTATCTATAGAGACGAAGTAACTTCAGATTTAAACCGACCTTGGTTTAGAGTTTCTGGAGTTTCTACCCTATAGATTTATGGCCGACAACTAAACAGAATCTGGAAGGTGAATGCCTTAGGATAGACTCTGTTAAATGTAGTACCACAATCAATCATACAAATTCTATTAAGTTTTATATGTAGCTAATTCATACCATCATAAAATGGAATAACAAGAATTTCAGAACATACCACAATCTGCAAATGACCAACCTCCCAACCATAGAATCCTCTTTATCTCCCAGGATTCACCCCCGAGCTGAGTTCACCTCCTAGCACAGATCAACCTCTGATCTGCTTAGGAGCAGCTTATTTAAGCTCATTATTTCCCCAAAGCATGTTTCTAATTCTGCGTCCAGAATAGCAGGATGCTTTCTTTCATGTTTAGCCTAGGCTTCCCATTTTGGGATTCTTCAAAGCTGCTTTAAGCTTTTCCTCAGCTTTTCCAGCTTTTTCTCACCTCTTCCCAACTACTCCTCTTCATTGGGGAAATGTAGATTCCTCCTCAAATCTAAATTACTTTCTTTCAAGGATTTTTGAAAGATTTTTGGGCATTTGTTGCCTTATCCATCCTCATGGATTTGGCAAGTGATCTCTAATTCTCATCTTGGTCAAAATGCACAATCATTTTATTTATTTCCTCAAATAAAATATGTAATTACATTCACACCATACTTATCCCTTGGGGTCCACCCCCTTTAGGATTTAAGTTCAATGTCTAACTTTAAAAAATTCAACACACAAATTGGGGGTGTTACAGAAATAATACTTTAAACCCAGAAAAATAAGAAAGTAATAAACTCTAAGAATTAATATATTAAACTCAACAGATTAATAAAGCATACGAAATAATATTTAAAAACAAAAAACCTAAGAAATTAATAAAAACCCTAACAATTAATATTTTAAACTCAAGATATTAATAAACCCAAGAGATTATTAATAATACAAACCAAAAGAAATCATAAACCGAAGGTTTAAATATTATAAACCAAAGGAATTGGTGAACCCAAGGGATAAATATTATAAACATAAGGGATCAATATTAAAAACACAAGAGATTAATAAACCCTAATGATTGATATTTTAAACTAAAAAACCTAATAAATTAATAAACCATAAGAATCAGTATTTTAAACATAAGATATTAATAAACCAATGGGATTATTAACATTATAAACCAAAATAACTAATAAACCCAAGGGTTTAATATTATAAGCCAAAGGAATCAGCAAACCCAAGGGATAAATATTATAAACCTAAGGGATAAATATTATAAACCATAGAGATTAATAAACCCTAAGAATTAATATTTTAAACTGAAAAATCTAAGAAATTAATAAAGCCTGAGAATTAATATTTTAAACTCGAGAAATTAATAAACCCAATGTGTGATTAACATTATAAACCAAAAGAACTAATAAACCCAATGGTTTAATATTATAAACCAAAGGAATTGGTGAACCCAAGGGATAAATATTAAAAACCTAAGAGATCAATAAGGCTAAGGACAATATTAAAAACAATAGAGATTAACAAAACCTAATAATTAATATTTTAAAATAAAAAACCTAAGAAATTAAAAAGGCCTATGAAATAATATTTTAAACTCAATAGATTAATAAATCCAAGGGGTTATTAATATTATAAAACCAAAGAACTAGTAAACCCAAGGGTTTAATATTATAAACCAAAGGAATTGGGGAGCCCAAGGATAAATAGTTTAAACCTAAGAGATGAATAATGCAAACTCATCAATATTAAAAACACAAGAGATTAATAAACCCTAATAATTAATATTTGAAACTCAAAAACCTAAGAGATTAATAAACCCTAAGAAATAATATTTTAAACTCAAGAGATTAATAAACTCAACAAATAAACACAAGCATTTAATATTATAAACCCATGAAATTAGTAAACCCAACGGAAAAATGTTATAAACCTAAGGGATAAATATTAATATTATAAAAGAAGAAATTCATAAACCCTAAGAAGTAATATTTTAAACTCAAGAGAGTAATATACCCTAATAATAAATAGTTTAAACCCAAAGCCATAGTATTTATTATTTTAAACTCAAGAGATTAGTAAACCCGAGGGATTATTAATAATATAAACCAAAAGAAATAACAAACCAATGGTTTAATATTATAAACCAAAGAAATTGGTGAACCCAAGGGAAAATTATTAAAAACATAAGGGATCAATAAGGCCAACAGATCAATATTAAAAACACAAGAGAGTAACAAACCCTAAGAATAAATATTTTAAATTCAAAAACCTAAGAAATTAATAAACCATAAGAATCAATATTTTAAAATCAACTAATTAATAAACACAAGGGATTATTAATATTATAAACCAAAGGAATTGGGGAACCCAAGGGAAAAATATTAAAAACATAAGAGATCAACAAGGCCAAGGGATACGTATAAAAAACAAAAAAGATTAGTAAAGGCTAGGAATAAATATTTTAAATGCAAATGAATGAGAAACTCACATGATTAATAAAGAGATTAATAAATCTTAGGAATCAACTCTATAAATAAAAATCTTTGATAAAGTCACATGATTATTAATATTATAAATCGAGGGGAATAAACATGGTTTACCATGCTTGATTTAAACATTGAGACAACTGTTGTCACAATGCAATGTTGGACCAACTATGAGCATGGTTAGCCATGGGCGATTTTCATATTGAGACAATATTTGTGAGAGTGTGACATTTGATCATGGATGACATTCATCGAATATGGCTAATGCTAATTAACAATGGTTTCCCATGGTTGATTTTCATATTGAGTCAGCGTTTTTCATAATGTGAAATTGGACCATGCATTAGCATTAAACTCTAGGACTAATATTTAAACCCCAATATTTGGATTTAATAAACTGAAGGGAATAATATTACGAACCGAAAGAATCTGAAAAATCAAGGGATCAATATTAAAAACACGAGAGAGTAACGAACCTTAAGAATAAATATTTTAAATTCAAAAACCTAAGAAATTATTAAACCATAAGAATAAATATTTTTAAATCAACTAATTAATAAACCATGGGTTTAATATTATAAACCAAAGAAATTGGTGAACCCAAGGGAAAATTATTAAAAACATAAGGGATCAATAAGGCCAACGATTAATATTAAAAACACGAGAGAGTAACAAACCCTAAGAATAAATATTTTAAATTAAAAAACCTAAGAAATTAATAAACCATAAGAATCAATATTTTAAAATCAACTAATTAATAAACACAATGGATTATTAATATTATAAACCAAAAGAACTAATAAACCCAATGGTTTAATATTATAAACCAAAGGAATTGGGGAACCCAAGAGAAAAATATTAAAAACATAAGAGATCAACAAAGTCAAGGGATACATATAAAAAACAAAAAAGATTAGTAAAGGCTAGGAATAAATATTTTAAATGCAAATGAATGAGAAACTCACATGATTAATAAAGAAATTAATAAATCTTAGGAATCAATTTTATAAATAAAAATATTTGATAAAGTCACATGATTATTAATATTATAAACCAAGGGAAATAAACATGGTTTACCATGCTTGATTTAAACATTGAGACAATTGTTGTCACAATGCGATATTGAACCAACTATGACCATGGTTGGCCATGGGCGATTTTCATATTGAGACAATATTTGTCAGAATGTGACATTTGATCATGGATGACATTGATCGACTATGGCTAATGCTAATTAACAATGGTTTCCCATGGTTGATTTTCAAATTGAGTCAGTGTTTTTCATAATGTGAAATTGAACCATGCATTAGTATTAAACTCTAGGACTAATATTTAAACCCTAATATTTCGATTTAATAAACTGAAGGGAATAATATTACGAACCGAAATAATCCGAAAAATTAAGGGATCAATAAGGCCAAGGGATCAATATTAAAAACACAAGAGAGTAACGAACCCTAAGAATAAATATTTTGAATTCAAAAACCCAAGAAATTAATAAACCATAAGAATCAATATTTTAAAATCAACTAATTAATAAACCAAGGGTTCAATATTATAAAACCCAAGGGTAAATTATTAAAAACATAAGGGATCAATAAGGCCAACGATTAATATTAAAAACACAAGAGAGTAACAAACCCTAAGAATAAATGTTTTAAATTAAAAAAACTTAGAAATTAATAAACCATAAGAATCAATATTTTAAAATCTACTAATTAATAAACAAAAGGGATTAATATTATAAATCGAAGGTAAATAAACCCCAAGACAAATACTTTAAACCCTAATATAGATATTGTAAACCTTAGAATTATCATGGTTGACCATTGTTGATTTTCATATTCAGACAACCAAGGGGATTAATACTATAATCCCAAGGTTTATAAAGCCTAAGATAAATATTATAACCCATAAAATAAGCATTGTTTACTATGGTTTACCACGATTGATTTTCATATTGAGACAATCTTTGCCAAAATGCGACATTGGACCATGGTTGACATGGTTGATTTTCATATTGAGACAATCTTTGTCAGAATGTGACATTGGAGGATGCTTCACCATGATTGACCATGGTCGATGACAATTGCCAATGGTTTACCATTTTTGACCATGGTTAATGATTGTTGAAAATGGTTCATTTTCATATTGAGACAATCTTTGTCACAATGAGATGTTGGACCATGATTGATCAAGGTTGACCATGATGATAAACCCAAGGGATTTCTATTAAACTCCAGGAATAAACCTAACGGTTAAACCCAAGGGATTTTTATTAAACCGGAGGACTAATAAGCCCAAGGGATTTTTATTAAACCCTTAGATTAATAACCCCAAGGGATTTTTATTAAACCGGAGGACTACTATTATAAACCCTATGAATAAACCTAATGGTTTAGCATTGTTGATCATGGTTGACTATGGTTGGCCATGGTTGATTTTCATATTTAGAAAATCTTTGTCATAATATGACGTCGTACCACAACTGACCATGATTATAAACCAAAGGGATTTATATTTAAACCTATGAATAATATTATAAACTCTATGAATAATATTCTACCCTTTGTATATGAACCCTTAAATTAATAAGCCCAAGGGATTGATATTATAAACCTAAGGGAATAATAAACGCAAGGTGTTAATACTAAAATATAAAGGGATTATAAACCCGAGTGAATATTGTCATCCTAATGTAAATAAACCCTAAGAAAATTATTTGAAACCCAAGGGATTTTTATTAAATCGGAGGATTACTATTATAAACCCTATGAATAAACCCAATGGTTTACCATTGTTGATCATGGTTGACTATGCTTGAGCATGGTTGATTTTCATATTTAGACAATATTTTTTATAATATGACGTTGGACCACGATTGACCATGATTATAAACCAAAGGGATTTATATTTAAACCTATGAATAATATTATAAACCCTATGAATAAATATTTTAAATTAAAAAATCTAAGAAATTAATAAACCATAAGAATCAATATTTTAAAATCAACTAATTAATAAACACAAGAGAGTAACAAACCCTAAGAATAAATATTTTAAATTCAAAAACCTAAGAAATTAATAAACCACAAGAATCAATATTTTAAAATCAACTAATTAATAAACACAAGGGATTATTAATATTATAAACCAAAATAACTAATAAACCCAAGGTTTTAATATTATAAACCAAAGGAATTGGGGAACCCAAGGGAAAAATATTAAAAACATAAGAGATCAACAAGGCCAAGTTCCAAGTGATACATATAAAAAACAAAAAAGAATAAATATTTTAAATGCAAATGAATGAGAAACTCACATGATTAATAAAAAGATTAATAAATCTTAGGAATCAATTTTTTAAATAAAAATCATTGATAAAGTCACGTGATTATTAATATTATAAATCGATGGGAATAAACATGGTTTACCATGCGTGATTTAAACATTGAGACAATTGTTGTCACAATGTGAAGTTGGACCAACTACGACCATCGTTGGCCATGGGTGATTTTCATATTGAGACAATATTTGTCACAATGTGACATTTGATCATGGATGACATTGATCAACCATTGTTGATTTTCATATCGAGAAAATATTCGTCATAATGTGACGTTGGACTATTGTTAACCATGATTATAAACCAAGAGGATTCATATTAGACTAAAGGATAAATATTATAAACCATATGAATAATATTAAACCATAGGAATAAGAACCCTTAGTAACAAACCCTAGAATAAATAGTTTAAATTCAAAAACCTAAGAAATTAATAAATCATAAGAATCAATATTTTAAAATCAACTAATTAATAAACACAAGGGATTACTAATATTATAAACCAAAAGAACTAATAATCCCAAGGGTTTAATATTATAAACCAAAAAAATTGGGGAACTCGAGGGAAAAATATTAAAAACATAAGACATCAACAAGGCCAAAGGATACATATAAAAAACAAAAAAGATTAAAGTAAAAGCTAGGAATAAATATTTTAAATGCAAATGAATGAGAAACTCACATGATTAATAAAGAGATTAATAAATCTTAGGAATCATTTTTTTAAATAAAAATCATTGATAAAGTCACATGATTATTAATATTATAAACCAAGAGGAATAAACATGGTTTACCATGCTTGATTTAAACATTGAAACAATTGTTGTCACAATGCGACATTGGACCAACTACGACCATCGTTGGCCATGGGTGATTTTCATATTGAGACAATATTTTTCACAATGTGACATTTGATCATGGATGACATTGATCGACCATGGTTGATTTTCATATTGAGAAAATATTCGTCATAATGTGACGTTGGACTATTGTTAACCATGATTATAAACCAAGAGGATTCATATTAGACCAAAGGATAAATATTATAAACCATATGAATAATATTAAACCATAGATATAAGAACCCTTAGTAACAAACCCTAAGAATAAATATTTTAAATTCAAAAACCTAAGAAATTAATAAACCATAAGAATCAGTATTTTAAAATCAACTAATTAATAAACACAGGGGATTATTAATATTATAAACCAAAATAACTAATAAAAAAAGGGTTTAATATTATAAACCAAAGGAATCGAGGAACCCAAAGGAAAAATATTAAAAACATAAGAAATCAACAAGGCCAAGGGATACATATAAAAACAAAAAAGTTTAAAGTAAAAGCTAGGAATAAATATTTTAAATTCAAATGAATGAGAAACTCACATGATTAATAAAGAGATTAATAAATATTAGGAATCATTTTTTTAATTAAAAATCATTGATAAAGTCACATGATTATTAATATTATAAACCGATGGGAATAAACATGGTTTACCATGCTTGATTTAAACATTGAGACAATTGTTGCCACAATGCGATGTTGGACCAACTACGACCATAGTTGGCCATGGGTGATTTTCATATTGAGACAATATTTATCAGAATGTGACATTTGATCATGGATGACATTGATCAACCATGGTTTATTTTCATATTGAGAAAATATTCATCATAATGTGACGTTGGACTATTGTTAACCATAATTATAGACCAAGAGGGTTCATATTAGACTAAAGGATAAATATTATAAACCATATGAATAATATTAAACCATAGGAATAAGAACCCTTAGATAAATAAACCCAAGGGATTAATACTAAAAACCCAATGGAATAATATTAAACCCAACGAATAAATATTATAAATCCAATGTATATAAACCCTAAGATAAATATTATAAATAATAAAATAAACATAGCTGACAAGGCTTTACCATGTTTGATTGTCATATTGAGACAATATTTTCCACAATGTGATGTTGGACCATGGTTGATTTTTATATTGACACAGTCTTTGTCACAATGTTAACACTAAATCGTTGTTGGCCACTATCGACCATGATTATAAATCCAACAGATTTTTATTAAATCTCACGGGATCATAAACCCAAGTGAATAATATCAAAACCCAAGGGATTAATATTATAAACCGAAGGCAAATAAACCCCAAGACAAATACTTTAAACCCTAATATAGGTACTGTAAACCTTAGAATTATCATGGTTGACCATTGTTGATTTTCATATTCAGACAACCAAGGGGATTAATACTATAAGCCCAAGGTTTATAAAGCCTAAGATAAATATTAAAATAAACATTGTTTACTATGGTTTACCACGATTGATTTTCATATTGAGACAATCTTTGTCACAATGTGACATTGGAGGATGCTTGACCATGATTGACCATGGTCGACGACTATTGCCGATGGTTTACCATTGTTGACCACAATTAATAATTGTTTAAAATGGTTCATTTTCATATTGAGACAATCTTTGTCACAATGAGATGTTGGACCATGATTGATCAAGGTTGACCATGATGATAAACCCAAAGGATTTCTATTAAACTCTAGGAATAAACCTAACGGTTAAACCCTTCTTCGTTGTCTTAGTGATGGCTTCAATTTCAGGTAAATATTATGTTAATTCATTTGTTCCTTTTCTGCGTTTGATTTCTCTACCTTCACAGAAGCAGTAGTTTTCTTTTAATTCATTTCTACCATTGAAATGTATGTATGTGTATTCCTTTTATTTCCTTGAAAATTATTGAAAGGATTGGTCTGATTATTTTCTGTTGTATTGTTGTGATGGACATGAACCTCTAATTGAAGAGCATGCTATGTTTTATTACTGCTCCTCCTCAATAACTTGCACTGCTTCAATTACAGGTACATTTCCTCTAATATCCTTTAGAAGCAAACCCTAATCATTTCTTTCTATTAATTTCTTCAATGACGGCAAACCCTAATCATTTATTTTTGTTAATTTCTTCAATGACTGAAATGAAGACTCCCTATGACTTTTCTTTATTATTTCATTTGTGCGCTATTATTTTTCAGCCACTGCAATATATGTTTGTGTATATCAAATCTCATGCATTGCATTGCTTCTATTTCCTTGAAAATTTTTGAAAGATCCGTTCGTTTATTTTTTATTGTATTGTTGTGATGGATAGGAACCTTTAAACTGCTATGGTTTACTCACTCCTCCTCCTTTAATATCTAACCCTAGTTCTTCAATTTGAATTTTGTTTTTGTTAATTTCTTTAGCGAAACGAAACCTTTCTTTCTACTAATTTTCTTTTAATTTTTTTAAAGTATTTTCTCTTAATTTTCTAAAAATATTTTATATTATATATCAATGATTATTGGTCAAATTAACCCAACCATCCATACTTTTCTTAGTTTCTCTATTCATTATTGTATTTCCTGCCCATCTAATTACTATTCCATTCTATCAAATCAGTGTAGTTTCCCATTGTTATAGTTTCATCCCAATGTGTTCAATTTTTTTGCAATGTAGTTTAATTGTAATTCCTTTATAGCTTTGTAATGTTGTTTAATTGTAATTCATTTGTAGTTTTGTTTTTATTTAAATTAGATGCAATTTCTGCATCCCAACATGTTCAATTTTTTTTAATGTAGTTTGCTTGTAATTCCTTTACACTTTTATTTAAATTAGAGGCAGTTTGTTTTGAGTTATAAAAAATAGTTTGGTTTTATTTATGGTTTTCTGTTATAAAGACGTACATTGTGGCTCTAGAAATCCAGATTTCACGGTTGTCTCTCTTATAATTTCTAGAACAACCATCTATTGTCATTTCTGGAACGATGTGGTGGTTATATATTAAATATAATTTCTCAAACGAGGTGGTTTTATATTTCTGGATGTGGTTTTATATAAAATGACTTTATTGAGCTTCCCTTTTACATCTTCTTCTAAATATGTTATTCATTAATATTTATAAAAATATGTTGTTCATTAATATTTTATAAATTTGTATTCTAGATTAGGTTTAAATTTTTATTAATAATATAATTTTTAAATGGTTTTTTTATTAATATTATTTAATTAAATTTTCTTTAAATAAATATTATTATATTATTATATTTTCTCAATAATATAATATTGTATATTTGTTTAATTAAAATAACATAATGAAAATTTGTTTGAATTTATCTAATATAAAATGACATGCTATTATATTTAAATTTATATTATTAAATTAAATTTTAATATAAATATTTTTTAAGATTGATTTTGAATAAGTGCAATACTGATCTCACTAGCTTTTTAAGATGTCAAAATTATAGTGAGCTCGGGAGGCTTCTCTCCAAGATTTTTGAGCATAGAAATAAAATCTTAAATCAAACTAAATAACTTTTTTCTTTAAGTTCGATAGACCAAAGATTGGTCTGAGTAGACGTTAACCATCATCATCCTCATGAAATATATATATAGTTTAATTAAAATAAAGTAATATATAATCAAGATCTCCTCGATTTTTTTGAAATTTTTTATTTATTATCAATCCACCCAATAAATATAAATGTAAATAAATAGATAATGTTCAAATAATCCCATCCATCTATTCTTTGCTGTTTCTCCGTCCATTACTGTAATTACGGTTCATCCATCCATTTTATACGATAAATCCAATCCATTATGTTCATTATTCCATTCTATTTAAATGATCCCATCCCTAGATCTGGAGCATCCAATCATTATTGCATGTGCGCTTATACCTTTTAATGTGTTTAACTCGAGTTTTCATTACTGTACTCCATGTAATTCCTTTGTAGTTTAATTTTATTTAAACTACAGTAACTTGGTGTGACTTACAAAATTTAGTTGGTGTAACGTGTACCCAAAAAATCCATGCCTTTTTCCTTAATTAAATTTAATTTCTCGTGGTAAGGTGGTTTTATATTAAATAGCTTTATCAAAAGGTCTTTGGCTTTGCACTTTTATCTCTTACATTAATATTTTGTTTTTTGTATGCTAGATTTTATTTTTACATGAGTTATATATATTTTATTTTAAATAATTCTTTTAATGTTAACTTTTTTAATAATATTATATATTTTAATTTAATTTTTAATGATTTTTTTATTAATATTATTTAGTTTATTTTTTTAAGTATTTTAAATTTTAGATGATTAATATATTATTAAATTTGATTAATAATGTAATATAGTGTATTTGTTGGAAGGGTGATAAAAAAAATGTTTGAATATATCTATTATAAAGTGACACTACGTTTATATTTAAATTTATATTATAAAATTAAATTTTAATGTAAATGTATTTTATGATTAATTTTCAATATGTTTTATTAAATATGTTAACTACAATATCTATACCTAAAGTCTTATAAATTTAGATAAGATTTAATTAAAATAAAATAATGTATAATGAAAAATTATTTGAATTATATAATATAAAATGACAATGTTTTTATATTTAAATCTAAATTATCTGAAAATTATTTGAATTATATAATATAAAATGACAATGTTTTTATATTTAAATCTAAATTATCTGATGTTTTATCTTCACTAATGGAAACACGTGTTTTTTTTAATGTTTCAAAACTTTTTTTTGAATGTTTCCAAATGTGCTTCTTTTGAATGTTTCAACAAGGTGGATCATGATTTTAACCTATTATTCATGTACTTTAAATGTATTGGGATCGAATTACTAAAGGAGCTTGCCAGATGCATAATGAAATCTTGTTCCATACAACAATCGGTATCGGAACTGCAAAGTGGTATTGAAAATTTGTCGAAGGTTATCGCACATCTTTTGGGTTGATAGTGGTAAATTGTGGAAACCACGCGATATATCCCAGCAATCGACACATGGATACACCAAACCACTTTTATCGCAGACCTCCGAAAATGTTAAAGGTCAAGTTAGTTTGAATGCGATCACCATCAGATTGTGGAGTTAGTTATAGTGGAATGCGATGACCGTAGATTTGGGAAGTTTTGTTTCTCAAGACGGTAATGTATTTATAAAAGTGTCAAAATGACGGTCATGTAAGAAAATCGGAAGTTTCAGTTATATATACATATTTTATTTATATATTTATTTACTCCAGGATGGCACACTCTCTTCCACATTTAATCCATCAAATTTGATGTCAGGAAATATCTAATATTTCAATCCATCAGATTTGATGTCACATGATTCTATTATTCTATCACTTTGCGTGCAGCTTAGTGAAACCAAAACCTTTTTCTCTAAATAAGTTGAACATAATATTGATTTCTGATTATGGTATTGAACAAAAGCTTATAAAGTCCATAAGAATCTCTTCGAATCAAAAATTACATTGAATCTCACAGAGAAGGTGGGAAGACTACTGTTGCAAGAAAAGTGGGTTTGAGTGTTTCATCTTCCATTCTCAATTCTCTGTTACTTGCGCCTTGAAATTACCTAAAATGATTGGGAATTTTATAATATCCTTGGTACAAAGTTCCATACAATAATAAACAGAAATACAAGCACTCCAATATTTAGGGAAGAAGTAAGAATTTCTCCTAGTAAAGGCTTCTCCAGATTTGGGATAATAGCACGATGTTTAGGTATGCCAAAATTTCCCTCCTCGCCCTTCCTCTTGCGGCCGAAGCAATGCATGATGTGTGTTTATGTAACCTCCTTATTCCCATCATATATGCATATCATTTTTCGAATTCCTTTAACCTTTTCACAAATAACGATAAAAACAAAACTCAAAGTAATTAGAAAGCATCACCTACAGGGAGGAGTTGGACAAGTGTGAGTGGAATATGAACATGAACAGGGAGTTGGATGAGAATATGAATATGGAACGGTTACACATAACCACGCCCTATTAACCTCGTAACCTCGTAACTGTTATGGGAAACAAACGTGTCGTTATTCCTTCAACATCCATACATTTCAGAATCCAAATAGACATGCGTTTCAAAGTGCGCGTTGGAGAATGTCGACGAAAAATTCATCTTCCTAATCAACATGTCGTTATTCCTTCAACATTCACACATTTTAGAATGCAAATAGATATGCATTTCAAAGTTTAGCTCTAATCCCTCATACGTGGAGATAAATAAGATGCACAATAAATATTTAATGATAGTTTGGTAAAAAATTAATTTAAGTAGGGTTTAAACACTTGATTTAGACATGCAAGGAGGTTATGGTTTTTAATTTCATTCATTGATTGAGTGGAAATGACGATAATATACTAGCATCTCTAAATCTATGCCATCCGATCAAAACGATTAATTAAAAAATGATTAAATCATCCAATTCCAATAGGGGGGTTACGCCTATCAGCGTAACAAGACTGTTCAATCTGTTCACAACAAGCAAACGTTAGTGTTCTACAACATTGCGGAAATGACGTCGGTGGTCTAGTATGGATGGGTAACTTCTTCCTGTGATACGATAACTTCAAGTTCATTTTAAAGGTAGACACCGACAAGAATTATCTAGAGAACGTAAACGACATTAGTACTAATGCAAATAGTTTTAGGACCATAACTTCAGATATCCTTTCCAACATTTCTGATCAAGCTTATGCTCCTGCAAACAAGGGATTCACTGAAGGAATAGTTGAGGATTATTCTATTGGACCCATTTATGGTCTGGTTCAGTGTTGGAGAGATATATCCATCAAGGACTGCAAATCTTGTTTGCAATTGGCAAGGACTAACCTCTACCAATGTTGTTCTATGAAGCAAGGAGCTCAAGCTTTGTTGGGAAGCTGCACGGCCCGATATGAAATATACCCCTTTTTTGACACTCCTAGTTCAGGGAGTAGCACTATTCCACCTCCACCTCCGCTCCGCGTCCTCCAGGACAAACCCTCTCGCAGTAGCTGCCTAGACTCCTCCACCAGATGGAACTGCACCCACCACGTCAGGTAATCTCTCTCTGCTGCATCTAGTTTTATGATTTCGCCTTTTCTGTATTATACAAATTTGGTTATAATTTCAATTCCTACAAATAACAATACAATATGTATTGATTGATAGGTTCCTCTTCAAAAATATTACCCATAATAATGGGGATTGTGGGAGGCGTGGTTCTAGCTCTAATGGTCTGTTTTTTTGCCATGTGGAAGAAAATGAAATGCCGAGTAACCCGTGCGAAGAATGAAGGTAAAATCCGCACTTTGGGCCTCTGTTTCACATGACCAAACTTATGTTATTTCATAAAATTAAATTCTTATTCACATTTTTTTGTGTCTACACAGAAACACATAGAAACGACCCAAAATCGACGCTACTGAAGCAACAGCAAATTATCTTCACCCTAGAAGCACTCATAGAAGCAACAGATAATTTTGATGAGAACAAGAAGCTCAGAGAAGGAGGCTTTGGCCCTGTATACAAGGTATTTATGTACCTCCTGTTATGCTTAACAGACGAAATTGCATGACTTGACGAAGAAGAAGAGGGGTTTTTCCATGGGTTGTTGATGGGGTTGATTGTTTAAGGGAATAATGAGAGACGGAAAATAAATAGCAGTGAAGAAGTTGTCTGTAAAATCTGGACAGGGAAAATGAGAGTTTAGGAATGAAGTGAAGCTTGTGGCCAATGTTCAACACGGAAATCTGGTAAAGCTTCTTGGGTGTTGTGCCGAGGGACCACAAAGGTTTCTCGTTTATGAGTATTTCCGAGACAAGAGTCTTGACACCTTTCTGTTTGGTAAATCACTTTGTACTTTTTTTGGTTGAGAGAAAGATGTAAATCTTTTAATAAATTTAATGGCATTGATTTTTTAAAAGTTTTCAAATTTGGTATTTTGGAAATACAGATGTAGAGAAGAAGAGACATCTTGATTGGCATAAATGCTATAACATCATAACGGGTATAGCTCGTGGTCTTCTCTATCTTCACCAGGATTCACGTTTGCGAATAATTCATAGAGATATTAAAAAAAACAACATTTTGTTGGACGAGAGATTGAATGCGAAGATAGAAAACTTTGGGTTAGCAAGACTCCTTCCTGAAGACGAGACTCACATCCAAACTAGAGTTTTAGGAACATAGTAGGAATATTTCCCTCTAGCCTTCTCTAAATCAATTTATGAATAGTTCACATTTATGCAATTGTTCAATTTAGCCACATTAAGAACCCTACTTATTTGGAGAAATTTTTCTTTGGAGTATGTAGTGGTTACATGGCGCCAAAGTATGCAATGCGGGGGAAACTATCCATAAAGGTTGATGTATATAGTTTTGGAGTGCTAGTCCTTGAGATTGTGTGTGGAAGGAAAACCAGTGATGCAAGCTTTCCCCATGAAATGCCAAGCCTACTAGAATGGGTATGACTTCAATTTAGGAAAACTTTTTTGTTTGAGTAACCGTGGTTTGAGATAATTAATCTGTTAACTGTGTATGCATTTGCCATGATGTCCCACAGGTGTGGAGATTATACAAGCGAGGGTGTCTTCCAGAAATGATAGATTCAATATTGACGCAAACAATGAGGCAGAAGCAAGCGTTAAGATGAATTCAGGTTGCGCTTTTATGCATGCAATCTGATGCAGGCCTCCGTCCAATTATGTCTAATGTTATATTGATGATCTCCAGTGCTTCAGTGACATTAGCAAATCCAACAAAGCCTGCATTTGTGCAAAGTACTGAAATTGGTTACAGAGGATCCAGAGCCAGCAGCTCTAGTATCTAGTAATGGGATTCATCATCAATTGTTGAGGCTTCCAATTACAGCAAAATACACAGATATTACAAAACTTCCAAAGCCTTAAGGCTAATAGTTTAACAACAGGTTTTTCATTACACCAAAACTCAGATATTATTAAACTCCTAAATGGAGAATTTCTAAATCTTAACATTAACATTACCTTGAGTGGGAGCAATCCAGCACCATCCCACATAATTCAATCAATTAATGGAATCTGGGTAAGACTCTGATACCACTTTTTCAATGCACCAACACCTACATGAAGAAACTTTCATACCTAAGACATTATCTTGAGTAAGCGGTAGTCCCATCACAACAAGAAAGGCTCTCTTTTAGCACCATAAGTTAGTGCCACTTACGTTATGTGGTGTTAATGTGGTGTAAATTTTTATGTATCATATTAAAAATGGAGTATATCACCATAAGTTAGCACCACTTAAGTTATGTGGTGTTAATGTGGCGTAAATGTTTATGTACTATATTAAAAATGAAGTATATCACCATAAGTTAGCACCACTTAAGTTATGTGGTGTTAATGTGGTGTAAATGTTTATGTATTATCTTAAAAATGAATTATATCACCATAAGTTAGAACCACTTACGTTATGTGGTGTTAATGTGGTGTAAATGTTTATGTATCATATTAAAAATGAAGTATATAATCACCATATTTGATGGACAAGTTAGCACCATTCTTACTATGTGGTGTTAAAGTGAAATAATTTTTTATTGATCTTATTGGAAGTGGAGTATATCACCATATATTTAAAGAAGTGGTGTATGCTATATTGTCAAGTTATATAAAGTAGGGTAGTTAACTTTGTGTTTGCCATGTTGGCATGTACAAGCGGATTTATTAATGTGAATTGTCACCATAACTATAAAAAAATTACAAATATTTATATTATGAATATATAAATTAGAATTAAACTCACAAATATTTATTTTATAATATTTATTTGTTTGTCATGTTTACATGTAAAACCAAAATTCAAAGTAATTGTTTTCTAAATATTTTATTTTAATTATTTACTTTTTATGTTATTCTCATTTTGCACCATAAATACAACAAATTCAAAGTAATTGTTTTCTAAATATTTTATTTCAATTATTTACTTTTTATATTATTCTCATTTTGCACCATAAATACAACAAATTCAAAGTAATTTTTTTCTAAATATTTTATTTCAATTATTTACTTTTTATATTATTCTCATGAGAAAATAAATACACAAAACCATATTACATAATTATTTATTTTATGAATAAGCCAATTAAGATAAATATTTTTATATTATTGTCATTTCAAAATAAAATAGGGGTGAATTCGATGGAGTTGGGTTACTCTTTTTTGGAAGAACTTTTGTTCCAAAGGTTGAAAATATATCTTTGTGAGGGTATTTTTTAAGCCCTCCATCAAATATTTTAAAAGGTCCATCTAGGACTAAATAAAACCCTAAATTAAACTACATAGCTCCATCGTGCTATGGAGCTTGATGGAGACACATAGCTTGATAGAGCTATAATATGTACATGTTCCATTAAATTTTGCTTCAACTTAATGATAGTGTTTTATGGGCTCATGGCATTGAGAATCCAATAGTATTGCACATGGTATAGTATGGTTTGCATTTTTATATTATACTTAGTATATTTTTTATTATTTCATTACATATATGTATGTATGTAATTTTAGAATTTGTTGTTTTTATTAATTTTATACATTTTATAGTGTTTTTTTTTTAAGCTTGGTAGGACTCCTTTTTCATTCATTTTATAAACAACAAACAACTAGATTTACCAGTTTGGTGGTCTCAACCCGCCCTGAGCAGGGAACTGAGTCTGTTGGCCACCTGATGGAATGGTATTCCATCCAAAAAAATAAGGTTTTGAGTCTGTCATACCAAACAAACAAAGCCTGGATACTCACACATATACAGTTTCTCATAGATTGACTAACATATTTACTGGATCCTTGAAATTTAAATGTTAGTCGCATATAAATACTAAGAAAAAAGGCAGATTAAAACAGTCATGAACTACTCAGCCTCGTCTGGAATCGAGGTCGACTCCACTGGTGCCGGAACTTGAACCGAGGTACCAACCTACTCAAAAGGCTTGGAAATACATGGGAGGTGGTAGTCAATATGCTCGAGGTGCCCATCCTGTTTCCTCAGCTGGAACTTGATCTTATCAAACTCGCTCTTGTAGTCTGGGAAGTCTTGGGCTAATTTCACCAAGCTCATAGAGATCTGCTCCAAGGCATTTCCAAGGATGCTCTTCATAGACCAATAAAGATACAGTGTCTGCTTAAATTATGTTAGTCTCCCCCTTGTTTGCCCCAAATCTGGTATTAATCCTCTCCATTCCTTAGTATCCATCTTTGTCTCTACATGTCTATTTATGTCAGATTCCCATTTTTCAATGAGCTTTTGAATTTCCTTTGATGTGTTCTCGTGGTATGCTTTCGTTGCCTCTTGGATCACATTGATTTTAGGCCTCCTTCCTCTCGGCTTGCTTGGGGGTGAGCTGGGTTCGGATTCTACCGCCTTCCCTTTATCTTTCCAGCCATGGCCTTAAGCTGCAGGGCTCTTGGAATGGTCACGAGCTGCAGGACTCTTGAAGCATGCCATCCCACAATCTTTGACTAGGTTTCCGGGTAGGTGACTTGTCCACACAATCAAACAAAGGCATAATTCCATATAATGAAAACGATCAAAGGTCCATGCATCCCATTTATCATAAGAAAGGTGACCAGGGGGGCTCTTCCTAGGACTTCTCCCCTGCCCATCCCTTTGCGGACCCATCGCCCTCATACCCTGCTTAATTTCTGCCACCCCCTATCCCTGACGGTCGCATGCACCCCATAAGTTATCCCCATAACCGAAAGAGCTCATGCCTTCCTTCAATCTCGTGACCTCCCTTCCGGTTTCCTCTCTCTCGTCATACTTCCCACCCTTGAAATTGACAAAGGAGGCGTCGCTGCCCATTACTCGGGCCTACGTGGAATTCCCTCTCCCATTCCTCATGCGCACTAAGCCTAAGTAGCTCAAGGTGGTATAAACCAGTAAAGCCTTTGAACTAAACACAACCAATGACTGCTCCTTAACTCTATACCCTAGCAGGATTACCCGACCCCTCGCCATTCCATCTTGTTGGCATCCCTTACCTGACAGACTCACACTCGGGTGCAAGTTGAGTCCATGCCCAATTCCTACTCTGACACAGAGGTAGAGACCCAAAAGAACCCCAACCTTCCCCCAACCAGATTCGTAATGGTTCCGCTCTCCCCTACCCAGCAGAAGACTATACCAGTCCAGCTTAATCACATTAGGCTCCCATAGAGACCGGTCCAAATCATAAAACATAAACATGGCATGAACAAGGGAGAGGAAACCAAGCACATACCTGAGTTTCATCATGGTGGAAGTTTAATGGAGGTTTGTTATCCCGCTGTCATGTCTGCACCAAAGTCTTTCATCATAACAAAACCCCCACGCCTTCCTCCACCCTATTTTAAGCTCCATGTGAGGGCCTCTGTCCTGCTACCTCACCTCGTGCTGCATGCGACAGTACAGCCTGCCACCCTTGCCACTCATGTGGAAGGTGGTTGGCTTCAACCCAAGGGACACTACCATTAACACTGGTGGGAGGGTCGATCTTCTTCGTTACACCCCGATTGGGGAGCTAAGTCCGAGAACAGTGGGTGAGCTCTTCCCTCCGACCTATCCTTCTCTTTGATGCTCTACGGCTTGATCCATCGTTCTTCCCCGAGATAAGGAGGCATGCTTAATTCAATAGGTTCATTCAGGTGAGCACAACCACAATTTTCCAAGAGGTCAACTGCTCTGTTTCCTTCCCTCCTTACATGGGTGATAATGATATAATCAAATTTCTTGTTTGTATCCTCCAATCCCTACACATGTGAATAAGTACACCATATTTGGCTTATTTTGACCCACTTCATTCCTTTATTAAGTTTTTTGAGAGTGTTCATAACCAATTGAGAGTCTCCTTCGATTACTAGCTTTCTGTATCCTAGCCTGATGGCCAAGCGGAGACCTTGGTGCACTCCTATGAATTACGGTTCATTGTTGCTGGCAAAGCCACAAGAGTCATCATATATGAATCTTGTTATGCCATGATGATCTTGAGAAATCCCTCCAACCCCTGCTTGCCCCGGATTGCCTTTCGAGGCTCCATTAAAGCTGAGTTTGATGAATCCTTCTAGAGGAGGTTTGAAGATCTTGATGGTTTCCCCTATGCCAGGGATAGCTTCCCAAGACGTTGGGGAGACCATGCTAGGTGCTAAGTGGAGGCCCTGGAGAATTCTTTCTTCCTGAGGATCCATTTTCCAATCATCTAGCATACATTTCTCCGAGAGGATGCACTAGTAGAAAATGATGAAATTAGTGACTAGGTGACTAAAAAATTTAGTCACCACAATTATTTCAAGTGAATTACTACTAAATTTGATAAATTTTAAGTGACCAAACTAAAAATGACTAATTTAGTCTAGGGTTAAAGTATATGACTAGATGATTTTATTGCACTAGCTAGCACACACTCTGACAGGTCGAGAGCGAGCTAACCTACCTGTGACCTCCCAGGCGCCATGGAATTAGTAGGGGGGCCCAAGGCTCCCCTTCCTCCTCCTCTAGAAGTCCTTGCATTCAAGAAAATGATATCAGCCAACAAAAAGTGCCCTCTGACTGGATCTCTGCAAATGTTCATGAAGAAGCTAGATAGCATCCCTTCGGTGGCCCTTCAAATCGAAGAAACTTGTCGATCTGCATTGAACCTGGCTGAAAGAGGGTTCATTGGATATTTTATTGGCCTCTAGCCCTCTCCCAAAGCTGTGGAAGACTGGGTGCAGAGGAACTGGATTCCTTTAGTCTCGAAAGGCATCAAAAGCCACTTCGTAGGTAAAGGATACTTTGTTTTTGTTTTTGAGAATGTGGAATAAAAAAGCCTCATCTTCAGGAATGACCCATATTTTAGGGGTCCTAAGGGACTATACTTAAACAAATGGACCCCTAACTTAGATTACGCTCAATATGTGGCTTCAACTATTCTATTGTGGGTAAGCCTCCCACATCTCCCACTGCATTTCTGGAACCAGAAGTCTGTCCAAACCATTGGCAAGACCCTCAGAAAGTATATTGATAAAGTAGTGAGAAAAGATAAATACTCATGCACACGTATATGTGTCGAGGTGGATTTGGAAGTTGGGCTACCTAAAGCTATCAAACTAACAGTTGTTGACTGGACCCATATCCAGGAGCTGGATTATGAGCAGCTTCCATTTAAATGCAGGCACTGTCACAGCTATGGCCATTTTGCAAGGCCAACTAGTACATTTGGTCAAAATTGCAACAATTTAGTTGCGACACTTTTGACGTATTGTCGGAAATTTCCCCAATTTTTATCAAATTTTCAAATCCCGCCAACAACTGTCTCTCTAGTGACATTTTTGGAGTATCGTCGGAACAACAACGTTTAGGAAAATCATCCAAATGCCGACGTTACATGACAAACCGTCGGAATACTGACGTTACAGGAAAAACTATCGGTATTGTGACGTTTAGGAGACCGTCATCGGTCTTGCGACGTTTAAGGAAACCGTCGGTATTGCGACTTTGAGGGAAAAATCGTCGGAATACGAACATTTAAAGGCCTATGATAAAGTTTATATTACAACTCTCAAGCTAAATAATTTTATTTGTACTTTTTGTTTGGGGTACCATTTAATTTACTACATATGGGAAAACACATGACATTCAATGATGTACTTAAGTAAAAAAAAAACAATTATAGACATTGTGACTATGCATTTCAAAAGCCTATAGAGATAGTAGGTTTTAATACCTAGAATGAATGTAAATTAATGCATCACTCAACAACTTTTTGTTTTATCTTGAAATTTTTTTTTACCATAGATAGGGGTTTTTTTATCTCATAGTTCACCATTATATGGTGGGATACATTAAGGGTTGACATGAAACTTTGTAGGCTAAGCTCTTAGTGTTGAGGAATATTTTGGATGTTAAAAAGTAAAATATTTGGTTTAGTTTTTTTTTTTAAATATCTTCAGTATTTTTTTATTTTTTTTAATTGAGTTTGAGGAAGGTTGTATCAAATTTGCTAAGTTGTGACCTCACGGGTGCCTTTTTCATGTTCGTGCGGTCCGTTTGCGATTTTCTCCCTTGTGCCTTCATTTGGTCGGGCGCGCCGTGTCAGGGCGCCCGCCCAAACGCGTTCGGGTCGAGTCGTTTCATTTGAGGACACCCGCCAAGACGCGTTCTGGTCGGGTCGAGTCGTTTCGTTTGAGGGTGCCCACCCAAACGTGTTTGGGTCGGGTCAGGTCGTTTCATTTGAGGGCGCCTGCCCAAATGCGTTTGGGTGGTTTCATTTGAGGGTGCCCGCCCAAACGCGTTCGGGTCAGGTTGGGTCACTTCGTTTGAGGGCACTTGCCCAAACGCGTTCGGGTCGGGTTGGGCATTTCGTTTGAGGGCGCCCGCCCAAATGCGTTCAAGTCGGGTCGGGTCGTTTCGTTTGAGGGCTTCCACCCAAACACATTTGAGTCGGGTCATTTCGTTTGAGGGAAACCGTATCAAGTTTGCTAAGTTGTGACTGCATGGGTGCCTTGTGCACGTTCGTGTGGCCCGTTTGTCGTTTGCTCCCTTGTGCCTTCATTCGGTCGAGTGCACCGTGTGAGGGGGCACCTGCCCAAACGCACTTGGGTCGGGTCAGGTCATTTCATTTGAGGGCGGTCGTATCAAATTTTCTAAGTTGTGACTGCACGGGTACCTTTTGCACGTTCGTGCGGCCCGTTTACCATTTTCTCCCTTGTGCCTTTGTTCGATCGTGCGCGTCGTGAAGCCCTGTGTGAGGGCACCCACCCAAACGCGTTTGGGTCGAGTTGTTTCATTTGAGGGCGGCCGTATCAAATTTTCTAAGTTGTGACCGCACGGGTGCCTTGTGCATGTTCGTGCAGCCCGTTTCCCGTTTGCTCCCTTGTCCCTTTGTTAAGTTGGGCGCGCCATGTCGTTTTGTTTGAGGGCGCCTACCCAAACTCATTTGGGTCTGGTCATTTCGGTTGAGGGCGCCCGCCCAAACACATTCATGTCAAGTTGTTTTGGTTGACGGCGCCCACCCAAATGCGTTTGAGTCGGGTCGTTTCGGTTGAGGGCACCCGTATCAAATTTTCTAAGTTGTGACCGCACGGGTGCCTGTGCACATTTGTACGGCCCGTTTTCCATTTTCTCCCTTGTGCCTTCGTTCAGTCATGTGCGCAGTGTTGCACCGTTTGAGGGCGCCCGCCCAAACGCGTTCGGGTCGAGTCGTTTCGTTTGTGTACGGCCGTATCAAATTTTCCATGTTGTGACCGCACGTGTGCCTTGTGCACGTTCTTGCAGCCCATTTGTCATTTTCTCCCTTGTGCCTTCATTCAGTCGGGCGTGCCGTGTCGTTTCGTTTAAGGGTGCCCACCCAAACCCATTCGGGTCGGGTCGTTTCGGTGGAGGGTGCCCGCCGAAAAGCGTTCAGGTTGGGTCGTTTCGGTTGAGGGCGCCCACCCAAACGCGTTTCGGCCAGGTCATTTTAGTTGAGGGCGCTCGTATCAAATTTGCTAAGTTGTGAACGCACGAGTGCCCTGTGCACATTCGTGCGACCCATTTGCCAATTGCTCCCTTGTGCCTTCGTTTGATCGGGCGCGCCTTGTGAGGGCACCTGCCCAAACGCGTTCGGGTCGTTTCGTTTGAGGGCGGTCGTATCAAATTTGCTAAGTTGTGACTGCACGGGTGCCTTTTACACGTTCGTGCGGCCTGTTTAACGTTTTATCCCTTGTGCCTTCGTTAAGTCATGCACGCTATGTCGCACCGTTTGAGGGTGCCCACCCAAACGCATTCGAGTCGTTTCTTTTCGTTTGAGGGCAGCCGTATCAAATTTGCTAAGTTGTGATTGCACAGGTACCTTGTGCACATTCGTGCGGCCCGTTTGTCGTTTTCTCCCTTGTGCCTTCATTCAGTTGGGCACGCCGTGTCGTTTCGTTTGAGGGCACCCACCCAAACCTGTTCGGGTCAGGTCATTTCGGTTGAGGGTGCCTACCCAAACGTGTTAGGGTCAGGTTGTTTCAGTTGAGGGCGCCCGCCCAAACGCGTTTGGGTTGGGTCGTTTTGGTTGAGGGCGCGCGTATCAAATTTGCTAAGTTGTGACTTCCTGGTAGTCTATAATTTATTATGGAATGCACAAAGTGACATCCCTCTTACCATGGGCGATGGTTCCAATGTAAAGCTTCTCTCTCCAATGTGGTGCAAAGCCTCATTTTTTAATGGGTCTTCTGATTCAAATTCAAATGTTAAAACAAAAATTTCAACCATTTCTGCGCAATCTACTATGCCTGGTCACACCTCTATTTCTATATACCAATTTCGAGGTATAACATCTAGAATATGCATAAACTTGTGGACCCATTCCACATCCGTAATACCTTCATCCTTCCATTATGCAACACACTTTTCTAAGTGAGAGGTTGTGGGATCTTGTCTTATGCAATGTTATGCATATTCCTCAGCATCTATCCCAAACCTAATTTGTAATAGGGTACCTGTATTTTTTCCATGTCTCAATGTGGGCCTTATGCATCACCCAAAAACACGTGGCAGTATCCTTAAGAGAAATTTCAAGCACAAATAATATTAATTGGTTAGGCACAAAAGTCACTAAATATGTCAATCCATTAAATTGAGTAGGTTCTATTACTTCCTTACAAACCCACTTGATCGACCTAGTAATTCAAGCACATTGTTTGGTGGAAACCTCATGGAGGAATTACTACCATTTCTCCATTGCTTCATCTCAGTCTGATTAACATGAGTTTATGCTTCTCTAGCTCAATGCACTGTTCACAGTCAGTTTTACGTAGTCATCGAACTGCGTTGTATATATATATATATATTATATATTATAGAGTTTGACTACGTTGAGGTCATCTCTCATCATGTTATGCAACTAGCTCAAAGAACAGAAGAAAATAGATCAATGACTTAAAAATTGTCCTCTTCAAGGGGTAAACCTCTTTTACATTACATATATGAAAAATTCTTGGATGATACAAATGATAAGACCTCCTTGGTATATATTGGAGTTTAAGGGGTCACAATGTAATCAGAGTCTACATAGCAATAATAATGCAAGGGCACAACAATAACAATAGTGGGCTTCTGTGGGGAACAACAATAACAACATGGGGGATACATGGTCACAACAATAACAATAGGGGGCTACACTAACAATAAAAATAAGGGGAATACACTAGTATTATAGGGACCTAACATGCCTCTCTCCTTCAAAAAAGTGTTTTCCTCAATGCTTGAGTAGTTATAGATGCTTTTGTATAAAATTCTCATCCTCCCATGTGCAGTCTTCAGTGGGTAAGTTCTTCCACTTAATGATATACTATGAAATTAATCGATTTTGTAGCTATCGCGTTCTTGTTTCCGTGACTGCTTCATGCTCAAATATGATCTTTCCTTCTTCGTCAAGTTCCTGCAACACTGTTTGAACTGGGAGCTTATCACCAATAACCTTATTTAAGCATGAAACATGGAAAATTGGGTGTACTCGGGAATATACATGCATATCCAATTTGTATGTCATAGTACCAATTTTTTGCAACACCTTGTAAGGACCATAGTACTTGGGTGATAATTTATTATCCTTCTTAGCTTGCTTAAGGGATGTTTTTTTGTATGGTTGCAGCCGTAAAAATACCTAGTTACCTACATCAAAACTTCTTTCACTATGATGTTAATATGCCTATTGTTTCATTCAATTTTTATGCCAGAGTGAGCTTATCCTTTAACAGTTGGAAAATTTTTTGTTGATGCTCAATGTGATCTTCCACCGCTTGAAACTTATAATTTTCTCTTAAAGATGATGTGATGTATGGTGGATGGTGTTCGTAATGTGCCATAAATGGGGTCATTTTTGCTATAGTATGGAAGGAAGTGCTATACCACCATTCAGCTAGAGGTAACCACTTGACCCGTTCTGTTAGTTTATCATATACAAAGAAATGAAGATATCCTTCCAAACATTCGTTCACTATCTTAGTTTTCCCGTCATAATATGAGCTATGAGCTAATTTAGTACCAAGACAAGAAAATAATTCCGTCAAAAATTTTCCTGTGAAAATGGGATATCAGTCACTTACAATAATCTTTGGGTTTCAATGTAGCTTTTGAATTGTTTCCATAAATGCAGTATCAAGTGTATTTTCTTTAAAAGGATGAGATAATGCACAAAATTGTGCATACTTGCTAAGTTTATCAACTACCACCATGATGACACTCTTTCCTTTGGAATTGGTTAAACCTGTGATAAAATCCATTGAGACCTCTTCTCATCTCTTAATTGGAATATCTAAAGGTTGTAACAAACCCAAGGACTTAATTACCTCAGATTTATTTTGTTTGCAAACCAGACATTCTACCACAAACTTTTGAATATCAGATTTAAGGCCATCCCAAAAAAACAAAATTCTTGACCTTGTGGTAAGTTTTAAAAAATATTGAGTGTCCTCCCAAGAGGGTAGTCTGCAATTCTAAAAGAATATTTTGCTTCAGCTAGGAATTCTTACAATGATATAAGCAATCTTTGTACCATAATGAATCATTTTTGCTAAATGTATCATATGTACTGGGATCTTGATGCAACTTTTGAATGAGTTTCCATACCTCTTCGTCATTCTTCCATTCATCCTTTGATTTGGTTATCCAATCAGGTAGGATAATAGAAATGGCACAAAGAAATGCTTCCACATCCTCATCCTTTCTTAAGAGTGCATCTGCAACAACATTTTTCTATCCTTTTTTGTAGATGATTTCAAAGTCATAACCCAACATCTTTGTGACCCATTTCTATTGCTCTTTTGAAGATAATCCATGTTCCAAAAGGTATTTAAGATTATCATGGTATTTTTTTACCTTGAAGTATCTTCCCATTAGGTAAGGTCGCCATTTCTATAGTGCATGTATTTCCAAATTTTCCTTCTCATAAATAAGTTTGTGTAAATTATTTCCTTTGATTGGATGACTTTAAAAAGAAATGGGTCTTTCTTCTTGCATTAAAACAACACCAATTCCGTTTCATGAGGCATCACATTCCACAATAAAGGTTTTTGTTAAGTCAGGTGTAGCTAAGACCAGTGCTTGGCACATTTCCTATTTAATATGTTCAAACTTCAAAGGCCTAAGTTGCTTCTGGAGTCGAAGAAAATGCATCCTTCTTCAACAATATTGTTAGAGGTGCTTCTATTCTCCCATAATTCTTAATGAACTTGCTATAATACCATGTCGACCCGAGAAATCTTGAATATGCTTTATGGTTGCAGGGATTTTCCATTCCTTAATGGCTTTAATTTTTTAGGGTCTACCTTAATACCCTCATGAGATACAATATGAACCAAATATTCCACCTCATGTACTCCAAAGAAACATTTGGATTTTTTTGCATATAATTTTTTCTCCTCCAATAGTTTGAGAACCATGTCAACATATTGAACATTATCCTTCCAAGACTTGTTCTAGATTAGTATATCATCAAAAAATGCTAACAAAAAATTTCTAAGGAAGGCTTTGAAAATGGAATTCATCAAACCTTGAAATGTCGAAGGTGAATTAGTAAGGCCAAAAGCCATGACCAAAAATTCATAATGACCCTCATCAGTTCTGAATTTTTTTTTCGGAATGTCTTTAGTCTCCATTCTAATTTGATGATATCATGAATAAAGATCCAGCTTGGTGAAGTAAATTGTTCCATGCAATTCATCCAACAATTCATAAATGACAAGAATGGGAGATTTATCTTTAATAGTGAGCTTGTTGAGTTCCCTTTAATCCGGACACATACGCCATGATCCATCCTTCTTGTGTATCAATACTACTAGATCAGAGAAATAACTTTGACTAGGTTGAATTATACCAGCCTCTAGCATTTCTGCAACCATACGTTAAATTTCACTATTTTGGGCATAGGGATATATGTAAGGTTTGCTGTTTGGAGGAACAATTCCTGGAATCAAATGAATAGTATCATCATGATAACGAATAGGTGGGAGGCCTTTGGGAGTCTCAAATACCTTGAAATGATTGTCTCTTACTTTTTGGAGATCTCGAGAAATAGATGATTTTGATGTTTGAACCTCTAGTGATCATAATTGTGCAATTACGTGTTGTTATTCTTTCTTCAAAAGTTTTGTCACCCCATTAGAGTTGATTATATTTCTTGGTTTCCCTATGATACCCCTTATATCAATTTCCTTTCGTTCCCAAAAAAATTCAAGAAAGGTTCTTGAAAATTAAAATTTATCGTACCCAAAGATTGTAACAATTGGACTCCTAGTACAACATTAGTGCCACCCATTGGAATGGAAATAAATGGACTATTCAATACATACTCCCCATGGCTAGCTTGATATTATGGCACTTTCTAGAGAAATTTATAGTTCATCCATTTGAAACCATCACTTGACACTCTGGTGTTGGATATAGGAAGAAATTCAATTCCTTGGCTATCTTACAAGGAATAAAATTATGAGTACTATCTTAATCAATAAGCACTATTTCCTTTTTCTTCTTGATATATACTTCTATCTTGAGCATTTGAGGAATGTTAACTCCTTCCATTTCATTGCAAGATATGGTATGATTAATTTCTTCTTTATTAGGGGTTGGTTCCTGGTGTATATCCTCCTCTTTTGATGTTTCTTATTCCTTCTCCTCCTCCTCTTCACAATCTATGTGGAATAATTTCTTCTCTGCGCAATTATGACCTTTAGTGTATATTGTGGAAGGATAAGAGTAGAAACACTTCCATCTTTATAGTTGTGAGGGGTAGAATTGTTTCCATAATTATGCTTACAACTTTTCTTTCCACCTGTTGTAGCCGCTACAACACCCTCCAAAAATTTCACCCTCTAAAATTTTTTGAGCCCCGAGCATCGAAAAGCAAAGTCAAAACCTGGAGTTAAAATCTTTTCAAAGCCTTAAGTCGCTAAGTCACAGAATAGGCATTTTTCTCCAATTAGCGACCCAGCGACCTTGCGACCTATTAGGTCACAAAGTAGCTGAGTCGCATACCGCTTTCAATTTTAAATAATCGCGACCTAGCGACCCTGCGACCTCGCAGGGTCGCGGGGTTGCACATCTCATCAACATGGCATTCCCGCGACCCAGCGACCTCATTTATTGCCCGTGCGCGTGACCCCTTTATAAATAGAAGGGTTTCTAGGCCGCATTTCACTCACGTGATGCAGAGCAAAAAATGCTTCTAACAGGCCAACTGGAGCGCATTTTTCTCAGGTAAGTTGCCTAATCCTCCTGATGTTTCTATTTTTTTTCTATTTGTTGCCCCTTTCCCCCTATCTTAGCCCCTTTTAAGCCACCTACTATTCCTCTTTTCAATTCCTCTTTCAACCTGAGCCTTTCCTAAACCTGCAAACCCTTCCATGCATACACAGACTTGCAGATGAAGCCAACCAGCCTCCCCTCTATCTGTCTTTCCCTCTAATGACCACTTCATCCTCATTTATGAATTTTCTCACTCACTCCTTTTATTATTTTAAGCTAAAATGAAGCAGAAGGCCGTGCTGCCGTCGAAATCATCTGCCCAGCCCTAGCGTGACTTCTGACCCCGCGACCTTGCGACCCCTGCGACCCAGCGACCTCGGTTGCTAAGTCGCTAAGTCGCATATTGCACTGAAACTGAACCTTCACGACCTTGTGACTCAGCGACCCAGTGACCCAGGCGCAAGTTTCTAGGTCGCAAGGTCGCATCTTCATGATTTTTCTAGACCAGCGCGACTCAACGACCCCACGACCTAGTCGCAAGGTCGCAAGGTCGCCTTCCTCTAAGGTTTTAAGCCAACACGACCTCGCAACCCAGGCAATGGGTCGCTAAGTCATAGTTTCCCCCCTTTCTTGACCTTATTTTGGAAAAATTAAAAGCAGTATTGAACATTCATTAATATGGCATCAGTCTTATCCTGGGACTATTTTATGAATATGCCAGGGAACCTCGAAGAAAAGTTAGAGTGCGTCTCCGTATCTTCAGCCTTAAGCGACATGGGGCCCTCGGCAGTTCACAGGAAAAACAAGAGCCCAGAGATAGAAATCACAAAGAGCAAAGTACTTATGTCTCCTCCCCCTATCAACAGAGACACTGCATGTGTATTCAGCAGAGGAGAAAGCATGAGTTGCTATCAAGTATACCAAGAGTTCGCACAACCTGAGTTCCCAAAGGACTTCCTAGATCAAGAAGTATATGTGCAGGTTAAAAGTTCAAATATTCACTACGCAAGGGCCCACCCATCTATCTTCCCATGCACCGAAATCATTGACTGGATCATACAAAAGATCGACCCAAAGAGGTGGGTGATTCGGGACCATGAGGGGAAAGCTTTTGCAAATATAAAAGGGTAGGATGCAGAGTACTACTATGCACTTCCAGAGTGGGAACAGACATTCACAGAGGAATGGGCCAATACCCATGCAATTCCCATAGCGGACACCCTGAGAGGATGGTGGGAAGAACCGGTTCAAAATCAAGAAGGACCAGGAGTATCAAGTAGCAAGCCTCAGAAAGGTCTATAAGCTCGTAGCAGCCATGCTTTGTAGGATGTATGGCCGTCCCGATGCCACCACTTTCAGTATTTCTTGGGTATTCCTGATGCATTTTGTTACCGTATATGTCACCCGTTTCAATTGAGCCAACTTTTTAATAGCGTCCCTCAAAACCAACATATCTGCAGCACTAGCGCCCGAAGATGGATACTCATCCAAGTTTTACATGGCCTCCTATATATTGGATGCAGTTTGTGCCAGGTGCCACTTTGAGGGATGGGTACACAACAGGGATCAAGAGAGAGCACACCCAATTCACAAGGAGTTGCATGTATTCTGGGACTCCAAATACAAGCAGAATATAGAGCCAATTGCACATAGTTTCGTCCCTGCACTCTACATAAAATTATTCAGGAAGGATACCCCATGCATGTCCTAGCGAGCCATGGAAAAAATATTTAAGGTAGCACATTGGTTTCCATTTGGAGAAGGCACCTTCATCCGATTTTTTGGTTCATTCAATACTCCCCATGCTTCGCCCCGATTCGTCGCTGATAGGATGCTACTTCAAGAAGTATGTTATCAGATGACTTCCAATTTCTCGAAGGTCCTTACTAAAGGTAAGAAGAATTCGTGGCCCACACTGTTGCTCACCATTGGTGCTTATTCAGTCAAGGATTTCAGAGAGGTGGAGACGGAAGACGAGCAAAACAGGGGATTTTTTCTAGCACCTTTAGATTACTGGACATACGATCTTGAAAGGATAGTCCCTGCCCATTCCAAATGGGCCAAGTTCAAATGGAGCTACCAACATACCGAATAACCAGTTGAAGATGGGGTATGAAACTGGTACAACAAGGATAGAGAACTCGCCCCTGAATTATTTACTGATCGGGAGGACCAGGATGATCATACTCTGGAGGAGAGAATCTCCGAGTTGTGAGGCGCCTCGTCTTCCCAGGCCAAGAAGCCCCAAACTAACACAAGCCATAGCTCTTCCTCCCAACAGAAAGAAAAAGAAGCAGAAGCTCAGCAAGAAGCTAAAAAGAAGGCGAAAGAGTATGAAGATAAGCGTAAGAAACACCTAAAGGAAGAACAGAGAAAGAAACAGGCAGAGGATGCTCGGAGAAGAAAGGAAGAGCAGGAAGCAAAATTAGAAGTTGAACGGCAGCTCAAGAAGGAATTAGATCAGGTAGAGGCCGAACGCAAAAGGAAGAAAGAGAAGGAAACAAAAGCAGAACCTGAACGGAAAAGGACGGAAGAAGAGGAAATAAGAGAAGAAGCTGAATGAAGAAGGAAGGAAGAAGAGGAAACAAAAGCAGAAGCAGAGCGCAGGAAAAAGGCGGAACAGGACAAGGCAGAGGTGGAGCGGCTATTGAAAGAAGAAGAAGAACAAAAGAGAAAAGAAGAAGAGGATCAAAGATCAAAAGATGCCGAGACACCTCCTCTAGTCACTACTACATTTGGCGGAAATTTCGACACTTGTTTCCGACGCTTTTGACCAAATGTCGGAAATTTTCCCAAATTTTTTCCATCCCGCCCGAAACCGTCGCTATACCGACGTCTATAGAAAAGTGTCGCAATACCGACACTTAAAAATGTGTCGCAATTGCGACGTTTAAAGGAAGACGTCGCAATTGCGACACCATGGCCCAAAGCGTCGCTATTGAGACGACTCTAAACGTCGCAACTGCGACATAATGTCTAGGTGTCGCCATTGCGACGTTTGGAGGCACCGTCCTAATAGCGACGCCTTTTCCGCCGTCGGTATAGCGACAGTTATTTTCGCGCTACATAAAAATACCAAACTTATATGGGCGCTACATAAAAATTCGAAACTTATATGCGCACTACATAAAAATGATTTTATTGTTTCGTATTTGTCGCAATAGCTACATTAACGTTTGATATCATGTGCGCATTCGCCCTCTGCTCTTGCAGAACAGCATTTTCCCTCAGCATTCGCGCTCAGCTCTTGCATAACATCATTTGCCCTCAGCATTCACCCTCAGCGTTCGCCCTCAGCTCTTGCAGAACAGCATTCGCCCTCAGCTCTTGCAAAATGGTAAGTTCTTACTGCAGGCCCTTCCTCCTATAGTAGGGTTGACTCTATTTGGGTTTTTTTGGTCAATTCCATTGGATTGTCTTAGGTTGTAGGGTTCTCTGTAGATGTCAAGAGTCAAGATTCAATACCCTCTATTATCTTCATCACCCAAGACAAGATTTAAATTTTTCCCAAAGAAACGCTTATTAATTTGGCAGCCATTATTTCTCCCTGCTTTAAAAACCCTACATTTAAATGAAAACAAGCATTGCATTTCAACTACAAAAATATATTAGTGTTCAAATGTACATGTGTGCTAAGATCGGTGCCTCGATATCACGCGCGCATTCGCCCTCCGCTCTTAACAGCATTCACCCCGCATCTCGCCTCGCCTTCCAGGCAACAGCATTCACCCCGGGAGCTCCCGTGCAACAGCATTCGCCCTCGCATCGGCCGCCTCTCGCCTCTTGGGTGTAAAAGATCACCCGCATTCGCCCTCGCCCCTCTTTAGAACAAAGATTCGCTCCCGGCAAGATTCGCCTCGCCTCGTAAACAAAGATTTGCCCCGCTGCCTGGCCAATTGGCTTTGCAGAACAACATTTTCCCTCATCTCTTGCAAAATGGTAAGTTCTTACTGCAGGCCCTTCCTCCTATAGTAGGGTTGACTCTATTTTGGTTTTTTTGGTCAATTCCATTGGATTGTGTTAGGCTGTAGGGTTCTCTCTAGATGTCAAGAATCAAGATTCAATACCCTCTATTATCTTCATCACCCAATACAATATTTAAAATTTTCCCAAAGAAACGCTTATTAATTTGGCAGCCATTATTTCTCCCTGCTTTAAAAACCTACATTTAAATGAAAACAAGCATTGCATTTCAACTACAAAAATCTATTAGTGTTCAAATGTACATGTGTGCATCACTTGTGTAGGGTATTCCTTTTCCACTTTCACATTATCCAAGAATGTGTGCAGTATAGTTCATATTTTTTGTGATTTAGATTGTCTTGAAAAGGAAAGGTAAATTATTTCCCATGGAAAAAGAAGGTTTTCCCTTTTTATAGGTTGTTTGGACTTACGTGGAAAAATTTATGGTATGCCTTTCATATTATGTAGTTTAAATTTAAATTAACAGATTATTCTACATAAAAATATAATTTCCTATGTGATGTCCTTCATCACTAATTAAAATTATAGGGTTTCAATTTCCAAGACTCTAACTCATCTGATGCTAAATTCTAGGTTCTCATTGGTGGATCACTCTTCCATTGATTTCCTTTCCCTCTGGATCTTGTCATACTTTAAAAGTCATCAATGATACAAATATTATTTCAGGTATCCCAAAAGGCTTTATAGTAGAACATATTGTGAAGTTTTTTTGACACTTGAGGATTCTTTTTAGAACTGCAACGTGGTCTATGCTATCGAGTTATATATCAAGCAACCTGTCCTTAATAACCACACTATGAGGTAGGTTCAACCAGTTTGAACTTGTTGGGACATAGCATATGAAGTTGTGTGATGAGTCCATATCACAGGTCTATTATGGTGACAAAAGTGAAGACACTTAATGATAGTTATTATGTTAACATTACTAGAAACATTTTCGAAATTATCCATGCTATCAAGATGTCAAAATTCCAGGCATTAGGTTTCAATACTCGTAGCTAATAGATAATAATAATAATATAAAAAAATCACAACTTTATTCTTGAAATATGATTGTTACACATTGGTAACCTAGTTCATGAGTTATTATCACCCAAAGATTGCAAAACAAACTTAAAATATAAATTAAACCAACATGAGAATCCAACTAAGGGTTTCTCGACAAAATCATGCCATAACCTGGCATTTTGAAACCCAAATTTGAATCCATCATAAGTAATACAATGCAAACTCAGATGGATTTTCAATGCATGTTTGCATGCTACACTTATTCTCTGTCTAGATATCTTTTTTTAAATGGAACCATTAGTCAAGCCCACAGTCCTTTTTATGTGAAAAATTTCAGCTCTATTTGAGCTCTTTTTTGCTCCACCACCTCCATAAACCAGTGTTACACGGGGTCTTGAGGAAAGTTTTAACAAAAATAACACGAAATTTAGCAGTGTGAAACCAAGTGGCAAGTGAGAGGATGAAAGTTTAAGCACTAGGAGAGCAACAATGGAATTATTATTATTATTACTATTATGGAGTTGAGATTTAATTACATGTAAATGGGAATACAGTTGTAAGACTTGGTAAGGCATGCATACCCTTGAGAAACTTCCGATAAGGTTTCATGATAGATCTAGGTGATAGGGGGACATGTAAATACCTTGGGTATAAAATTTGAGGGGGTAAAGGCTAGAGTTAGTAGTGTTGAATCACTTGGCTGGTTTGGAAATATTTGGTCAAAGGAAACCCTAATTCAAGGTTTAAGGGGGGATTCTTAGGTAAACTTGACTCAGGGAAGGAGTCAAAGTTGACTAAGTCAATAGTAGTGGTTTTGGGCTCATGGTTTTTTGGTTGTCCATGGTTTTGTGCATGTGGAACTCTTGTAATGGAGCCTTTAAAAGGCTAGGATGAACTCTATTGTAATGGGTTTGGGGATGTGAGCAATGAAGGCTCACTTGGACTGCTTGGCCAAGTATTTGGCCAAGGATCTAATGGAATTCTGTTAGCTGGGATTTTCCCCAGAGTTAGGGTTTTCTCAGGGTAAACATGGTGTCATGTTTGCATTTTTGATATTTTCTGTTATGTTAATATTTCTCTCTGTGAATATTTTATGACTCTTAAATAATTAATTTTAATGCCTTTTTCCTTCACATTTCCTTTCTATTTTAGAATAACTTAATCTATGAATGGATTTCTTACCATGTTTTCCTTCAATATACATGTTTTTTTCACATGCCTCATCAAAGGTATTTCATTTGAAAAGAATCACTTCCTTTCATTTGCGGTTATACAACCTATTGATATACTTTTTCATGACCACCTTCCTATCACATTGGGTGATAACTAGTTGGATGCTCTTCCTTCTCAATTAGGTTATGTATTATTGAATTCCATTTACTTTTATTTACTTGAGATGATGCCACTTTAATCATTGATACCATTTTATGGCTCTACCTTTGATTTCATCACCATAGTGCTTTAGCTTATCTCTAGTAGCTCAACTATAAATTTCAATGGGTACTAGAGGAAGAAAACATAAAAACATCTTAGATGTTGATTCATTGCTAGAGCATATGAATTGCTTGGTTATAGTAGTGGATGATATAGCACAAACTCTCATCCCAAGTCTTTATTGCCTTATATTAAAACAATTATTAAAAAAAAATAAAAAATATTTAAAAATTATTAATATGTATTTATTTCTTTGAATAAATAAATGTTAATATTATTTAGTAAATAATTATTTGTATTTGTATTAATTTATTTTTAGCTTATTAATAATTAGTTAGTAATTAATTTAATTCAATTTATTAATTCTAGTGTAAATACATTAAATTACCCTGAGTTATTAAATATATTGAATAATAAAATATACATATAATTTATTTTTATAAACTCTAAAAATTATTAATATATTAAATAATAAAAATATATATAACTTATAAAACTCTAAAATTTATTATTTTCATTAATTTTATTAACTATTATTATTATTATTATTATTATTATTATTATTATTTATTCCTAATCAACCCAAAATTATTAATTATATTAATTAACCCTAATCAATTAAAAATAAAAAAAATTCGATATTAGTTAGTAAAAATTCTAAATTAATTATTATAAATACAAATATTATTAATTAGTAAAAAAAAATATTTTATATTAAATAAATTAATTAATATAATTATTGTCACATGATTAAATAGAATAATTAATTTATTACTTAAAAATAGTTTATTAAAATATTACTTAATAAGTTAAAAAAAATAATAATAAATATAATAAAATAAAGAAATAAATCATAACAAGATACTTGTTGGCTCTTTTTATTTTTCTTTTTCAATATTAATCATGACCTAAATCCTTCTTTCAATCCTTCATTTAAGAACTTGTCTTGAAGATGGATCCCCATTAGGATTCGAAACGTTGACCAATGTTCTATAACACTATGGATAATCCAGAAAACTCTTCAATAAAACTTGTTAGCAAGTGAGGGATGGATATGTTCATGGCCTCCATAAGTGCATCTATCTGTGGATCAATAGATCTACTCCATTTTAATGTAGTATTTATTATACCTTGTAATGATTGACAAAACTAACTCAAAAAAAAATTGTCCATGTCTAAAATAACGGATTTAAGAAATATAAAATTCATCAATATATTTTGGAAAAAAAACTCGGTTAATTCTTGGCTAATCATGGTTTTTATAGGGAATCATCCATGCAATTTTTCCAAGTATATTGATTTCCACCAAAAAATAATCATGTTCTTGCCTAGCCTTTGATAAACCTCCATGGAAATCCATCAAGATCCTCTCCCATCATTGACTTGGTAGAGAAAATGAGTATTCAATCCAAATTTTATATTGGTAGTTTTTAGTGTCAATAATAAAACACATGCCAAAATGAATTTGAAAACATTTGTTGACATGTTTGACTAGTTAAATATATCTTTAAAAAATCAATAATGTCTTCCCAACTCCAAAATGTCTCACAAATTTGGAAGTGTGAGCTTTTTTCAACAAAATGATTCCATAATCTCTAGCGGGTATACATAACTTATCATGTTTGTACAAATATCCCATATCTCAAATGGTAATTAGGGTCCATCATTCATTTCAATGGCACTTCTATTGTTTGAAAACAGATGTCCTCTTCATACTAGATCTGCATACAATACAATGAAAACACCATGCATAAAAATATTTTATTTTAAAAAATAAGGAAAATTATGAAAAGAAAACCTCTACCAAAACCTTTTCTATTGATGGTAAAGGTCTTACTGGATGTTCTCTATAACAAAAAATTACAAGTGGTAGAAGATTTTTTTTAGCGCACTTTAAATAGTAAGTCACAGTAGTGCATACTAAATATACACATGTGCACGTAATATATTTTGAAAGCATGCATGCTTATTAAATATTTTAAAATCATTGACGAATACTACATATTTTGAAAGCACCAATTAGTATTGAATATTTTTTAAAGCATTGATGGGTATGACCAATTATTTGTAGAAATTCCATGTAGATTCAAAATACTAATTGTAATTCGCTAAAAAACAGACTTGAATCTACTCTAATAATTGTGGAAACCAATTTAAACAACAGTGAAATCATGAAGCATACAAGAGAGGATTAAATCAACACATTGTACACAATTATTTCTTGGGGAAAGGCATAACTAAAAATCCTAATATCTATATATTGCATTAGTCAGAAAATATGAGAATATTGCAATGCTTCGCTCATGCTCGAGTAACATCTGCACTATATGTATCTATTATAGCATCATTTATCACCTCTATATAATTGATGATCTATGTATTGGCCTTAGGTAGCCCTTTCCATTCACAATTGGCCCTTTTCTTAAAAAAACATATTTTGAATTCCATACACGACTCTGCCCTGTCAAAAACATGTACCATCGTGGGTCCACTCATATATGACCCACGTATATAATTTAAAATATTAAAAAAATATAAAACTCCCTATTATTTGGGTGGGGTTTGTGGGTTACACTGCAAGACCACCTACAAGAGCTCGTGGCCAAACTATTTCCCAACTGAAAAAAATGTTTTGAGGAAGTATAAATACACCTCATGGGAAGGCCTAAAGGGAGGAGAGAGGTAGGTATTGATACTATAGCATGTTAATCCCAGATCAAGTTTGATTATCCCTTTTCCTCCTACACTTCCCAGGTTCAGGAAACCTTTGTTTCCTTCTTTGAGATGTTCACCTCCTTTATGTGACATCCTTTTGCACCTTTATGGAAGAAGATTGTTGAGGCTTGGGCTGGATGGATCTAGAGGACGGTTTCACTTGGAGCTGTGGATGATTTCTGGTGGTATTTCTCCACATCTTTTACATACATCAATAAAGAATCTCTATTCCATTCTTGATGCCATGATCTTTAATTATTTTCATACATGTTAATGATCTTGTTATATTTTATTTCATGTTATTTTCTATAAGATTATATGATCTAACCACTGACATCTAGGATATATGTTGTTACAACTAGTCTATGTGTTTTTTTTTGAATGAGTTGTAGGTCTTGAAGCATGTGGAGAAGAATAGGGTTTGAACCCTGCGGGAACAACCTTAAACGTAAGACATATGGGTAAGGTCATCTCTCTCAAGTTTACTAGTTTAAGAATTTGGACCTGTAGTTTGATTGCTTAAATTTTTGAACTTGTTGTTGTATGCCTTCCGCTCTGTTGGGGTCTTCAACCCGGGCCCTAGGGTATTTTCTCCCGTAATAAAATTGATGAATCCACTCGAGATTACATCCATGTAATTCCTATTTGGGGTTGTTTTCTCTGGATTTGGGTTCCTTAATTGGTCTGATCACTTTCTTAGTTTTAGTGGTTCTTTATACATCTAGGAAAAAGTCATGATCTTCTGGATTGGCCTTGGATTTTTTATTTTTTCTTTTCTTCCTATTTTATACGCAACTTCTAGTGCATGCAGTCGCTTATATACTCATTTTGGTCCAAAGAAACACACGTATACGTGGGTTTCCTTAGACACAGTCACATATGCACGCTGATTGTACACCGTCGATTAGTGTGTGGTCAGTTTCAAATGAAAATTTGTTTTCTGGAGTCCTGTAATGTCTTTTTACCTATACTTGGTGACTACCGTAGAACCTTTGATGCATCTGGATCGTGTTTTTGTCTGTTGTGTATCAATTTCTCTCTTTCTTGCTTGAAAACCTAGTCAACCTAGGGTTTACCTTGCTTGGTGAAGTTTCAGTTTTGGATTTTCACCGTGACTTCTTTCTGAGGTTCTTGGTTGTTCTAACATTTCACATCAGTGATTTTGTGTCAGTTTTCTCATGCTTGGCCTTGTCATTGCTTCACTTTTTTGTTTTTGGCTTGTCGGCTTTCTTGGTTTTCTTGGTTTCTTGAAGTTTTTGTGATTGTTGGAGTTTTATATCACTGTTAAAATCATTTGCTTGAGTTGGATAATTCATTCCATTTGTTAAACCTTGCCTTGAAAGTGACATGGCTAGCTTAAGGAATTTGAGCTCTCTTATTTGCTCAATTTGTTGATTTGGAGTCTTTAGTAGTTTGTGCTTTCTAAAAGAGATTTTTCTACTTCCTTAAAAAGAAAAAGGCTAAAAAAAAATTGTTGTTTTCCTTTTCTTTCTCTTTTGGTTTTTTTTTTTATGGTTTATATCATTTTTGGAGAAAGTTCGTAGTTTGTCATTTTGGTCCAGATTGTTTGGTTTTGAGAGAAGTACTTGAGTGAATTTGTCTCTTCTTATATCAAGTTATTTTTGGAATTTTTGTTAAGGGAAGTTCTTGTTTTGGACTTGTATTTGATTTTGTGTCAAAGTGATCAGACCTATCTTGTTGAGAAACTGATTTGCTTCTTTGTTTAGAGTAGTCCTAGAATCTTCATTTGGCATTGGTAGTTCTGCATTAGTATAGTTGCATTGTTAAGAAGATTTAGTATTTTGATAGTTTTTGAGTATGTGAGCATGATCTTGAAAAGAAAAGAAAAATTTATTGCTTCTATTAGTTGTTTCGTAGAACCTGTGTAGAAATCTATTTCATCGAAGAAAAATTTGCATATGCATGTAGCAGGTTTCTACTAATTTCTCTTTTGCATCAAAAAATCACAAGTTGCGTTCTTCGTTTACCCATGACTTCAAAAGAACAACCATTAAAATCAAGACAATAATTTAAAATGAACTAGAACTTTTTAGTTTTCATTAATATACACCAACTATTCTAAGTCATTAGGGCCTTGGAATAGGTGAGTGGAGAGTTAACTCTCCAAGGCCACTAAAAATTTCAAACTTAGAAGTTGATTAAGTGAAATCTAGCCTCATTAAGTGGACCCAGAAAGATCTCCTCCAGAGAGTTAAGAGCGAGGGTGAGTGAAGGCAGAGAAGAGAGATACCCCCTCTCTTATTTGTCAGATCCCAACCATATACCGTTCCGCACGTTTGCCGATACAGACTGGTGTCCATAGTTATTATTCCTAGGTATCACATATGCAACTGCACGGGGGGGGATACCATTGGTACCTGAGACAGACATTACCTCACTCTCATTATTACTTCTAGAGGGTTCCCTTGCGAAGCTTAGGTACTTGCACCGGCAAAGGATTTTGTTTGGAGCTCAGCGTAATTTTTTGTGTTACCTTCACTAGTAGGCCTGGGGCATAATTACCCCAGAATATTCTCGGAAGGTCCTTATTTTTTCTTTCTTATATGTTGGTGTCTGGTCCTAATAACCCGAAGTGGAAATACTCGAGGGCTACTTGATTGCTGAATCTTAGGGACATTTTTTTCGAGAGTGATCTTTGCTCTTATATTTCCATATCTTTGTAATTTTTTGAGTCTATATAAAATCTCACAATAATTAAAAATGGCTGACCGATCTATTCGTCGATCGTGGAGGCTTCGTGGGCTTTCTCCTATGAGTGTTGAGCCTTCTTCTAGAAGGCGTAGGAGAAATTATGCTGGTGATTTCCAACCAATAGTAGCAAATGCGTCAGAGAGTGATCCTCTACTTGGGGCTATTATTTCTGAGGGTAGTCCTAGTGCTAGTAGTGATTTAGAGAGGAGTACTCCACTCCTTTCTCGGGTCCTTTTTCCGGCAGAAGAAGTTGAGTTGAATAAATTCCAGAACCTCTAGTTACTCCTTTCTCACCTCTTCCTACTAGTTTTCCGAACATTCTATTGTACGTTGGGCCTCTGTCTCGCAGACTGGCTAGCCCTCATATTTTTCCTTCTTTTCTTTCGATGGCCACAGCTAGGGACACAACTTCGGCTATGAGTAATTAGAGTGTGCATACTCCTCTTTTGGCAGAGGGAGGAGGTATCATTGCTATTTCGACTATCACTCCTAATACTGCAATTTTCGGCCCTATCCCCCCATTGCTTCCTAGACAAGCCTAGGAAAATACTTAGCCAATTTTATACCTGCACATATCCATATTCCTTTTGTCGTTTCCTTGGGTAATTAGCCCCTATTAATTAGGTAAATCCCCATCCAATACCGTGCAATCCATATAGGGAATTTCTCTGACTTCATGTACCACCTATACAATTTGGATGATTGTACAAATGATAGTACGTTTTCCTTGAACTCTAATATCAACTGGGAAATTTTCAGTTCAAACATGCATGTGCTTTTATCGTTGATCTGTCATTTCTCTGGTTGATCACTGAGTGTGGTTCAAGTTCCACTTCCACACTTTGACCTTTCACTATTTCCTCCAATGGTTGGAACAAGTTAAACTGAATTATTTAATTACAACTCAAAATAAACTCAACCATGGCTCCTAAAAAGTAGGTTTCACTCTACATGACTCAAGTTAGACCCTCAACTCGAATTAACTAAACCAACTAAGTCAAACTAACTTATTTAACTCATACAAGTTGTCATGGGATGTGGAATTATAATTTTCTTCTAATTTAATTCAAGGGAAAGTTAAATTAGAATATTTCTTGGTGCCATTTTTAACACTCCATCTCAACAAGAAAGGGATTATCAGATTCCTTGATCCTACGTTTATGGAAATCGAATTTTCTTATTAACAATGCCTTCATCAATATGTCCACATCTTGTTCCTATGTAGGAATGTATTCTAGAATCATGATCCACCTCTGCACACAATCTATGAGATGGTGGTACCGAATGCTGATATGCTTTGACCTATCATGAAAAACTAGATTCACCAAGAGTTTGATGCAACTATGGTTGTCATAGTAAATCACTATAGGATCCATCTGCTAACCAAATAATCCAACAAGGATCTTCTTCATCTATATAGCCTCGCAAGTTGCTTGACTAGTAGCCATACTATGCTTCTGCTAAAATGAGTGCAATTGATCTCTGCTTCCTGTTGTACTAGGAAATTGTTGTTAACCCAATACAGAAGATTTCGTTTGATGTTCTCTTCTTGTCTGATGAAATTCCTTCCCAATTTTCCTCTATGAAGCCTTGAATCTTCAATCCCTCTGTCTAGTTGTACCAAAGACCAAACTAAGTGGTGCCTCTATGGTATCTCAACACATTTTTGGCTGCTTCCAATAGAGTTTGGTTGGCTTAACAATTTCTTGACTAAGTTGGTAAGTTGCATAACACATGTTCGGTCATGTGTTCACGAAGTACATAAGTGAACCCACAATTTTCCTGTAAATGGTAGCTTCTACCACTTCACATGAAGTAGCATTTTCCTTCCTCCAATTCCCTGCTTGAGGAGTATCCATGGGTTCACTCCTTTCCATGTGAAACTTCTTCAATATCTCGTTGGCATATTTTTTTGGCATATATTGTTTGATCATCGTAAAAAAATATACCACCAACACTTCCAAGCTCATCCTGACATTGGGTGAACTCGGTCAAGTAATTTGGTATTGTGTCACCCTTCTTCATCTTGATTTTCCTGATCTAGTCCTTGAGTGACAAATTCATGTGGTCATTGTTGTTCTGAAACAATTCTATCAAGGAATTCCACATTGCATATGAAGTTTCCTTTCCATGGAGGTTTGAGACAATATGATCTCGAACACCTTTCAGTAGAATCCTTCTCGCCTTTGCAAACATTATTCTTCCAGGTCGCCAAATCTTGAGCATTAGTTGGTGGAGGATTAGGAATATCATTGTCTATGAACTCCTTCAATCCATTATCTTCCAAAAAATCTTCCATATTTTCCTTCCAAGCTATATAATTCGAGTTTCCCTCAAGGTCATACTCAAGTATCAATCCAAAAAACGACATCCTACTGATATTGAAGAATGGATGCAAATTCGATTGACCTACATAGAAAAAACTCTTATTATTCTCTTCTATAGTGCTTTCAACTCTGATACCATGTATAAATTCCTTGTAGATTCAAACTACTAATTGTAATTTGCTAAAACAATAGACTTGAATCTACTTTACCAATTGTGGAAACCAATTTAAAAGATTGTGAAATCATGAAGCATACACTAGAAATAATTCCATCAACACATTATCCAATGATTTCTAAGGGAAATCCACTACTAGAAACAACTCTATATTTATATTGCATTAGTAAGAATATATGAGAAGATTGCAATGCTTTTCTCATTCTAGAGCAACCTCTGCACTATCTCTATCTGTATCATTACTTCCTAGTCAAGCCTAGGCAACTACTTAGCCAATTTTATGCCTGCCCAAATCCTTATTTCCTTTCATTTTTTCCTTGGGTTTTTAGCCCCTATTAATTAGGGAAGTCCCCATCCAATATTGCGCAATCCATCTAGGGCCTTCCTCTGACTGCGTGAACCACCTGTACAATTTGGATGATTATACAACTAATAGTGCACTGCCCTTCAACTCCAATCTCAACTAGGTAACTCTCAGTTCACACACGTGTGAGTTATTTATGGATAATCTATCGGTTCTCTGGTTGATCACTGAGTTTGTTTTAAGCTCCACTTCCACACTTTGACCTTCCACTATTTCCTCCAACAGTTGGAACTAGTTAAATTGAATTTAACTCAGATAAACCGAATTAATTAATTACAACTCAAAATAAACTCAACCAGGTTTCCTAAAAAGTAGGAACCATTGTACATGACTCAAGTTAGACCCTCAACTCAAATTAAATGAACCTACTAAGCCAAACTAACTTAGTTAACTCATACAAGTTTTCATGTGATGTGGAATTATAATTTTCTTCTAAATTAATTCAAGGGAAAATTAAATTAGAATATTTCTTGGTGTCATTCTCAACATTATTAACCATCAATATATATATATATATATATATATACACACATTGTGAATTCTTGATAATGGTAACAGCAGCAATGGAAAGAATGCCAATGGAAGAAAAAATACTATTCTTTTTACAAAAAACCTCTTTCAAAAAATCAATATTGACTGTTGCATCTTTGCAATATATATATTGTTGTTTTGGATCAGCACAATTATCAATTTCCTGATTATGAACTACACCAAGTAATTCGAAACGCGTCAAATTTTTAAATGACAATGTCATTTCCCAAAAACAAAATAAAATTGTAAACATATATGGATCACATAATTTTACACTCTTAAATACTATTCTTGTATTTTGAAATACCAATGGTCGTATTACAGTAAGAATCAATGCATGTTTGTAAATTACATCCGTGGATTACAATAATTTAAATGCAACTATGTGTAACAATAATTAAAAAGAACTATTCTAAATGTCAATACAACACACCAATATGATATGTTTCAATGTTGAATTTATTCACGTTGATAATATACAAATGAAACTTCTTACTTTTAAATAAAATTTAAATTACTTTTCAAAAGAACAAATGTTTTGATATAATGATATTGATTTTTATAATGAATTTTTTTGATGTAATCTTCACATTAATGTATTATATTTATTTAAATGAGTACTAACCAATTACATCTCTATTCGCTATAGTAATATATTATCTATATGTAAATCACTATAATGCAACATTTACAACACCTAATATATATGAATATGAATATGAATAAGTTGCACTTTTTCATACAAAATAAGAACACCATAAATTACACAATGATCAAAATGTTAATAAATCATTTTTATGATTATTGATAATTCATTATCATACTAATTGGGATAATATGTTCACATTAAAAAATGGACAATTTGTACATATTAATACTCCAAAATGTAAAACCAAAATGTAAAACTTGAAACGTTCATTTATATTGGTAGCTACTTGCATGCCTAAGTTTTCATCACTAGTACGGTATATCATACTTGGGTTATTTGCAATGTTTTGTTGAGTAGCTTGATTTTGTTCCTCATCTTTATTTTCCATCTATAAACATAGAAATAATGTGTAACATCTTTATGTGTGTGGGTTGTTAGAATACACGTGATTGTAGAAATTTAAAAGTGTCTTATAACAATAAGCGATTATTTCACAATACATATTGCTTCAAAAATATGCTTCATGTTGGCTCTCAACATTTTTCTAGTGGATCCACTACATACTTTGTTTCCTATGAATTTTATATGCCATGATAAATTTTATATATATATATATATATATATAAATATATATAGTTAAAGGTTTCTTGTTTTTCCATAAATTATACAATAAGTGAAGTAAAACAATAAAGTTACTTAAAAATTGTGCTATTAAGTCTTGATACTTCAACATATACTCACTAGCTATACATAATCCAATATCAATTAAATATTAAGTTGTCCCTTATTTGTATCTTAGCACGTAATGGAGAACATCCATGGATGATTGTAAATCAATTAAATTATAAATATCACAAAAAATATGAAATGTTGAGTAAAAAAACATGATTGCTCACAATTTGCAATGAACTCTTTTCTACCTTAGCAAAAATGTCGATGCACAATGAGAAAAGTTATTCGAGGGCCACTTAGTGTTTACCCTCCTATTATATTCATTAAATTTGTCCCACTACGGCCATTCTCTAACCTAGGCTTGAAAGGTATAAATTCGTTGGCTCAACTAGCTCTGATTATAACTTACCACAACACTAAGCGAGTCCAAAATATCATGATTGAAAAGAGAGAATATGAAGCTAGAAACTTGGACCCTTGTTAGTGGAAAATTTATTCCCAAAAATAGCACTAACATTTGGCTTGAAAGTCACGGTAAAAGATACAAATGCTCAGTTGGGTTTAAGAAATATCATTCTACTCTGGACCATTTTATTACTCTTAGGATAATTATAGAGGAATGTTGCAATAATAAAAATGATCTCTTTTTTTTTTTGTTGAATTTAGAAAATATTTCAACATTGTTCCGAGGAAAAAGCTATGGAAGAGGCTAGAATAGATAATGGTGTTGAGATTCAACAAGATGATGAGCTTAGTGAAAAGAGTCGCCTTCACTAAGTGGGCCCGCAGGCTATTTTTGGTGCAAGTCTATTTTTAGACATGTCGATCATATTTCAGAAGTTACAGGATGCTATTTGTGGATGGTTGATCAAGTTGGAAAAATAGATGAAATTCTATTTTTAGAATATTGGGCGAAGTCTATTTATAGATTGTCAATCTAAAAATAGATGCATGTTGATTATTATTAGCTCTTAATAATAATCAGACTCTAAACAGCAACTTATTCTCTTGGAACACTTCAGTTCAGTGCACAGATGTGTCGCAGCAGCTGACAAAAGGAATTACACTATTCCTAAGGGTTTACTGGAGCTATTGCATGGAGGAATCAGTTAGAACTCAAGTGGCAGAGTTATGACACAGTTGGAAGAAGTAGTTATGGAGTTGTATTTAGTTTAATTTAGTTAAACTCAGTTGAGCTATTTGTATCTAGTCTAACTGATTGATACACTAGTGAGAGTGGAGTGAATTAATTAGCTAATTAATTCACAAATAATAACTCATTAATCAATTGAAAAATACATCAGTTAACTATAGTGCATGGCAGTTTCAGTGGAGACCAGTGGAGAGATAGGTGAAAGGGCAAGATAGACTATCTGTTGTGATTATTAGTGATGAATTAATTGCATCAAACACACAGTGGAGATGCCAATGATTATTTTGCAGTCGATCCAAGAGTATCGAATTCATTCAGAGCTATTCTTTAGCAAGGATTTCGCAGTGGAGGCAGGCTAGCAGGTGGCAAAGATCGGTGCATGGATTTGCAATATTAGGCCTGATTAGTGTATGACGATTGTACTGTACTGAGGGCTTGTGATAAGCTTTGTATGTTTGTATGAGATTGTCATATGATCTCCATGTTACATAATATATAGTTGGGCTTTTCAGCTTCAGGCTTTCCGGGTTAAAAACTGTGTTATGTGCGATTGATAATTTTTGTTTATGCTTCACATGTGTGTGCTATTAAATTTTCCACAAAAGATTAACAAGTGGAATAGATTCAGTATCTTGCATAAAGTTAAATAGTGTGAGATCAGGTGGATCTTGGACATATGCATTAGTAGTGCATATAATTTCTACATGGTATCAGTGCTTTGTTGATTGAATATTGCAATTGTGAAGTGAGTTTTTTCTAGTGGACAATTCGAATTTGCTATAGAAGATTCTTGGTGCAAAAATCGAGTATACATTGAAATGTCTTTCAACATGTTGAGATTGGAGTATGCCCTTGATGGGAGCTCGAATTACATAGCCTGGAAGAACAGGATGGAGGCGGTGCTGGAGGATAATGGGCTGAATGAGTTCATCGATAGCGATGTTCCTAAGCTGGGATCTAGCGATGCTGCATTACTTGATGCATGGAAAAAGAAGACTGCAAAGACGAGGAGGATTTTGTTGAAAGGTGTGAAGGACCACGTTGTGTCCAACCTTCATGGGAAAACCACTCCATTCTTAATGTGGAAGGCTTTGACAGACTTGTTCCAAAGGAGAAGTGACCAGAGGAAGTTGGCACTTAAAGACAAGCTCAGAAAATTAAAAATGGAGAAAGGCGACAGTATTCCAAAATACCTCATGAAGTTTGTCCACTACAAGGATGAGCTGGGAAGTGTGGGGGTTACTGTTGATGAATAAGACTTGGTGAGCTTGGCTCTCCTTGGGCTTCCGAAGAGTTGGCATAGCTACGAAGACTCTGTCAATGGACGGGAGAAACTGCCGGGATGGGAGAGACTTTCGTCAGATCTTATGCAGGAGGAGATAAGGCAGGGTACCAGGGATGGATCTTCATCGAAGAATGAAGATGAAGAGAATTTCACTTTGGCTGCCAAAGCAAGGAAAGGGAAGGGGAAGAAAAATCCTTCTAAATTGGGTGCGAAATGCAAGAACCAGGACTTGTCCAAAGTGACGTGTTCTCACAGTCACGAGCATGGACATTTTTCCACTAACTGTCCACAAAAAAGAAGAATAAGCAGGCTGCTGGATCTGCAGCTAGAGAGGCCTTAGCCTCGCAATTTGAGCTGTATTTTCCCTTGATCGCATGCTTGGTTTCAAGCTGCATGGGATCGGTGTGGTATCTTGACAGTGGTGTGTCTTTCCATATGACGGGAGAAAAATATTTGTTTAGTGACTTGGAGGAGAAGGACCTCCAGATGCATATAGATTTGGGCAACGATGGTCGATACAGTGCGACAAGAATTGGGACCATTACCTTTAAGAGGGAGTCCAGTAATCTGTTCTTGTTGAAGAATGTCATGCATGTTGCAGGTCTGAAGAAGAACTTAGTCTTGGTCGCAATGCTGGAAGACAGAGGTTATGATGTTGTTTTTAGTGAGGGAAAAGCTTTCCTTCGACATAAAACAATGGGTCAAACCAAGAAGATAGGGGTTCGAATTAAGAATCTCTACAAGCTGGAGGTAGATGGCTGTGCTGCAATGGTGGGCAAAGCAGAAGAAGTGGTGAGTCGAGATGAGGGCGAATTATGGCACAGGAGATTGGGCCATCTTCACCATGGCGCTTTGAAGATTTTGCAGCAAATTTCTACTGGACTTCCCAAGGGTACTCTTGCGCAGTCAGATCAGTGCAAAGGATGTACAATGGGTAAGTTTTTGAAGACCACTTTTCATGAGAAGGAAAACCTTGCATCGGTGATCCTGGAGAGAATTCACACAGACGTGTGTGTACCATTCTCGGTTGCTTCAACAGCGAAACACAGGTATTATGTGATATTTTTTGATGAATTTTCTCGTAGATATTGGTTCTTCTTCATGCAGAAGAAGAGTGAAACGTTCTCAAAGTTATGTGAGTTCAAGGCATTGGTGGAGAAGGAGTCAGGGAAGCAGGTGAAATCTCTACGGAGTGATAATGGTGGTGAATACATCTCGGTCGAATTCAAAGACTTTTGTATCAAAGAAGGAATTTGAAGAGAACTCATAGCGCCTCATAACCCACAGCAGAATGGAGTCGCAGATAGAAAGAACAGAATGATCATGGGTGTTGCACGAGCGATGCTGCATGATCAAGGCCTACCGATGCACTTGTGGGTGGAAGCATGCAACACTGCGGTTTATGTGCAAAACTGTTGTCCTCATAGATTAATTGGCATGAGTACACCCGAGGAAGCTTTTACTGGTAAGAAGCCTGATATTTCTCATTTGAATATTTTTGGCTCACCTGTTTACATTCATGTGACGAAGGATGCCAGGAAGAAGTTGGAGCCGACTGCAAAAGTTGGGATATTTGTGGGGTACACAGAAATACCCCATAACTATCGAGTGTATTTTTTAAACAGTCAGATGACTGTTATGGGATGAGATATAAAATTCAATGAGGTGAAAGCCATGAAGTTGTCGCTTGAGAGGGAGCTACACTTGCATGCGGAGGAGGAACTTCTTGTTCCCAAAGATGAGCCTTTGGATGTGGATCAGCCACAGGAGGAGATTCATGAAGTGGAGGAGTCCACTCATGCAGAACCAAACATCAGACAAGGAAGGAAGCGTACCACAGAAGCTGAGAGACTGAAGGTGGATGCAGCACAGAATGTAGGAGTTCTTACATCACAGCGCAGACAGAGACAGTCACTTGATCGATATACTGGATACATGGCTCTTATGAGCAAGTGTATTGTGACAGAGCCATCTTCTTTTGAAGAAGCAGCGCAGGAGCCCACATGGGTAGATGCCATGGTGGAGGAGTATGACTCCATTGTCAGAAACAGTGCTTGGGAGATTGTTCCAAGGCCAGTGGGAAAATCAGTTGTAGGATCAAGATGGATCTACAAGGTAAAGCAAGCTACTGATCGGAGCGTCGAGAAGTATAAGGCAATATTTTTTTCCCGAGGCATCTCATAGATTGAGGGGATTGACTATGAAGAAACCTTTGTACCTGTCTCACGGTATTCTTCCATACGGACCATCCTTGCTCTCTCAGCACTGATGGGTTGGCACATTCATCAGATGGATGTGAAGACTGCGTTCCTTAATGGGATCATTGAGGAAGAGGTGTACATTGAGCAACCTGAAGGTTTTGAGATCTTCAACAGTGAGTCGCATGTGTGCAGGCTCAAAAGAGCATTGTATGGACTGAAACAAGCACCCCGTGCTTGGTACACTCAGATCGACAGCTATTTCACTGGACTTGGCTTCACGAAGAGTGAGGTGGATGCAAACCTGTACCAGATTGTGGTTGAGGGTAAGCTTTTGATCATTGTACTTTATGTTGATGATTTGATACTAACAGGTGATGAGCAGTTGATACACTCATGCAAGGCTGATCTTGCAAAGGAGTTTGAGATGAAGGATTTAGGCCTCCTTCATTATTTCCTTGGATTAGAAATATGGCAGCGGGAAGGTGAACTGTTTGTGTCTCAAGGCAAGTATGCCCGGGAGAGACTGGAGAAGTTTCACATGCAAGGATGCAAGCCTATCGACACTCCTCTTCCAGGAAATTGGAAGAAAGAGGATGCTACATCGGCAGAGGTAGTGGATGCCACTGTTTATCGACAGTTGGTGGGTTCGCTCATGTATTTATTCAATACAAGACCGGACATATGCTATGTGGTAAACCAACTTTCACAAGCGATGGTTAAGCCTACCAAGCTCTTTTGGAAGGCAAGCAAGCATGTCCTGAGATATCTTCGGGGCACATCTGAGTATGGTTTATGGTACAGACAGACGAATGAGGTGAAGTTGCATGGCTTCACGGATGCAAATTGGGCAGGAAGCCCAATAGACAGAAAGAGCACATCAGGAGGGATTTTCAGTATCAGATCTACGGCAGTTTCTCAGTACAGCAGGAAACAAAGATCTGTGGCACTCAGTTCAGCGGAAGCAGAATACATGGCAGCAAGTTTAGCTACTTGTGAGGCTATCTGGATGAGGAAGATTCTGGTTGGTTTGTTCGGTTCACATTTAGATTCCACGGTGATTCATTGTGATAATCAGAGTTGCATTAAACTCTTGGTTAATCATGTGTTTCATGACAGATCTAAACATATTGATATCCAGTATCATCATATCAGAGATTGTGTGCAGCATAAGATCATGTTGCTTCAGTACATTCCCATGGAGGATCAGGATGTAGATATTCTGATGAAGGCGCTCACCAGGAGCAAATTAAAATACCATAGAGGCAGGATTAGGGTGAAGGATAATCCCTATCTTGTTGAGAGGGAGTGTTGAGATTCAACAAGATGATGAGCTTAGTGAAAACAGTCGCCTTCACTAAGTGGGCCCGCAGGCTATTTTTGGCGCAAGTCTATTTTTAGACTATGTCTATTTTTAGACATGTCGATCATATTTAAGAAGTTGCAGGATGCTATTTGTGGATGGTTGATCAAGTTGGAAAAATAGATGAAATTCTATTTTTAGAATATTGGGTGAAGTCTATTTATAGATCGTCAATCTAAAAATAGATGCATGTTAATTATTATTAGCTCTTAATAATAATCAAACTCTAAACAGTAACTTATTCTCTTGGAGCACGTCAGTTCAGGGCAAAGATGTGGCACAGCAGCTGACAAAAGGAATTACGATATTCCTGAGGGTTTACTGGAGCTATTGCATGGAGGAATTTGTTAGAACTCAAGTGGCAGAGTTATGACACAGTTGGAAGAAGTAGTTATGGAGTTGTATTTAGTTTAACTCAGTTAGACTCAGTTGAGGTAGTTGTATCTAGTCTAACTGATTCATACACTAGTGAGAGTGGAGTGAATTAATTAGCTAATTAATTCACAAATAATAACTCATTAATCAATTGAAAAATACATCAGTTAACTATAGTGCATGGCAGTTTCAGTGGAGACCAGTGGAGAGATAGGTGAAAGGGCAAGATAGACTATCTGTTGTGATTATTAGTGATGAATTAATTGCATCAAACACACAGTGGAGATGCCAATGATTATTTTGCAGTCGATCCAAGAGTATCGAATTCATTCAGAGCTATTCTTTAGCAAGGATTTCGCAGTGGAGGCAGGCTAGCAGGTGGCAAAGATCGGTGCATGGATTTGCAATATTAGGCCTGATTAGTGTATGACGATTGTACTGTACTGAGGGCTTGTGATAATCTTTGTATGTTTGTATGATATTTTCATATGATCTCCATGTTACATAATATATAGTTGCGGTTTTCAGCTTCAGGCTTTCCCGGTTAAAAATTGTGTTATGTGCGATTGATAATTTTTTTTTATGCTTCACATGTGTGTGCAATTAAATTTTCCGCAAAAGATTAACAAGTGGAATAGATTCAGTATCTTGCATAAAGTTAAATAGTGTGAGATCAGGTGGATCTTGGACATATGCATGCTTAGTGCATATAATTTCTACAAATGGTTCCTATTGAGTTAAGTTTTGTTGTTACAATATTGACAAGAATATTCCTTCCAAGATTAGGAACACTGGGGGTTTGTCAAAAGAAATTAAATGAAATATTGAATTCAAGAAAATTATATGAGAAAGATCACATATGGTACATTTATATATGACAACATCTACTTGGAAGAAACACCTTCAAACATATATCTAGGAATCAACATCCATTATGAGCTCGATTGGAATTATAACATTGCAAAAAGGATAAATGATTCAGTCATTCGTCGCCCCTGTAGATTTTGTGGCAACCCATGCAATGTCAAGACAACAACATGCAAAGCCCCCCAAACCCATGAATAAGGTTCCCATTCTCTAAAACATGATTCCATAGAGAATCGAGATCGACACCGACATCTCGAATGCATAAAAGAAATAATACCCCACCAGGAATCCAGAAACGCAGGACATATGGCATCCCATATTGACAATTCCATTGAATTGTATAAACTATAATTCTACCAGTTATCTCCATGTTCTCTTTACTAAAGGGCCAGAAGGAGAACGCCACATACCCTATGTTTTCCGAGTTGTAGATGCCAACGAAGTTCCTCTGCCGAGTGCTCCTACTTGCAACATTCCAACAATGCGCTACAATCTGAATGCAACACTGCGGGATCTAGAACCCACTTACTTCATCAAACCACCTCTTTTGCCACCTGAATTCCCAAATTATTTGATTATGACACGTGCCTTTCACATGCGCACACACGACCATCACCGTATTGTGTCCTACTCCATCTGTTGTCGATATGACCAACCTCTTGTCCTGTAGGCATCATCTTAATTACCATAATCAGGATCCCCATTAGGATCCTCAAACATATCGCACCCCGATTGGGGTATTAAATTATTATTATTATTATTATTATTATTTATAAAAATTAATTAATATATAAGCTAAACATATATACATTTAAAAAAAACATAGAACGATACTCTTAACCATGGATATTTATTCCCACTCTAACATAGAGATTTTTAGTCTATAAATAGGTTTTGTTACAATACCATGCGTTATCAATAGCACATGTCAAAGAAAAAAAATATCACTTCATATGACACTAGTTCATATGCCATTTTTTCAATTAATCAATTTAATTAAACGATAAAAAATTGCATAGCTACTTTTAAGATAAATTTCAACCTTTGATTTGTGTATAGTAATATGAGTATTCTAGAATACTCCATGGTGGTTAAATCCCTACCATCCACTTAATAATTATTAATAACTAAATTAGAATTTTGGAAGCCCTATTTCAAAATAGACACGCCTATGGGCATAATAATTATTACCTTTGATTTGTGTATACTACTATGTGTATTCTAGAATATTCCATAAATTTGACCAATGTTGACACATGAAAACTTGTACCAAGGGAATCTGAGTGTATTTCACTTATTCTTACAATTTCCAATTGTAGTTGTTATTTAGTGCAAGATTTTGAAGGCGCACAATTTATCTTTGGGGCAGTGTTTTCCTACACTTAGATCATGCTTTATTTGGTGGTTGAGAAGGCCTAGGGCATACAAAGCCTTGCCTTGGTTGATCACTTGGGGCATTTGGAGGACAAGGAATACCGTGATGTTTTATAAGTGCCCAATTAATGTTGAGAGGATTACTTCCAAGATATGTGCACTATTAAGGGAAATTGGTCAACATATGAACAAGGAAAAACCCCGCAGGATTCTAAATTTATCTTCAAGCCTGGGTTATCCGAGAGGTTATTACGACAGGGAAGCTCAATTGGGGCATTATTGTTGTGGAGTGGTTACTATTAAAATTCTAAATGAACATTTCCATCTTTTCTACTATGGTGATGAAGGAACCAATACCAAAGTCGGGGTTATTGCTTTATGGGATTGTTGTTTTTTTCCAGGCATATTAAGTTGGAACAAATTATCATCTGTGGTGATGCAAATATAAATATTGATTGGATTAGTGATAGAGCTAGGTTCAGTGTGTCGTTGTTGTAAAAATGGATGCAATGCATCAAGAATCGAAAAAAGTATTTTTGCATCATCTCTTTCACTCATGTCTATAGAGAACTAAATGTTACATTAGAATCCTTATCAAAGAGAGGTATTATTGTCGTGCGATGATCTATATATTATTTCTTTCTACAAAATGGTGTTAGGATGGATGAGGGCCCCATTCCATTCGATTGATTTGTTCCTTTGTTCTTCTCACAAATTTAGCTCTACACTTTTAGATAGTTAGCTTTTATGTTTATTAAGATTGTTGATGCGAAATTTTAGATACGGATGTTTTTCGGATTATCATTACAATGCAATTGTGTTTTGTTATAGGATTTCAAGTGATCATATTGTTGATTAAAGCATTTACATGTTTTTCACCAAATGTGGCAGTTTATTTATGCTATATTAATTAAGAACCGATGAAAGACAATTTGACTATGTACTTGTTTTCATAATATGAATATCAATGTTTTTTAATTCTAAAAAGAATCTAGAATATTCCAAGGAGGTTAAATCCCTACCACCCACTTAATAACTATTAATAACTCAATTAAAATTTTGGAAGCCCTATTTCAAAATAGACACACCTATGAGGTAATAATTGTGATGAGGATGGTAGGGATTTAACCTCCACATAATATTTCAAAAAAAAATTTGAACAATATTCAAATGTAAAAAATTGATATTTAGCTTAAAAGATGTACTTTTTTGCCCCTTTAATTAAATTGGTTAATTAAAAAATTATCATCTAAACATGTGTCATATGAAAGTGATTTCTGTTTTTTTGAGGAATGTGTTACTAGTAAGTCATGATATTCACACATGATATTGTATCATTCCATTTACAGGATAAGAATCCCCATGGTAAGGTGAGAATGAATTTTCATGAATACAAATCTTGTTACATGTTTTTTTGAAGTATATCGATATATGTTTAACTCATGGGTTAATTATTTTTATCATTAATTTAATACTATAATTTAAAACAAAATTATACTTGAGTTAATTTTATGATTTATTTATTTATTTTGGTAATGTGAAATTTATTATTGGGTAAATGTTTTGACATTTATAGGAATTTACCAGCCATTTAACTTATGTGGTTGCCCTAATTATGAGATGGATGGTAGGGATTTAACCTCCATAGAATATTCAAGAATATTCTTAATAGTAGTTACAAATCAATTGAGATTTATATCAAAATTAGTTATGCCTTCGAGATTTATTGTATAAGTAGTTATGTCTTTTTTACCCATTTAATTAAATAAATTAATTAAAAAATGTCATATGAATAAGTGCTATATAGAATAAATTATGATTTTTTAAGCATGTGGTATTGGTAAGCCATGACATTGTAACAAAACTTTTTTACAAGTTAAATATCCTGATAATAAAATTGAGAGAAATTTTCATAATTAAAAATTTGTTATATATATTTCATATATTATTTTTTTATAATTTATAATAATAACTATAATAATAAATTTATATTAATAATATAATTTAGTTAATTTCTATAATTTAAATAATATAATTGAGAGAAATTTTCATAATTAAAAATTTTGTTATATATAATTCATATATTATTTTTTTATAATTTATAATAATAACCCTAATAATAAATTTATATTAATAATATAATTTAGTTAATTTCTATAATTTAAATAATATGAATATGAAAATGGAAGACCATGTTTTGGGATTTATAATAAATTGATATCTAGGTATTCACCAACCATTTACTGTCCATAAAATGATACTATGGATAACAAGCAAATGTGAACCATAAACGTTTCATTTCAAAGTCAAACAAATATCATTAAAAGAGAATAAGACTGAAAAGACATTAAAAGAGAACAAGGTTGAAGCCTAGGCATTTCATTTCACCCTCAAATAGCATTAAATCGAGGGTTGTCGCTTATCGTTATGGTTGATTGACTTTCAAAGTAAAATGCATTAAAAGAGAATAAACGTGAAACGTAACCGTTTCATTTCGAAGTCAAGTATCATTAAAGAAACTACTTAAATAATTGAGATTGGAGGTTTTCATTAAAGAAACTACAATAATTGAGATTGAGGGTTATCGTTTATAGTTTTTTAAGATAAGGAACAGCAACTTTCTCAGGTGTATGTAACAGTTTGTAAGTTATATATATTATTTTTGTAATGACGGAGGGGTTTAGTATTGGAGGTTTCTATTTCTCAGCTTGGTTATGACGGGCAACAATTGGAAGGTCTATTTCTCTGGTTTGATCATGACGGGCAATAAACAACTTTATCTGTAACCTCTCAAATTTGTAAAAACGGAGGAGTTTAGTATTGGAGGTGTCTATCTCTCTAGCTTGGTCATGACTGGCAATAGACAATTCTACCCAAAGCCTCTAGCATTGGAGAGTCTATCCCTCTACCTTAATCAGTTTAGTATTGGAGGTGTCTATCTCTCTAGTTTGGTCATGACGGGCAATAGATAATCCTATCCAAAACCTCTAACATTAGAGGGTCTATCCCTCTAGCTTAATCATGACAGGGAATAAACAACCCTATCTGTAATCTCCCAAAAAATTTCACAAATTCAGAAGATTATCGTTTATAGTAATGGTTGATTGACTGTAGCAAGCAAGTCTCCTCCTGACTGGAGGAGGGAAGTTTCCTCTCCACGGACTTTTCAATCGCTGGGCACCACTCGTCACAGCCATGAATTTGAAAGAATGAGAGAGAATGGGGAGAGAGTCGAGTGGTTCTGCAACTTTGAACTTTAAAAAGTTGAGGACCTATATGCCCTCATCTGGTCTGGGCAGGGGCATTTTATTTTAAGTACAGTTTGCATTTAACTTATTTACCCACCCCATCGAAACCAACTCGGCTCTCCCAGAAGAGCCAAGTTTTGCAGAGATTGAATTCAATTTCAATTGCATACATACAAAAGCTCAAATGGCTCGTGGAAGTTTATTTTTGTGTATGTCGAAATAGTTTCAGATTTCTTCCAAACGACTGTCCTAATTCAGTCCTTTCCAACTTTATAATTCCAAATCCCCATTCTCATTCAGATCCTTGCTTGTTTTGTCGCAACACTCTAACGCCCCCAATTTTATCGCAGCCTGTATTCCATATTCATCAGAATCCTTGACACAGCTGGCCACTTCGAAGATCATGAGACTATACTTAGATGCTTTATATTCTGCTAATTATAACAAACAAGCTACTACTCTCTTTCATTTCATCAACTTGCTATGCATTAGCAATTTACCTTCAGTTATATCAGAGTTGCGGTCATATAAATGCAATAATACTTCTACTTACGCTGATGGAAGTACATTTTCCAGCAATTTGAAGAGGGTAATGGGCGATCTGGTGAAGAACGCACCTCAAACAGGGTTCAACACTTCTTTTAAGGACAGAGTTCCAACAGAATCTATGGCCTCCTCCAGTGCACAGGTAACATATCTAAACAATACTGTTCAATCTGTTCACAGCAAGCAAACGTTAGTGTTCTACAACATTGCGGAAATGACGCCGGCGGTGGAGCATGGATGGGTAACTGCTTCCTGCGATACGATAACTTTAACTTCATTTTAAAGGTAGACACTCAAGGCAATTATCTGGAGAACGTAAACGACATTAGTAGTAATGTAAATAGTTTTAGGACCATCACTTCAGATCTCCTTTCCAACATTTCTGATCAAGCTTATGCTCCTGCAAACAATGGATTCGCTGAAGGAACAGCTGAGGATTCTTCTATTGGACCCATTTATGGTATAGAAGAAGAAGAGACATCTTGATTGGCATAAACGCTATAACATCATAATGGTTATAGCTCGTGGTTTCATAGAGATATTAAAGCAAACAACATTTTGCTGGACGAGAGACTGAATGCGAAGATAGCAGACTTTGTGTTAGCAAGACTCTTTCCTGAAGACGTGACTCACATCCAAACTAGAGTTGCAGGGACATAGTAGGAATATTTCCCTCTACTCTAGAGTCTAAATCAATTTATGAACAGTTCACATTTATGCAATTGTTCAATTTAGCCACATTAAGAACCATACTTATTTGGAGAAATTTTTCTTTGGAGTATGTAGTGGTTACATGGCGCCAGAGTATGCAATGCGGGGGCAACTATCCGTAAAGGTTGATGTGTATAGTTTTGGAGTGCTAGTCCTTAAGATTGTGAGTGCAAGGAAAACCAGTGATGCAAGCTTTCCCCATGAAATGCCAAGCCTACTAGAATGGGTATGACTTCAATTTAGGAAAACTTTTTTGTTTGAGCAACCGTGGTTTGAGATAATTAATCCGTTAACTGTGTATGCATTTGCCATGATGTCCCACAGGCGTGGAGATTATACAAGCGAGGGTGTCTTCCAGAAATGATAGATTCGATATTGGCGCAAACAATGAGGCAGAAGCAAGCATTAAGATGCATTCAGGTTGCGCTTTTATGCACGCAAGCTGATGCAGGCCTCCGTCCAATTATGTCTAATGTTATATTGATGATCTCCAGCGCTTCCGTGACATTAGCAAATCCAACAAAGCCTGCATTTGTGCAAAGTACTGAAAGTGGTTACGGAGGATCCAGAGCCAGCAGCTCTAGTATCTAGTAATGGGATTCATCATCAATTGTTGAGGCTTCCAATTACAGCAAAATACACAGATATTACAAAACTTCCAAAGCCTTAAGGTTAATAGTTTAACAACAGGGTTTTCATTACACCAAAACTCAGATATTATTAAACTCCTAAATGGAGAATTTCTAAATCTTAACATTAACATTACCTTGAGTGGGAGCAATCCAGCACCGTCCCACATAATTGAATCAATTTAATGGAATCTGGGTAAGACTGATACCACTTTTTCAATACACCAACACCTACATGAAGAAACTTCCATACCTGAGACATTATCTAGGGTAAGCGGTAGTCCCATGTTACCAAATATACAGTTAATCCATCTAATCAATTCCAAAGATGCACTGATTAATCCAAACACCAATTAAAAATGCCAACACTGTAGTGCAACACCGATCACAGTAATTTGCTCCAAACTTTTATCATTGCTGTACCACCAAGTAGATTGGAAGAGTTCAAATTTCATTGCTATAATTTTGGTTCAAGGAGTAGGTTTTTTTTTTCTAGGGATTTTGACTTACAAACTGTTGGATATATCCTGGTGTTATATTATCAGAGTGATTTTTTATATCTTGTTATTTTAAGTTTTAAAATATTTTAATTGTTTTATATGACTATGATTTTTACTTTTAATTTATAATATCTACCAAGTATCTTGCACAACTCAAAACATCTTATCCTATATTAATAATTACTCTGAGAGCGGATGCAAAAGAAAAAGGTAAGCTGATAGCAAATATCTTACGAAGGGTCAAAATCCAATTACAAAGGTTTATGTTTCGATGTCACACATCCAACTTTCTAAGTCACTTTACAAAAGGTGGAGATTATTTAAAAAAAAAATTATCAATCCCCTCATCAAATTACAATTACCATGTTCCACGTGAAATGACACCCACAGCCACATCTCGCTTTGAGATGATGTTGAGTTAACACCAAAGAAGTGTGGAATCACCAAATCAACCCCAACTCTAATCAGTTTACCTTTATAATTATTCAAAAGAATAATTAATTAATTAATTCTTAATTTATATTATTTTATTTATCTAATTATTTATTATTTAATAATATCAATATTGATTTATTTTAATTTTTGATTTACTAAGTATTGAGAGATTAAATTTCTGAAGATGCAAACCTCATTTTGAGTATAAAATTTGGTTAAAAATTTACATCTTGAGAAATTTAATTCCTCTCCAAACTTGATAGATTTAGAGTTAAGATGGATTTATGTTGGTTCTTACTATTATTATTTATATTTATATAAATTTTAGATTTCCATATATAAAAATACTCTTGTTTTCAATTTTATTAATATACATATAGTTCAAAGTTTTAATTTGATATGAATATCATTGATATATATGTATGTGTGTGTTTTCATTATTTTGTGTAAAAATATGACTAGCAATTGATTTGTCTATTGACCACTATTAGTTTAGCATTGATCAACACAATTTATAATGTCTAACTTTAAAAAAATAATATATTTTTTTTCAATATTTTTTTTTTTGTTGGTTGTCTCATGTAAAGATTTGAACTCTTATTAGAGTATTGGTACAATATATTTCCATGTGGATAATTTCATAACATGAAAATAACTCATATTGGGGTAGTTACTTCCCACCATAATTTAACCAAATCTTTGCATAAAAAATGGACGGGAATAAGATGTAAATAAATATTGTTATGAGGAGTTATTTCCCACCTTAAATTGTAAATGTAGACTTAGTGGTGATTACTACAGACCAAAATGCTAAAATCATCCATTTCACATTTCAATTTATTAGTTCCAGGGAATCAAAACAATAGGATTATCTTTGCCTATTCACCATAGTTAATTTAGCATTTACCAATGTAGGTTATAATTTTTAATGCAATTTTTCCCATAGCATAATTTCCAACTTGAGTGGAAGAGAATAACCTCCTTGTAACACATGTTTCTCTTGTTTAAATTTATTTAAATATAAAAAATGTAGTATGATTTATTGAGTATTTTTTTTTTCTATATATATTTTGCAAACATTTAAAAAATGTTGACCATCTTATATTAGTTCGACATATCTTACCTATATTGGGTTGTAGAGAGTCTCTCAACTCACTAACTAAACCTTATACTATGTTTATTTAGTAGGCAAAGTTAATGTGAATAATATCATAACACAGTCCATACTTGACCAATTGAAGGATCGTATGCAACCAATATAATTTAGTGTAGTGTAATTAATAAATAAAATTATTTTTTTGCAATTATTTTTTCGAGTTTATGTGTTTCAAGAGTTTTTTAGAGTGTTGAATCTCTTTATATGTTTAAAAACACATTTTAAACAAGAAATCACAATCTTGTTTTTGAGATTGCTTTTCCATATTAATCACATCATTAATATTTTGGTCAACCTTTTCAAGAGATTTTATCTCTCTTGACACTTGGTAGGCCCCTAAAATGGATCTAGATTGGTTTAATTTCCTATTTAAATATGTTATATTCCACATGAATACCATGGGTTAATGCTATGAGTTCTCATAAACTTGTAATAATTTATAAAAATTAATAAAAATAGTATTTTTAATTTAATTTTGACAAACTTAAAATTCTTGGAGGATATTACATTAGGATACAATATCTCTACCCTACCTGTTTGGAGAGCGCCCAAGCAAAATACACTTTCTTTTTCACTTACCATATATATATATATATATATATATATATATATAGTTTAATTAATAGGAGAAATAGTTCTTTACCCACTATTTTTTCTAGTCAATTTTGTTGAAATTATAGTATATATTTTTTAATATTATATGTTTAAGTTGTTTAATTTGCAAAGATAAGTGTGAAATGGTTCTCTTCCAAGTATTTTTTCTTCTCAATTTTGTTGAAACTTTAGTATAGATTTTTAAATATTATAGGTTTAAGTTGTTTAATTTGCAAAGATTAATTGTGAAATGGTTCTCTTCGGAATACTTTTTCTGGTCAATTTTGTTGAAATTATGGTATAGATTTTTAAATATTACATGTTTAAGTTGTTTAATTTGCAAATATCAAGTGTTTATAAGGTTTATCTTACTCTAAAGAGCTCACAACTTAGCCCGGAAAATAATGAAAATTTTGGAAATATTATGACAAAATTTGATAGAAAATTATGAAAATCTAGGTTACAATTGTCAAACTTCAAGATTTTGGGTGCCCAAGGGGTTCTTGATTCTTGATGTTGCTTAATTCATTTCCATCATTAAAAGAGCGATTCAAACAATCCATCATTCTAAATTTTTGAATTATTTTTATGAGATTTCGGTGAGAAATTTGTCATCGAGATGAATTTCTAGCTTCTATAGACAAAGCCATAAAGTTTTATAGGGCATTGAATTTATTTATGCATTCAAAAATGTGTTTTCAATAACAAGAATTCACAATCTTGTTAGAAACGAAAAATTTCTAGTTTAGATAGACAAAACCAAAAAGTTTTACAGTGCATTAAATTTATTTATACATTCAAAAATGTATTTTAAATAACAAGAATTCACAATCTTGTTAGAAATTGTATTTACTGCTTAAAACCCATTTTGTTTATTAATTAGACTATATCCCTCTCTATATAAAAAAACACTTTCTTGTAATGAAAATTTCATATCTCCAAAAAGCCTTTTGACTATTACTTCAAATGAAATTGAAGTTATGATCGAAAGTACATAACGTAGGGTAATTGTGATCTTTTTAATTGTCAAAGCCCAAAAAAATATCATAATTTATTTTTTATTAAATTTTGTTGGTATTTTTTCCAAGTTAATATTATTGTCTTGGTTTATATAATCACATTTAATCTTTCTCCTTTCTCTTTCTTTTTTTCCCTTTTAAGATATGCATTCACCTATGCTATGCCTCTCTTAGTTTATGACCAAGGTTTATGAAAGGGAACCAATTCAAGAATTATGGCTAAATGCTAGGCCCATTATGCCTAATATAAAAAGCATTCAGAACTAAGGTATCTTCATGAAAAACAAATTCCTACAAATTTATTACTAATTGTAGATGGTTGTAGATGAATGGAAACACCCTCATACTTGTGCTAACACACAGTATGTTCCAACTATATTAATTTATATGTATGTCCCAGTAAAAGAGCTAACCTAGGAGAATGATGCAGGAAAGCTCTATGAATTTCACTAGTCAATCATCCAACGACTTAATTTATCAATTAATTTCAAATGTTCTTTGAGGATTTTCTTCACTTAGAAGTATCTTAGAGTAACATGTTTTCCTCTTGTAATTAGGTGTGCATTTCCAATAAGACAACCTACTCCTGAGCATCATTTCCAAGGCTTCTTTTGTCTAGTTGATGCAAAGCCCAACCTTAATAAGTGAGACCCACTAGGCTCTTCTATTGCTAGCTAGCCTTGATGGGTTTACAAGAAGCTAAGGGGTAGAGTTTCTATGACTTTCTAGTGATGAAATATTCTTAAAAAATTCTTACCATAGTCATGACATTCAAATGTTAACAAATTTGGAATTTATATATGAATTCTAAGCTCTTTTTCATTCAAAATACAAGCATGCTACCATGTACATATGGACTAGACTTTAATTCAGCAAAAAAAGCAAATTTATTACCCAGTCAGGAACATAATTTAGACAAAATAATCCAATTAGCACAATTCGTACTTAAAACATAAAAAACACTTATTTGAGTTCGATTCAAATGTTTCCTACAACTGATGTCATTCTTCACCCAACCATAGGCTTAGTTGTGTATTGGTTTCCTTTGTAGGTGGCCACCCCCAAGCTATATTATGATGTCATAAGGGGAGATTTTACTCAATCTGTAATGCCCCTACCTGATCTTAATATCCTATATTGTGTTATTAACCTACCAGCTAAGTGATTAGTATATGTGCTTGATTATGGTAAGTATTATTAGTATACGTACGAGGTGTGCATATGCTAGCTAAACAGCCACATCTAACACAAATACACTAGTATTTTGTATCATATTATCATAGACCACTTATTAATGGTTAAGCTTTATTAAGGAATTATCTACAATTAACCTTAAGCTTGATTAATGATCAAGCTTATGGTTAGCCTTAAGCTTGATTAGTGGTTACTTAAACCTTATTCCTAACTTATAATTAATACATTATATTTTAACGCAATTATTTATTAATTAAAGTGATAGGATTCAAGCGAATCCATGGGGTTGAATAACACAAAAGGGACATTACTATTTTATTTATATTATATTATTATCAGTATTTTATTTAGTTAGCATCCCTATGCCCTGACCAAACTGTCCCCACCACCCCTTGAATTTAATTTTGGATAAAGGGATAGGTGGGGGGCGGCAGGGGTGTTATGGCGGTGAGTAGCATTGACTCGAGGGGTGGGGGAGGCGTAAGTGCAAGAGAGAGTTTGGGATGAAAGGGACATGTATTTTTTCACATGAAACTTTGAGAGAGTGGTAGGATTTTTATTTTGGGGATTCTTTCAGGAGGTTTGCACATAGAACTTGGATGAAAGGTTTTGGAGTGGGACATAGAGTGAGGGACTTATTTCACATTGTTAGGTCCCTATATTACTAGTGTAGTCACTTATTTTTGTCAGTGTAGCCCCCTTTTTGTTATTGTTGTACCCCTATAGTCCCCATATTGTTATTATTATGCCCCATAAAACCCCACTATTGTTGTTGTTGTTCCCTTACATTATTATTGTTAGGTTTTCTAGGATTATATTGTGACCCGATGGACTCCTATATAGAGAAAGGAGGTTTTTTCATTTGAATCATCCAAGAAATGTTCATTTATGTAATGTAAAGGAGGTTTCCCCCTCGAAGTGGCTGATTTCTAAGGCGTTGATCTCTCTTTTCTTCTATTTTTAGAACTGGTTTCATAACATTTGATATCAGAGCTTTGGATTCTAGGGTTTCGCCGCTTCAAACAAGTCATCTTGGAATTTTCGCTATAAAATTTTTTCTACGAAGGTTCAGAAGCTAAAAAAAAATCCATTTGCAAAGAAATCCTAATGAAGGTCGTGTAAAGCTTTCAAATCTTGGTTCGCAATATTTTCAGAGATATGATCTATGGAAATTAGAGTTTTTGCAGGCTCACGAATTTCATCTCAAAGAGGTGACCTTGGGAAAATCGTCATAACTCTCTCTCTGAGCATCGGATTGGAATTCTGTAAAAAGTGTTCGAAAGTACACAAACTGAAGCTTGTTGTATATCAATTTAAGAGCCGGAGGAGGAAACAATGAAATGTGGCACACCGTACAAGTTCACTCTACTGAACCAATCCATAATTAGGTCATTGTGAGAGATTAGGCATAAATTTTCCTTGAAGAATCCAAATCATGTCAGACCCATGGCATTTGAAAGAAGATTCAGAGGGATACTAAAGGACCAAAGATAAAATCTTGGAGATCCAAAATTGCAGAGATACATCGGTTTCAATATCGAGCTCCTCAAAAGCAAGAAAAAGGTGTGTATTGTTTTTTCAAATTGCATAAATCTTGTTTGAAAAATCAGTTTGAAGTGATTCTAAGGGCATATTGAAGCATAGATATCAGTATTGGGTTCTAAAATGGCCCCTTAAAAGAATTAAACACCCATTAAGCTCTCAGAAGGCTCTATTATGGCTCATGAAGAGGAAGAAGTGCAACATGATATATAAAAATTACAAGACCAAGTGCACCAAATTTTTCTCTCACAAAGAGCAACAAAAAATGAAATGCAAGTTTTGAAGAAAGGCGTGGAAGCTAAGATGGATGGTTTGAAGAAAGAAGGGGAAGCTAATATGGATGGTTTGAAGAAAGACGTGGAAGCTAAGATGGATGATTTCAAGAATGGAAAGGAAACTAAGATGGATGGCATGGAAGCTAAGATGTATGGCATGGAAGCTAAGATAGATGAAAAAATGAAAGGAAACATGGAAGACATGAAGAATGATCTAAAAGAAGACATGGAATGTTTGAACGAAGGTTTGAAAATGTTGATACAAGAAACGATTCCTAATGGTGAAAAGGTAGTATAGGAAATTCATGATGAGAAAAAAATAGATGTTAATCGTGATTTCATAAACTCTAATGTTGGATTCAAGACCCACCATATTCCAAAATTCGATATGAGAAAGTTTGATGGAAAGGATCTCGTAACATGGATACTATAGATGGGGAAATATTTTGATCTCCATAATGTGAAAAACAAACAAAAGGTATGCATTGCAACTTTACATTTAGAATAAAATACATTTGTATGGTATCAATGACTTTTCTCTTGTAAAAAAATTGTCACTTGGTCAATTTTTATGGAGGAATTGATAGCACATTATTAGGATACAAAGAGCAACAGCTTCTTTAGCCAATTGATAAATCTCAAACAAAAGGGTTCAATGGTGTAGCACATTAGGGACTTCCAAAAATTGAATATAAGGGTAATTGATATTCGAGAGGAACATGAGATTGATGTCTTCATATGGACTTCAAAGGATAATATCCAACATGAGGTTCGCCTTTGGGAACCTGATTCATTGGAGAAGGCATTTAGGTTGGCAAGAAAAATTGAAAGAAAAATTATGACGTCAAGGAATTCCACCACTCGCATCTATAAAGATGGAAGTGTTGATACTCCTAGACTTCCAAAATATACAAGGTTGAAACCACAACAATTGGAAGAAAAAAGAGGAAAATGGATTTGGTACAGTTGTGATAGAAAATACACTAAAGGTCATAAGTGTGCCGAGAAGAAATTATTTTACATAGATTGTGAAGAGGAGAAATAAAATGAACTAGAAACTTCAAAAGAAGAGGATATACACCAAGAACCTACCCTAGTGAAGAAGAAATGAGTCCCACAATATCCTGTAATGAATTGGCATGAATTACCATTCCGCAAACTCTCAATATAGAAGGAAATATCAAGAAGAAAAATGTAATAGTGTTGATTGATTTAGGTAAATTTTATTCATTGTAAGGTAGCCAAGGAATTAAATTTCTTCCTATACCCAGCACTAGAGTGTCAAGTGATGGTTGAAAATGGAGGGACTATAAATTTCTCTAAAAAGTTCCATAATGTCCAGCTAACCATGGGGAAATATTTATTGAATAGTCCAATGATTTCCATTCCAATAGGACCTGTGTTAATGTTGTACTAAGAGTATAATGGTTACAATATTTAGGGACGGTAGCTTTTCATTTTTGAAAGGAAAGGAAGTTGAATTACGGTGTATCGCAGGGAAGCTGGGAAAGATAATAAGCTCTAATGTCATGACAAATCTTTTGAAGAAAGAACAATGAGGCACAATTTCACAATTATGCTCACTAGAAGATCCAACATCAAAATCATCTATTTCTCAAGATATCCAAAAAGTATTGGATAATCATTCCAAGGTGTTTGAAACTCCCAAAGGACTCCCACCTATTCGTGATCATTATCATGCTATTAATTTGATTCCAGGAAGTGTTCCTCCAAACATCAGGCCTTACAGATATCCGTATTTCCAAAAGAGAGAAATTGAACGTATGATTGCAGAAATGTTAGAAGCTGGCATAATTCAACCTAGTCAAAGTTCTTTCTCTTCTCAAGTAGTATTGGTGCACAAGAAGGATGGATCATGGCACATGTGTCCGGATTATAGGGAGCTCAATAAGCTCACTATTAAAGATAAATTTCCCATTCGTGTGATTGATGAATTATTTGATGAATTACATGGAGAAATTTATTTTACTAGTTAGATCTTCATTCAAGATATCATCAAATTAGAATGAAGACTGAAGATATTCTGAAAACAACATTTCAAACTCATGAGGGTCATTATGAATTTTTGGGCATGCCTTTTGGCCTTACCAATGCACCTTCTACATTTCAAGGGTTGATGAATTCCATTTCTAAACCCTTCCTTAGAAAAATTTTGTTAGTATTTTTTGATGATATATTAATCTACAATAGGTCTTGGAAGATCATGTTCAACATGTTGACATGGTGCTCAAACTATTGGAGGAGAAACAATTATATGAAAAAACCTCCAAATTTTTCTTTGGAGTACAAGGGGTGGAATATGTAGGTCATATTGTATCTCAGGAGGGTGTTAAGGTAGACCCTAACAAAATTAAATCCATTAAGGAATGGAAAATCCCCACAACCATAAAGCAGTTGCGAGGATTTCTCGGGTTAACAGGGTATTATCGCAAGTTTGTTAAGAATTATGGGAGAATAGCAGCACCTCCAACAACATTATTGAAGAAAGATGCATTTTAATGGACTCCTGAAGAAACTAAGGCCTTTGAACATCTTAAAGAGGCAATGTGCGTAGCATCAGTCTTAGTGACGCCAGACTTCACAAAAACCTTTATTGTGGAATGTGATGCCTCGGGAAATGGAATTGGTGTTTGTTTTAATGCAAGAAGGAAGAACCATTTCTTTTGAAAGTCTTCCAATCAAAGGAAAGTATTTATATAAAGCTATTTATGATAAGGAAATGTTGGAAATACTACATGCACTAAAGAAATGACGACCTTACCTAATGGGAAGACACTTCAAGGTAAAAACTAATCATGATAGTCTTAAATAGTTTTTGGCACAAAGATTATCTTCAGAGGAGAAACAAAAGTGGGTCACAAAGATGTTGGGTTATGAATTTGAAATAATCTACAAAAAAGGGAAGCTAAACGTTGCTGTAGATGCACTCTCAAGAAAGGATGAGGAGGTGGAAGCATTGCTTTGTGCCATTTCTATTATCCAAATAGATTGGATAACCGAAGCAAGGGAGGAATTGGAGAATGATGAAGAAGTGTGGACACTCATTCAAAAGTTGTAGAAAAATCCCAGTACATCTGATACATTTAGTTGGAAAAACGATTCCTTATGGTACAAATATCGCTTATATCTTTGTAAGAATTCCCAAATAAAACAAAAGATTCTTTTTGAATTGCACATCTCTCCCATAGGAGGACACTCTGGATTTTTTAAAAATTACCACAATGTGAAGAAAGAAGTTTTTTGGGATGGGCTTAAATTTGATATTCAAAATTTTGTGGCAGAATGTTTGGTTTGCCAGCAAAATAAAGTTGAGACAATTAAGAGCTCGGGTCTACTACAACCTTTACCAATTCCAAGTCAACGTTGGGAGGAGGTTTCAATGGATTTTATCATAGGTCTACCTAAGTCCAAAGGAAAGAGTGTCATCATGGTGGTTGGCTAATAGACTTACCAAGTATGCACACTCTTGTGCATTATGTCATCCATTTAAAGCAAGTACAATCGCTACTGCATTTATGGAAACAATTCAAAATATACATGGAAACCCTAAGATTATTGTAAGTGACAAAGATCCCATTTTCACTGGAAATTTTTGGACATAATTATTTTCTTGTTTGGGTACTCAACTACCCCTTAACTCATCTTATCATCCTCAATCCGATGGGAAAACTGAGATAGTGAACAAACTTTTGGAAGGATATCTTCATTGTTTTATATCTGATAAACAAAGATAATGGGTCAAGTGGTTACATTTGGCTGAATGGTGGTATAACACTTCCTTCCATACTGTAGAAAAAATAACCCCATCTATTGCACTTTATGGATATCATCAATCGTACATCACATCATCTTTAAGAGAAAATTCTAAGGTTCAAGCAGTGGAAAATCACATCAAGCATCAAAAAAAAGTTCTCCAACTCTTAAAGGATAACCTAAGTTTGGCACAAAATCAAATGAAACAATATTATGATAAACATCACAGCTAGAGAAGTTTTGATGTAGGAGACTGGGTATTTTTACGGCTACAACCATACAAACAAATGTCCCTCAAGCAAGCTAATAAGGATAATAAATTATCGCCAAAAAAATATGGTCCTTACAAGGTGTTGCAAAATATTGGTCCTATGGCATAAAAATTGGAGCTTCCTGCTTCTTCTCGAGTGCACTTAGTTTTCCATGTTTCATGCTTAAAGAAGGTTATAGGTGACAAACTTCCAGCTCAAACAATATTGCCATAACTTGATGAGGAAGGAAAAACTATATTGGAACCTAAAGCAGTCATGGAAACAAGAACTTGATAGCTACGAAATCGATTAACTTCAGAATATCTCATCATGTGGAATAACTTACCCACTTAAGATTATGGGAGGATGAGAATTTTATATAGAAGCATCTAGAGCTACTCAAGCGTTGAGGAAAATAATTTTTTGAAGGAGAGGGGCATGTAAGGTCCATATATTACTAGTGTAGTCCCCTATTATTGTTTACTATAGCCCCCTTATTTTTATTGTTTTACCCCTGTAGTCCCCATATTGTTATTATTGTGCTCCATAAAACCCCCTTATTGTTATTGTTGTGCACTTACATTATTATTGTTAGGTCGGCTAGGAATATATTGTGACCCCATAAAATCCTATATATAGAAAGGAGGTTTTGTCATTTGAATCATCCAAGAATTTTTCATTTATGTAATGTAAAGAAGGCCCCCCCCTTGAAGTCCTCGTGTTCCCTTGAAAAATCTTCACTCATATTCATTGTAAGGTACAAACATGTCTATGGAGAACTCATTGATAAATCCTCCCTAGATATTATCGATCCAAAATTCAACAACTCTTGAGATGTTTTTACTAGTATCCTTGAGTCATTGTACCAATTCAGGGCTCCACACAGTAGGATTGTCATTTTTTAAGCAAGTCTTGTTCTCAGTCAACCTCGACAACCATTCATGTAGTTCATTAGCAAACGCCGCGAAGAAAATCTCGTGTTGTTCTGTGAAAATATACCACTCCAACTAGGCTTCAGTTTTTAATTGCGGATTTCTATTTTCCTGAGCCTCAAGCTCTCATTCTTGTTGATCTACCCAATATTTTATTTCATTATTCGATGGATTACACATCCATATGTACCTCAAACAGATCACAGTCCCGACAACAGAACCATTTGTTGGCTCATTTGGGCTTGACCTAGGTTCAGCTTGGACTTCACACCAATGAAATCCTCAGAAAATGGCCCTTTTGGCAATGACTTGCAAGCAAATCAAAGTTTCACCCAAGGTGTAAATGGGTGGTTGCTGAATTAGATTTATACAACCTTGAGGGACTAAGCAGGGTGGCTTTACTTCGCTTCTCAGTTTTTTAACCCATATTATAACATACAAACAACTACTGCACAATATAGCTTAATCAATTACTTCGCATAATTCATATAAACATAAACACATTACAAAATAATATAAATTGTGCTATCATTACATCGTATAAACATATAGTAAGCAAACACAACACATGTAAACACATAATATGCCCAAAACTTTTACTTTATCAAGATTGATATGTTCAATGCATACAATTTATCCGACATGCGGACACAATTTATGAATAAGTGCTATATAGAATAAATTATGATTTTTTAGGCATGTGGTATTAGTAAGTCATCATTGTAACAAAACTTTTTTACAAGTTAAATATCTTGATAATAAAATTGGGAAAAATTTTCATAATTAAAAATTTTGTTATATATATATATATATATATATATATAATTCATATATTATTTTTTTATAATTTATAATAATAACCATAATAATAAATTTATATTAATAATATAATTTAGTTAGTTTCTATAATTTAAATAATATGAATATGATAATACAAGACCATGTTTTGAGATTTATAATAAATTGATATCTAGGTATTCACCAACCATTTACTGTCCATAAAATGATACTATGGATAACAAGAAAATGTGAACCATAAACGTTTCATTTCAAAGTCAAACAAATATCATTAAATGAGAATAAGACTGAAAAGACATTAAAAGAGAACAAGGTTGAAACCTAGGCATTTCATTTCACCCTCAAATAGCATTGAATCGAGGGCTGTCGCTTATCGTTATGGTTGATTGACTTTCAAAGTAAAATGCATTGAAAGAGAATAAACGTGAAACGTAACTGTTTCATTTTGAAGTCAAGTATCATTAAAGAAACTACCTAAATAATTGAGATTGGAGGTTTTCATTAAAGAAACTACAATAATTGAGATTGAGGGTTATCGTTTATAGTTTTTCAAGATAAGAAACAACAACTTTCTCAGGTGTATGTAACAGTTTGTAAGTCATATATATTATAGCATTGGAGGGTTTATCTTTGGAGGATCTATCTTTCTAACTTGATAGACAATCCTATTTGTAATCTCCAAAAAATATAACAAGTTCAGAGGATTATCATTTATAGTAATGGTTGATTGACTATAGCAAGCAAGTCTCCTCCTGATTGGAAAAGAGGGAAGTTTCCTCTCCACGGACTCTTCAATCGATCGTTTATAGTAATGGTTGATTGACTATAGCAAGCAAGTCTCCTCCTGACTGGAAGACTGAAGTTTCCTCTCCACGGACTTTTCAATTGCTGGGCACCACTCGTCACAGCCATGAATTTGAAAGAATGAGAGAGAATGGGGGAGAGAATGGGTGTAACACCTCCAGTTTAGGGAATTTTTTATTTTTTTTTTCATAATGAATGCACTCTTGCTACAGTTCATCTAACCCTCTAGTATCTCATTTCTATTTCCCATATTGATCATTCCCCCTGTATATTTTTTTTTTATAACATCACCTAACACATAAGTATTCAACACAATTATCTGGGGACATATATATATATATATATCACCTATATATATATATATATATATATATATAACATATGTATCTAACATGCATTTATCAACCATATCCTTTTGAGTCTTTATACCCTCCGGATATATGTGTAATACACCTCTTATTAAGATGTTTGACCCATATTTATAAACCACATATAAATATATATATATAACACATACCTTGATAATATTGTGTGACACATACATAGCTTCACCCCTTTAATACTATGATTATATATAAAATACCTATATCGAAGATGGTCCTTTGACCAAAATATATATACATATACACCACGCCCCTTTATTAATAACCTTGAAACCACATATATATATAATGCGTGTAATTATTTATGTACGCTTTGGTAAAACTTCTTTTGTAAAGGCGTACGTACCCAACTATTACATGAACATATATTTATTTTTCACCAAGAGCGAATTTCTTCCTTCCAGACTGTTGACCTAAGTAATTAGAGTGGAGACTATAGGGAGTAATTTCGGGAGCATAGTATGCCTACCATATAGCCCATTGGCGCCGTAAATAAACACCGAGTTATATACCTATGGGGATGAACCGCCATACATTTTCTTCGTTTGCATTATGAAATTTTACTGTTCAACCGTGATTAACCCTAATCCAGTTTTTCGTTAATCCCATTTCATTGTGATCCTGACTTGTCGCGGTATGTTGGCAGATCACACAGGTTTTAATTGCGGCTATATGCAGTCGGCGTGTACCCTCCATTCGGCGTTAACTGGCGATGGTCTACTATCATTCGTTTGTGTGTGGAACTAGCGCCTACGCGTCGGGATTTTTATGCGTAATTACACCATATTCGTACTGTTATGGTTCTTATGAGCCGCCTAGCCCATACTCTGTTCGACGGGTGTTGGCGTGTGAAATCGGTTTGCTATATTTCCTTGCGATTTGTTTGCAGGAGTAATATCTCTCCCGCGAGAGGATGTAGCCCTTGGCGGCGTACCTTTCCCCCTGTCCAACCATCACTCGACATGTGGACTTCGAACAGACAGTTCTGGCGGTTTCCAGTACTGAGAGCGCTGAGCTCCAGCTCTGGTCTAGGGTTAACCCGATATCTCGGTACCTACGACTTCCTACCTTCCCAGCGCCCATTGATGTCCCTGGTACCCTTCTGTTTACGTGTTGCGTCTGTTCAATCGACATTGGGATTCTTTGCAGTTATCGGGCAGAGGAATTAGGGTTTCAGATGTTCATTAAATCGGAGGTTATTTTATCGATCTATTTACCAGTTCCCTCCTACCTCATGTATGTTGAACTCCTTTCGTCTCCCTTATCTAAGTTTCGATGTGATTCACATGCATGTAGGTTTCAGATTCGGTAGTGCTGGAGAGTTGCAAGTATGTCTACACCGAGAGGGTAAGAGCTCGTTGTCTCCGTCTATCTACTGGAGACAGAGAGTGAGCCGGTCCTCTTGGGCGTATTCATAAATCTCAGTTTTCTTCTTGCCGCAGCTCTGCAATCCCATTCGGAGGTAAACCCTAATCGTTTAACTTGTGAATGTTTTGGGTCATTAAGTTATCAGTTGAATTCCCTAGATCGCTGTCAAACTCATTCTGGGTTTACGATTTTATATTTTTGTTGAACTGTTTCCCTTTCGTTTTACTGTCGATATCATAAATGGTTCATACGAGGAAAGGGTATCGAATATGTTATATCGGTGATCCACCTCTCTGAACGACATCTCAATGCCTGTATTTCTATTGTTTCGCTGGTGATAGCTTACCTTACGAGCGTGGATCATGCCACGCTGGCTTGGGGGGTTTAACACAGTACCTCAGACGTATAAAAGTCATTTAAATAGATTGCATGCAGCTCCACCCCAGCAAGCAGTTATGTCGTCCACCATTATGTTGGATGTATTACTTTATAGTTTGGTTTTGTTTCAACTACTGTATAAAATAATTCGGAGATGTCGCGGCCTCATTTATGCTTGCTTGAAAGAGAATTATGTTTGGTTGATCCACTGTATGAGTATTCATAATCACTATGATTTGACCGTAACTAACTGTAACCCTACATGATTCGTTTACAAATCTTTTCGTCTAACCCTCTCTCTACAATCGATAATCGAATGAGATATTAATATGGTGTTCGGTACTTATCTTAATTCTCTGTTTTTCTCCTAGCTACATGTATAGCAAACACGATTAAAACGAGCTGTGGTGAAATCTCTCGGCGTTTATGCTGCAGCGATGATAGTCTACACGCGTCGTGCTTATGTTTTATCTTTTTCCTCTGTTAATTTCATTTAATCGTGAACAGGATTTTTTTTGTGCTAGGGTTGATAAAAGTCAGTGCAGCCATAGCGATTTGTTTGACCTATGCCCAAGGCATAGTAATTCAATTTAACGCCATGCATATTTTGTAGTGTGACTGTACGTTAGTTCAATTAGCGGTGAGGATCCTATATATATTCCACTTAACATACTTGATTCGTATCGACGTATTATTTTGGGCATATGTGGTTTATATATATATGATTCACATTTCTAACTCCTTTTGCCACATATAATTCATATATATGCTTCACATTTATATCTTCTTTTTGACCGATATGTTTGGCATAAACATGTATAGCTCATGTATGTCGATATTAAAAGGACCTCTTTGTATTTGTTCTTAATACTTGTTAAGATCTGGATATTTGGTTAAATGCGGTTACATGTATTAGATGGTTCATGTAATAAGGTACACTCACATAGATTAAATTCATTATCATAGTATTTATTTCAAGGTTTTGGTTCATATGAATTTAAAAAGCAATATATATCATATAATTTCTATGCATGCTATGATACTCCTATAAGGTAGAGTTACTCCTTTGTTAGCATGATTTCGAGTTCCATACTCTAATGTCCTTACATTTTTCCCTTTTTGGGTTTGGGTATCATATAAATTTCAGTTCTGTTGCACTATTTTCCTAGCATACCTATGAGCATATAATATCATAAGTGTATATATATATATATAGGTATTCAATAGTTATTGAGTCGTATAACTTAATTGTAGCTTTAGTCTTTGACTATGATGCTTAGTTCAAAAATTTGAGATAGACTTCAAAATATAATATGCACTATAAATGCTATGAATGACATATCCCTTATGTAGAATAGAATTTCTTTTAAAGCTACAAAATGTCGACATGCCTAATCCGACATCTTTTGATTTTCTTCTATGATATCATATAACTTCAGGTCTGCTAATATAGTTTTCCACTTACATATGAGCATAACATTTCACAATTGTAAATATATATGGAGCAAGGTAATATTCAATTTTCTGTGGGGACTAAGTACCTTCAGATTTAAACCATCTTTGGTTTAAAGT